>OZ010597.1:72203600-72803600 GCA_963932145.1 Acanthosepion lycidas | reverse complement strand
AATGAAATTATTGAAAATCGATATGAAATCAATCAAAACTTATTGATTTTAACTAGTTTCAGAAGTTTTGACAAAGTTATATTTAAGATTTTATGTTTTACACAACTTTTAATTACATAGTGATTTACATGCAAAATCTAGCTTTTTTCACTACTTTTTCAACGCTAGTTTGTAAATATGAATAACTCTTTGAAAACATTAAAAAAACAATGAAATTATTGAAAATCGATATGAAATCAATCAAAACTTATTGATTTTAACTAGTTTCAGAAGTTTTGACAAAGTTATATTTAAGATTTTATGTTTTACACAATTTTTAATTACATAGTGATTTACATGCAAAATGAAGCTTTTTTCACTACTTTTTCAACGCTAGTTTGTAAATATCAATAACTCTTTGAAAACATTAAAAAAACAATGAAATTATTGAAAATCGATGAGAAATCAATCAAAACTTATTGATTTTAACTAGTTTCAGAAGTTTTGACAAAGTTATATTTAAGATTTTATGTTTTACACAACTTTTAATTACATGACGATTTACATACAAAATCAAGCTGTTTTGACTACTTTTTAACGTTAGTTTGTAAATATCAATAACTGTTTGAAAACATTAGAAAAACAATGAAATTATTGAAACTCGATATGAAATCAATCAAAACTTATTGATTTTAAATAGTTTCAGAAGTTTTGACAAAGTTATATTTAAGATTTTATGTTTTACACAACTTTTAATTACATAGTGATTTACATGCAAAATCAAGCTGTTTTGACTACTTTTTAACGTTAGTTTGTAAATATCAATAACTGTTTGAAAACATTAGAAAAACAATGAAATTATTGAAAATCGATATGAAATCAATCAAAACTTATTGATTTTAAATAGTTTCAGAAGTTTTGACAAAGTTATATTTAAGATTATATGTTTTACACAACTTTTAATTACATAGTGATTTACATGCAAAATCTAGCTTTTTTCACTACTTTTTCAACGCTAGTTTGTAAATATCAATAACTCTTTGAAAACATTAGAAAAACAATGAAATTATTGAAAATCGATATGAAATCAATCAAAACTTATTGATTTTAACTAGTTTCAGAAGTTTTGACAAAGTTATATTTAAGATTTTATGTTTTACACAACTTTTAATTACATAGTGATTTACATGCAAAATCAAGCTGTTTTGACTACTTTTTAACGTTAGTTTGTAAATATCAATAACTGTTTGAAAACATTAGAAAAACAATTAAATTATTGAAAATCGATATGAAATCAATCAAAACTTATTGATTTTAACTAGTTTCAGAAGTTTTGACAAAGTTATATTTAAGATTTTATGTTTTACACAATTTTTAATTACATAACGATTTACATACAAAATCAAGCTGTTTTGACTACTTTTTAACGTTAGTTTGTGAATATCAATAACTCTTTGAAAACATTAGAAAAACAATGAAATTATTGAAAATCGATATGAAATCAATCAAAACTTATTGATTTTAACTAGTTTCAGAAGTTTTGACAAAGTTATATTCAAGATTTTATGTTTTACACAACTTTTAATTACATAGTGATTTACATGCAAAATCTAGCTTTTTTCACTACTTTTTCAACGCTAGTTTGTAAATATCAATAACTCTTTGAAAACATTAGAAAAACAATGAAATTATTGAAAATCGATATGAAATCAATCAAAACTTATTGATTTTAACTAGTTTCAGAAGTTTTGACAAAGTTATATTTAAGATTTTATGTTTTACACAACTTTTAATTACATAGTGATTTACATGCAAAATCAAGCTGTTTTGACTACTTTTTAACGTTAGTTTGTAAATATCAATAACTGTTTGAAAACATTAGAAAAACAATTAAATTATTGAAAATCGATATGAAATCAATCAAAACTTATTGATTTTAACTAGTTTCAGAAGTTTTGACAAAGTTATATTTAAGATTTTATGTTTTACACAATTTTTAATTACATAACGATTTACATACAAAATCAAGCTGTTTTGACCACTTTTTAACGTTAGTTTGTGAATATCAATAACTCTTTGAAAACATTAGAAAAACAATGAAATTATTGAAAATCGATATGAAATCAATCAAAACTTATTGATTTTAACTAGTTTCAGAAGTTTTGACAAAGTTATATTTAAGATTTTATGTTTTACACAACTTTTAATTACATAGTGATTTACATGCAAAATCTAGCTTTTTTCACTACTTTTTCAACGCTAGTTTGTAAATATAACTCTTTACATTAAAAAAACAATGAAATTATTGAAAATCGATATGAAATCAATCAAAACTTATTGATATTAACTAGTTTCAGAAGTGTTGACAAAGTTATATTTAAGATTTTATGTTTTACACAACTTTTAATTACATAGTGATTTACATGCAAAATCTAGCTTTTTTCACTACTTTTTCAACGCTAGTTTGTAAATATCAATAACTCTTTGAAAACATTAAAAAAACAATGAAATTATTGAAAATCGATGAGAAATCAATCAAAACTTATTGATTTTAACTAGTTTCAGAAGTTTTGACAAAGTTATATTTAAGATTTTATGTTTTACACAACTTTTAATTACATAACGATTAACATGCAAAATCAAGCTGTTTTGACTACTTTTTAACGTTAGTTTGTAAATATCAATCTGTTTGAAAACATTAGAAAAACAATGAAATTATTGAAAATCGATATGAAATCAATCAAAACTTATTGATTTTAAATAGTTTCAGAAGTTTTGACAAAGTTATATTTAAGATTATATGTTTTACACAACTTTTAATTACATAGTGATTTACATGCAAAATCTAGCTTTTTTCACTACTTTTTCAACGCTAGTTTGTAAATATGAATAACTCTTTGAAAACATTAGAAAAACAATGAAATTATTGAAAATCGATATGAAATCAATCAAAACTTATTGATTTTAAGTAGTTTCAGAAGTTTTGACAAAGTTTTATTTAAGATTTTATGTTTTACACAACTTTTAATTACATAGCGATTTACATGCAAAATCTAGCTTTTTTCACTACTTTTTTAACGCTAGTTTGTAAATATCAATAACTGTTTAAGAACATTAGAAAAACAATGAAATTATTGAAAATCGATATGAAATCAATCAAAACTTATTGATTTTAACTAGTTTCAGAAGTTTTGACAAAGTTATATTTAAGATTTTATGTTTTACACAACTTTTAATTTGATTTACATGCAAAATCAAGCTGTTTTGACTACTTTTTAACGTTAGTTTGTAAATATCAATAACTGTTTGAAAACATTAGAAAAACAATGAAATTATTGAAAATCGATATGAAATCAATCAAAACTTATTGATTTTAACTAGTTTCAGAAGTTTTGACAAAGTTATATTTAAGATTTTATGTTTTACACAACTTTTAATTACATAGTGATTTACATGCAAAATCTAGCTTTTTTCACTACTTTTTCAACGCTAGTTTGTAAATATGAATAACTCTTTGAAAACATTAGAAAAACAATGAAATTATTGAAAATCGATATGAAATCAATCAAAACTTATTGATTTTAACTAGTTTCAGAAGTTTTGACAAAATAATATTTAAGATTTTATGTTTTACACAACTTTTAATTACATAGTGATTTACATGCAAAATCTGGCTTTTTTCACTACTTTTTCAACGCTAGTTTGTAAATATGAATAACTCTTTGAAAACATTGGAAAAACAATGAAATTATTGAAAATCGATATGAAATCAATCAAAACTTATTGATTTTAACTAGTTTCAGACGTTTTGACAAAGTTTTATTTAAGATTTTATGTTTTACACAACTTTTAATTACATAACGATTAAAATGCAAAATCAAGCTGTTTTGACTACTTTTTAACGTTAGTTTGTAAATATCAATCTGTTTGAAAACATTAGAAAAACAATGAAATTATTGAAAATCGATATGAAATCAATCAAAACTTATTGATTTTAAATAGTTTCAGAAGTTTTGACAAAGTTATATTTAAGATTATATGTTTTACACAACTTTTAATTACATAGTGATTTACATGCAAAATATAGCTTTTTTCACTACTTTTTCAACGCTAGTTTGTAAATATGAATAACTCTTTGAAAACATTAGAAAAACAATGAAATTATTGAAAATCGATATGAAATCAATCAAAACTTATTGATTTTAAGTAGTTTCAGAAGTTTTGACAAAGTTTTATTTAAGATTTTATGTTTTACACAACTTTTAATTACATAGCGATTTACATGCAAAATCTAGCTTTTTTCTCTACTTTTTTAACGCTAGTTTGTAAATATCAATAACTTTTTAAGAACATTAGAAAAACAATGAAATTATTGAAAATCGATATGAAATCAATCAAAACTTATTGATTTTAACTAGTTTCAGAAGTTTTGACAAAGTTATATTTAAGATTTTATGTTTTACACAACTTTTAATTACATGACGATTTACATACAAAATCAAGCTGTTTTGACTACTTTTTAACGTTAGTTTGTAAATATCAATAACTGTTTGAAAACATTAGAAAAACAATGAAATTATTGAAAATCGATATGAAATCAATCAAAACTTATTGATTTTAACTAGTTTCAGAAGTTTTGACAAAGTTATATTTAAGATTTTATGTTTTACACAACTTTTAATTACATAGTGATTTACATGCAAAATCTAGCTTTTTTCACTACTTTTTCAACGCTAGTTTGTAAATATAAATAACTCTTTGAAAACATTAAAAAAACAATGAAATTATTGAAAATCGATATGAAATCAATCAAAACTTATTGATTTTAACTAGTTTCAGAAGTTTTGACAAAGTTATATTTATGATTTTATGTTTTACACAACTTTTAATTACATAACGATTTACATGCAAAATCAAGCTGTTTTGACTACTTTTTAACGTTAGTTTGTAAATATCAATAACTGTTTGAAAACATTAGAAAAACAATGAAATTATTGAAAATCGATATGAAATCAATCAAAACTTATTGATTTTAACTAGTTTCAGAAGTTTTGACAAAGTTATATTTAAGATTATATGTTTTACACAACTTTTAATTACATAGTGATTTACATGCAAAATCTAGCTTTTTTCACTACTTTTTCAACGCTAGTTTGTAAATATGAATAACTCTTTGAAAACATTGGAAAAACAATGAAATTATTGAAAATCGATATGAAATCAATCAAAACTTATTGATTTTAACTAGTTTCAGACGTTTTGACAAAGTTTTATTTAAGATTTTATGTTTTACACAACTTTTAATTACATAGCTATTTACATACAAAATCAAGCTGTTTTGACTACTTTTTAACGTTAGTTTGTAAATATCAATAACTGTTTTAAAACATTAGAAAAACAATGAAATTATTGAAAATCGATATGAAATCAATCAAAACTTATTGATTTTAACTAGTTTCAGAAGTTTTGACAAAGTTATATTTAAGATTTTATGTTTTACACAACTTTTAATTACATGACGATTTACATACAAAATCAAGCTGTTTTGACTACTTTTTAACGTTAGTTTGTAAATATCAATAACTGTTTGAAAACATTAGAAAAACAATGAAATTATTGAAAATCGATATGAAATCAATCAAAACTTATTGATTTTAACTAGTTTCAGAAGTTTTGACAAAGTTATATTTAAGATTTCATGTTTTACACAACTTTTAATTACATAGTGATTTACATGCAAAATCTAGCTTTTTTCACTACTTTTTCAACGCTAGTTTGTAAATATCAATAACTCTTTGAAAACATTAAAAAAACAATGAAATTATTGAAAATCGATATGAAATCAATCAAAACTTATTGATTTTAACTAGTTTCAGAAGTTTTTGACAAAGTTATATTTAAGATTTTATGTTTTACACAACTTTTAATTACATAGTGATTTACATGCAAAATCTAGCTTTTTTCACTACTTTTTCAACGCTAGTTTGTAAATATCAATAACTCTTTGAAAACATTAAAAAAACAATGAAATTATTGAAAATCGATGAGAAATCAATCAAAACTTATTGATTTTAACTAGTTTCAGAAGTTTTGACAAAGTTATATTTAAGATTTTATGTTTTACACAACTTTTAATTACATAACGATTAACATGCAAAATCAAGCTGTTTTGACTACTTTTTAACGTTAGTTTGTAAATATCAATAACTGTTTGAAAACATTAGAAAAACAATGAAATTATTGAAAATCGATATGAAATCAATCAAAACTTATTGATTTTAAGTAGTTTCAGAAGTTTTGACAAAGTTTTATTTAAGATTTTATGTTTTACACAACTTTTAATTACATAGCGATTTACATGCAAAATCTAGCTTTTTTCACTACTTTTTTAACGCTAGTTTGTAAATATCAATAACTGTTTAAGAACATTAGAAAAACAATGAAATTATTGAAAATCGATATGAAATCAATCAAAACTTATTGATTTTAACTAGTTTCAGGAGTTTTGACAAAGTTATATTTAAGATTTTATGTTTTACACAACTTTTAATTACATAACGATTTACATACAAAATCAAGCTGTTTTGACTACTTTTTAACGTTAGTTTGTAAATATAAATACCTCTTTGAAAACATTAGAAAAACAATGAAATTATTGAAAATCGATATGAAATCAATCAAAACTTATTGATTTTAACTAGTTTCAGAAGTTTTGACAAAGTTATATTTAAGATTTTATGTTTTACACAACTTTTAATTACATAGTGATTTACATGCAAAATCTAGCTTTTTTCACTACTTTTTCAACGCTAGTTTGTAAATATGAATAACTCTTTGAAAACATTGGAAAAACAATGAAATTATTGAAAATCGATATGAAATCAATCAAAACTTATTGATTTTAACTAGTTTCAGAAGTTTTGACAAAGTTTTATTTAAGATTTTATGTTTTACACAACTTTTAATTACATAGCGATTTACATGCAAAATCTAACTTTTTTCACTACTTTTTTAACGCTAGTTTGTAAATATCAATAACTGTTTAAGAACATTAGAAAAACAATGAAATTATTGAAAATCGATATGAAATCAATCAAAACTTATTGATTTTAACTAGTTTCAGAAGTTTTGACAAAGTTTTATTCAAGATTTTATGTTTTACACAACTTTTAATTACATAGCGATTTACATTCAAAATCTAGCTTTGTTCACTACTTTTTTAACGCTAGTTTCTAAATATCAATAACTGTTTGAAAACATTAGAAACACAATGAAATTATTGAAAATCGGTATGAAATCAATCAAAACTTATTGATTTTAACTAGTTTCAGAAGTTTTGACAAAGTTATATTTAAGATTTTATGTTTTACACAACTTTTAATTTGATTTACATGCAAAATCAAGCTGTTTTGACTACTTTTCAACGCTAGTTTGTAAATATGAATAACTCTTTGAAAACATTAGAAAAACAATGAAATTATTGAAAATCGATATGAAATCAATCAAAACTTATTGATTTTAACTAGTTTCAGAAGTTTTGACAAAATAATATTTAAGATTTTATGTTTTACACAACTTTTAATTACATAGTGATTTACATGCAAAATCTGGCTTTTTTCACTACTTTTTCAACGCTAGTTTGTAAATATGAATAACTCTTTGAAAACATTGGAAAAACAATGAAATTATTGAAAATCGATATGAAATCAATCAAAACTTATTGATTTTAACTAGTTTCAGACGTTTTGACAAAGTTTTATTTAAGATTTTATGTTTTACACAACTTTTAATTACATAACGATTAAAATGCAAAATCAAGCTGTTTTGACTACTTTTTAACGTTAGTTTGTAAATATCAATCTGTTTGAAAACATTAGAAAAATAATGAAATTATTGAAAATCGATATGAAATCAATCAAAACTTATTGATTTTAAATAGTTTCAGAAGTTTTGACAAAGTTATATTTAAGATTATATGTTTTACACAACTTTTAATTACATAGTGATTTACATGCAAAATCTAGCTTTTTTCACTACTTTTTAACGTTACTTTGTAAATATCAATAACTGTTTGAAAACATTAGAAAAACAATGAAATTATTGAAAATCGATATGAAATCAATCAAAACTTATTGATTTTAACTAGTTTCAGAAGTTTTGACAAAGTTATATTTAAGATTTTATGTTTTACACAACTTTTAATTACATAGCGATTTACATGCAAAATCAAGCTTTTTTCACTACTTTTTTAACGCTAGTTTGTAAATATCAATAACTGTTTAAGAACATTAGAAAAACAATGAAATTATTGAAAATCGATATGAAATCAATCAAAACTTATTGATTTTAACTAGTTTCAGAAGTTTTGACAAAGTTATATTTAAGATTTTATGTTTTACACAACTTTTAATTACATGACGATTTACATACAAAATCAAGCTGTTTTGACTACTTTTTAACGTTAGTTTGTAAATATAAATAACTCTTTGAAAACATTAGAAAAACAATGAAATTATTGAAAATCGATATGAAATCAATCAAAACTTATTGATTTTAACTAGTTTCAGAAGTTTTGACAAAGTTATATTTAAGATTTTATGTTTTACACAACTTTTAATTACATAGTGATTTACATGCAAAATCTAGCTTTTTTCACTACTTTTTCAACGCTAGTTTGTAAATATAAATAACTCTTTGAAAACATTAAAAAAACAATGAAATTATTGAAAATCGATATGAAATCAATCAAAACTTATTGATTTTAACTAATTTCAGAAGTTTTGACAAATTTATATTTAAGATTTTATGTTTTACACAACTTTTAATTACATAACGATTTACATGCAAAATCAAGCTGTTTTGACTACTTTTTAACGTTAGTTTGTAAATATCAATAACTGTTTGAAAACATTAGAAAAACAATGAAATTATTGAAAATCGATATGAAATCAATCAAAACTTATTGATTTTAACTAGTTTCAGAAGTTTTGACAGTTATATTTAAGATTTTATGTTTTACACAACTTTTAATTACATAGTGATTTACATGCAAAATCTAGCTTTTTTCACTACTTTTTCAACGCCAGTTTGTAAATATGAATAACTCTTTGAAAACATTAGAAAAACAATGAAATTATTGAAAATCGATATGAAATCAATCAAAACTTATTGATTTTAAATAGTTTCAGAAGTTTTGACAAAGTTTTATTCAAGATTTTATGTTTTACACAACTTTTAATTACATAGCGATTTACATGCAAAATCTAGCTTTGTTCACTACTTTTTTAACGCTAGTTTCTAAATATCAATAACTGTTTGAAAACATTAGAAACACAATGAAATTATTGAAAATCGGTATGAAATCAATCAAAACTTATTGATTTTAACTAGTTTCAGAAGTTTTGACAAAGTTATATTTAAGATTTTATGTTTTACACAACTTTTAATTACATAACGATTAACATGCAAAATCAAGCTGTTTTGACTACTTTTTAACGTTAGTTTGTAAATATCAATAACTGTTTGAAAACATTAGAAAAACAATGAAATTATTGAAAATCGATATGAAATCAATCAAAACTTATTGATTTTAAATAGTTTCAGAAGTTTTGACAAAGTTATATTTAAGATTATATGTTTTACACAACTTTTAATTACATAGTGATTTACATGCAAAATCTAGCTTTTTTCACTACTTTTTCAACGCTAGTTTGTAAATATGAATAACTCTTTGAAAACATTAGAAAAACAATGAAATTATTGAAAATCGATATGAAATCAATCAAAACTTATTGATTTTAAGTAGTTTCAGAAGTCTTGACAAAGTTTTATTTAAGATTTTATGTTTTACACAACTTTTAATTACATAGCGATTTACATGCAAAATCTAGCTTTTTTCACTACTTTTTTAACGCTAGTTTGTAAATATCAATAACTGTTTAAGAACATTAGAAAAACAATGAAATTATTGAAAATCGATATGAAATCAATCAAAACTTATTGATTTTAACTAGTTTCAGAAGTTTTGACAAAGTTATATTTAAGATTTTATGTTTTACACAACTTTTAATTTGATTTACATGCAAAATCAAGCTGTTTTGACTACTTTTTAACGTTAGTTTGTAAATATCAATAACTGTTTGAAAACATTAGAAAAACAATGAAATTATTGAAAATCGATATGAAATCAATCAAAACTTATTGATTTTAACTAGTTTCAGAAGTTTTGACAAAGTTATATTTAAGATTTTATGTTTTACACAACTTTTAATTACATAGTGATTTACATGCAAAATCTAGCTTTTTTCACTACTTTTTCAACGCTAGTTTGTAAATATGAATAACTCTTTGAAAACATTAGAAAAACAATGAAATTATTGAAAATCGATATGAAATCAATCAAAACTTATTGATTTTAAATAGTTTCAGAAGTTTTGACAAAATAATATTTAAGATTTTATGTTTTACACAACTTTTAATTACATAGTGATTTACATGCAAAATCTGGCTTTTTTCACTACTTTTTCAACGCTAGTTTGTAAATATGAATAACTCTTTGAAAACATTGGAAAAACAATGAAATTATTGAAAATCGATATGAAATCACTCAAAACTTATTGATTTTAACTAGTTTCAGAAGTTTTGACAAAGTTATATTTAAGATTATATGTTTTACACAACTTTTAATTACATAGTGATTTACATGCAAAATCTAGCTTTTTTCACTACTTTTTCAACGCTAGTTTGTAAATATGAATAACTCTTTGAAAACATTGGAAAAACAATGAAATTATTGAAAATCGATATGAAATCAATCAAAACTTATTGATTTTAACTAGTTTCAGACGTTTTGACAAAGTTTTATTTAAGATTTTATGTTTTACACAACTTTTAATTACATAGCTATTTACATACAAAATCAAGCTGTTTTGACTACTTTTTAACGTTAGTTTGTAAATATCAATAACTGTTTTAAAACATTAGAAAAACAATGAAATTATTGAAAATCGATATGAAATCAATCAAAACTTATTGATTTTAACTAGTTTCAGAAGTTTTGACAAAGTTATATTTAAGATTTTATGTTTTACACAACTTTTAATTACATGACGATTTACATACAAAATCAAGCTGTTTTGACTACTTTTTAACGTTAGTTTGTAAATATCAATAACTGTTTGAAAACATTAGAAAAACAATGAAATTATTGAAAATCGATATGAAATCAATCAAAACTTATTGATTTTAACTAGTTTCAGAAGTTTTGACAAAGTTATATTTAAGAATTTATGTTTTACACAACTTTTAATTACATAGTGATTTACATGCAAAATCTAGCTTTTTTCACTACTTTCTCAACGCTAGTTTGTAAATATGAATAACTCTTTGAAAACATTAGAAAAACAATGAAATTATTGAAAATCGACATGAAATCAATCAAAACTTATTGATTTTAACTAGTTTCAGACGTTTTGACAAAGTTTTATTTAAGATTTTATGTTTTACACAACTTTTAATTACATGACGATTTACATACAAAATCAAGCTGTTTTGACTACTTTTTAACGTTAGTTTGTAAATATCAATAACTGTTTGAAAACATTAGAAAAACAATGAAATTATTGAAAATCGACATGAAATCAATCAAAACTTATTGATTTTAACTAGTTTCAGATGTTTTGATAAAGTTATATTTAAGATTTTATGTTTTACACAACTTTTAATTACATAACGATTTACATGCAAAATCTATCTGTTTTGAATACTTTTTAACGTTAGTTTGTAAATATCAATAACTGTTTGAAAACATTAGAAAAACAATGAAATTATTGAAAATCGATATGAAATAAATCAAAACTTATTGATTTTAACTAGTTTCAGAAGTTTTGACAAAGTTATATTTAAGATTTTATGTTTTACACAACTTTTAATTACATGACGATTTACATACAAAATCAAGCTGTTTTGACTACTTTTTAACGTTAGTTTGTAAATATCAATAACTGTTTGAAAACATTAGAAAAACAATGAAATTATTGAAACTCGATATGAAATCAATCAAAACTTATTGATTTTAACTAGTTTCAGAAGTTTTGTCAATGTTATATTTAAGATTTTATGTTTTACACAACTTTTAATTACATAGTGATTTACATGCAAAATCTAGCTTTTTTCACTACTTTTTCAACGCTAGTTTGTAAATATGAATAACTCTTTGAAAACATTAGAAAAACAATGAAATTATTGAAAATCGATATGAAATCAATCAAAACTTATTGATTTTAACTAGTTTCAGAAGTTTTGACAAATTTATATTTAAGATTTTATGTTTTACACAACTTTTAATTACATAGTGATTTACATGCAAAATCAAGCTGTTTTGACTACTTTTTAACGTTAGTTTGTAAATATCAATAACTGTTTGAAAACATTAGAAAAACAATGAAATTATTGAAAATCGATAGGAAATCAATCAAAACTTATTGATTTTAACTAGTTTCAGAAGTTTTGACAAAGTTATATTTAAGATTTTATGTTTTACACAACTTTTAATTACATAACGATTTACATGCAAAATCAAGCTGTTTTGACTACTTTTCAACGCTAGTTTGTAAATATGAATAACTCTTTGAAAACATTGGAAAAACAATGAAATTATTGAAAATCGATATGAAATCAATCAAAACTTATTGATTTTAACTAGTTTCAGAAGTTTTGACAAAGTTATATTTAAGATTTTATGTTTTACACAACTTTTAATTACATAGTGATTTACAAGCAAAATCTAGCTTTTTTCACTACTTTTTCAACGCTAGTTTGTAAATATGAATAACTCTTTGAAAACATTGGAAAAACAATGAAATTATTGAAAATCGATATGAAATCAATCAAAACTTATTGATTTTAACTAGTTTCAGACGTTTTGACAAAGTTTTATTTAAGATTTTATGTTTTACACAACTTTTAATTACATAGCGATTTACATACAAAATCAAGCTGTTTTGACTACTTTTTAACGTTAGTTTGTAAATATCAATAACTGTTTGAAAACATTAGAAAAACAATGAAATTATTGAAAATCGATATGAAATGAATCAAAACTTATTGATTTTAACTAGTTTCAGAAGTTTTGACAAAGTTATATTTAAGATTTTATGTTTTACACAACTTTTAATTACATGACGATTTACATACAAAATCAAGCTGTTTTGACTACTTTTTAACGTTAGTTTGTAAATATCAATAACTGTTTGAAAACATTAGAAAAACAATGAAATTATTGAAAATCGATATGAAATCAATCAAAACTTATTGATTTTAACTAGTTTCAGAAGTTTTGACAAAGTTATATTTAAGATTTTATGTTTTACACAACTTTTAATTACATAACGATTTACATACAAAATCAAGCTGTTTTGACTACTTTTTCAAAGCTAGTTTGTAAATATCAATAACTCTTTGAAAACATTAGAAAAACAATGAAATTATTGAAAATCGATATGAAATCAATCAAAACTTATTGATTTTAACTAGTTTCAGAAGTTTTGACAAAGTTATATTTAAGATTTTATGTTTTACACAACTTTTAATTACATAACGATTTACAAGCAAAATCTATCTGTTTTGACTACTTTTTAACGTTAGTTTGTAAATATCAATAACTGTTTGAAAACATTAGAAAAACAATGAAATTATTGAAAATCGATATGAAATAAATCAAAACTTATTGATTTTAACTAGTTTCAGAAGTTTTGACAAAGTTATATTTAAGATTTTATGTTTTACACAACTTTTAATTACATGACGATTTACATACAAAATCATGCTGTTTTGACTACTTTTTAACGTTAGTTTGTAAATATAAATAACTGTTTGAAAACATTAGAAAAACAATGAAATTATTGAAAATCGATATGAAATAAATCAAAACTTATTGATTTTAACTAGTTTCAGAAGTTTTGACAAAGTTATATTTAAGATTTTATGTTTTACACAACTTTTAATTACATAGTGATTTACATGCAAAATCTAGGTTTTTTCAATACTTTTTCAACGCTAGTTTGTAAATATCAATAACACTTTGAAAACATTAAAAAAACAATGAAATTATTGAAAATCGATATGAAATCAATCAAAACTTATTGATTTTAACTAGTTTCAGATGTTTTGATAAAGTTATATTTAAGATTTTATGTTTTACACAACTTTTAATTACATAACGATTTACATGCAAAATCTATCTGTTTTGAATACTTTTTAACGTTAGTTTGTAAATATCAATAACTGTTTGAAAACATTAGAAAAACAATGAAATTATTGAAAATCGATATGAAATAAATCAAAACTTATTGATTTTAACTAGTTTCAGAAGTTTTGACAAAGTTATATTTAAGATTTTATGTTTTACACAACTTTTAATTACATGACGATTTACATACAAAATCAAGCTGTTTTGACTACTTTTTAACGTTAGTTTGTAAATATCAATAACTGTTTGAAAACATTAGAAAAACAATGAAATTATTGAAACTCGATATGAAATCAATCAAAACTTATTGATTTTAACTAGTTTCAGAAGTTTTGTCAATGTTATATTTAAGATTTTATGTTTTACACAACTTTTAATTACATAGTGATTTACATGCAAAATCTAGCTTTTTTCACTACTTTTTCAACGCTAGTTTGTAAATATGAATAACTCTTTGAAAACATTAGAAAAACAATGAAATTATTGAAAATCGATATGAAATCAATCAAAACATATTGATTTTAACTAGTTTCAGCACTTTTCACAAAGTTATATTTAAGATTTTATTTTTTACACAACTTTTAATTACATAGTGATTTACATGCAAAATTTAGCTTTTTTCACTACTTTTTTAACGCTAGTTTGTAAATATAAATAACTCTTTGAAAACATTACAAAAACAATGAAATTATTGAAAATCGATATGAAATCAATCAAAACTTATTGATTTTAACTAGTTTCAGAAGTTTTGACAAAGTTATATTTAAGATTTTATGTTTTACACAACTTTTAATTACATAGTGATTTACATGCAAAATCTAGCTTTTTTCACTACTTTTTCAACGCTAGTTTGTAAATATGAATAACTCTTTGAAAACATTAGAAAAACAATGAAATTATTGAAAATCGATATGAAATCAATCAAAACTTATTGATTTGAAGTAGTTTCAGAAGTTTTGACAAAGTTTTATTTAAGATTTTATGTTTTACACAACTTTTAATTACATAGCGATTTACATGCAAAATCTAGCTTTTTTCACTACTTTTTTAACGCTAGTTTGCAAATATAAATAACTGTTTAAGAACATTAGAAAAACAATGAAATTATTGAAAATCGATATGAAATCAATCAAAACTTATTGATTTTAACTAGTTTCAGAAGTTTTATCAATGTTATATTTAAGATTTTATGTTTTACACAACTTTTAATTACATAGTGATTTACATGCAAAATCTAGCTTTTTTCACTACTTTTTCAACGCTAGTGTGTAAATATGAATAACTCTTTGAAAACATTAGAAAAACAATGAAATTATTGAAAATCGATATGAAATCAATCAAAACATATTGATTTTAACTAGTTTCAGAAGTTTTGACAAAGTTATATTTAAGATTTTATGTTTTACACAACTTTTAATTACATAGTGATTTACATGCAAAATCTAGCTTTTTTCACTACTTTTTTAACGCTAGTTTGTAAATATAAATAACTCTTTGAAAACATTAAAAAAACAATGAAATTATTGAAAATCGATAGGAAATCAATGAAAACTTATTGATTTTAACTAGTTTCAGAAGTTTTGACAAAGTTATATTTAAGATTTTATGTTTTACACAACTTTTAATTACATAGTGATTTACATGCAAAATCTAGCTTTTTTCACTACTTTTTCAACGCTAGTTTGTAAATATGAATAACTATTTGAAAACATTGGAAAAACAATGAAATTATTGAAAATCGATATGAAATCAATCAAAACTTATTGATTTTAACTAGTTTCAGACGTTTTGACAAAGTTTTATTTAAGATTTTATGTTTTACACAACTTTTAATTACATAGCGATTTACATACAAAATCAAGCTGTTTTGACTACTTTTTAACGTTAGTTTGTAAATATCAATAACTGTTTGAAAACATTAGAAAAACAATGAAATTATTGAAAATCGATATGAAATCAATCAAAACTTATTGATTTTAACTAGTTTCAGAAGTTTTGACAAAGTTATATTTAAGATTTTATGTTTTACACAACTTTTAATTACATAACGATTTACATGCAAAATCAAGCTGTTTTGACTACTTTTTAACGTTAGTTTGTAAATATCAATAACTGTTTGAAAACATTAGAAAAACAATGAAATTATTGAAAATCGATATGAAATCAATCAAAACTTATTGATTTTAACTAGTTTCAGAAGTTTTGACAAAGTTATATTTAAGATTTTATGTTTTACACAACTTTTAATTACATAGTGATTTACATGCAAAATCTAGCTTTTTTCACTACTTTTTCAACGCTACTTTGTAAATATGAATAACTCTTTGAAAACATTAGAAAAACAATGAAATTATTGAAAATCGATATGAAATCAATCAAAACTTATTGATTTTAACTAGTTTCAGCAGTTTTGACAAAGTTATATTTAAGATTTTATGTTTTACACAACTTTTAATTACATAACGATTTACATACAAAATCAAGCTGTTTTGACTACTTTTTAACGTTAGTTTATAAATATCAATAACTCTTTGAAAACATTAGAAAAACAATGAAATTATTGAAAATCGATATGAAATCAATCAAAACTTATTGATTTTAACTAGTTTCAGAAGTTTTGACAAAGTTATATTTAAGATTTTATGTTTCACACAACTTTTAATTACATAGTGATTTACATGCAAAATATAGCTTTTTTCACTACTTTTTCAACGCTAGGTTGTAAATATGAATAACTCTGAAAACATTGGAAAAACAATGAAATTATTGAAAATCGATATGAAATCAATCAAATCTTATTGATTTTAACTAGTTTCAGAAGTTTTGACAAAGTTATATTTAAGATTTTATGTTTTACACAACTTTTAATTACATAGTGATTTACATGCAAAATCTAGCTTTTTTCACTACTTTTTCAACGCTAGTTCGTAAATATGAATAACTCTTTGAAAACATTAGAAAAACAATGAAATTATTGAAAATCGATATGAAATCAATCAAAACTTATTGATTTTAAGTAGTTTCAGAAGTTTTGACAAAGTTTTATTTAAGATTTTATGTTTTCCACAACTTTTAATTACATAGCGATTTACATGCAAAATATAGCTTTTTTCACTACTTTTTTAAAGCTAGTTTGTAAATATCAATAACTGTTTAAGAACATTAGAAAAACAATGAAATTATTGAAAATCGATATGAAATCAATCAAAACTTATTGATTTTAACTAGTTTCAGAAGTTTTGACAAAGTTATATTTAAGATTTTATGTTTTACACAACTTTTAATTACATGACGATTTACATACAAAATCAAGCTGTTTTGACTACTTTTTAATGTTAGTTTGTAAATATCAATAACTGTTTGAAAACATTAGAAAAACAATGAAATTATTGAAAATCGATATGAAATCAATCAAAACTTATTGATTTTAACTAGTTTCAGAAGTTTTGACAATGTTATATTTAAGATTTTATGTTTTACACAACTTTTAATTACATAGTGATTTACATGCAAAATCTAGCTTTTTTCACTACTTTTTCAACGCTAGTTTGTAAATATCAATAACTCTTTGAAAACATTAAAAAAACAATGAAATTATTGAAAATCGATGAGAAATCAATCAAAACTTATTGATTTTAACAAGTTTCAGAAGTTTTGACAAAGTTATATTTAAGATTTTATGTTTTACACAACTTTTAATTACATAACGATTTACATGCAAAATCAAGCTGTTTTGACTACTTTTTAACGCTAGTTTGTAAATATGAATAACTCTTTGAAAACATTAGAAAAACAATGAAATTATTGAAAATCGATATGAAATCAATCAAAACTTATTGATTTTAACTAGTTTCAGAAGTTTTGACAAAGTTATATTTAAGATTTTATGTTTCACACAACTTTTAATTACATAGTGATTTACATGCAAAATATAGCTTTTTTCACTACTTTTTCAACGCTAGGTTGTAAATATGAATAACTCTGAAAACATTGGAAAAACAATGAAATTATTGAAAATCGATATGAAATCAATCAAATCTTATTGATTTTAACTAGTTTCAGAAGTTTTGACAAAGTTATATTTAAGATTTTATGTTTTACACAACTTTTAATTACATAGTGATTTACATGCAAAATCTAGCTTTTTTCACTACTTTTTCAACGCTAGTTCGTAAATATGAATAACTCTTTGAAAACATTAGAAAAACAATGAAATTATTGAAAATCGATATGAAATCAATCAAAACTTATTGATTTTAAGTAGTTTCAGAAGTTTTGACAAAGTTTTATTTAAGATTTTATGTTTTCCACAACTTTTAATTACATAGCGATTTACATGCAAAATATAGCTTTTTTCACTACTTTTTTAAAGCTAGTTTGTAAATATCAATAACTGTTTAAGAACATTAGAAAAACAATGAAATTATTGAAAATC
This sequence comes from Acanthosepion lycidas, assembly GCA_963932145.1. NCBI lineage: Eukaryota > Metazoa > Mollusca > Cephalopoda > Sepiida > Sepiidae > Acanthosepion > Acanthosepion lycidas. Next base: position 72,784,938 of record OZ010597.1, on the reverse strand, counting down.
GATATGAAATCAATCAAAACTTATTGATTTTAACTAGTTTCAGAAGTTTTGACAAAGTTATATTTAAGATTTTATGTTTTACACAACTTTTAATTACATGACGATTTACATACAAAATCAAGCTGTTTTGACTACTTTTTAATGTTAGTTTGTAAATATCAATAACTGTTTGAAAACATTAGAAAAACAATGAAATTATTGAAAATCGATATGAAATCAATCAAAACTTATTGATTTTAACTAGTTTCAGAAGTTTTGACAATGTTATATTTAAGATTTTATGTTTTACACAACTTTTAATTACATAGTGATTTACATGCAAAATCTAGCTTTTTTCACTACTTTTTCAACGCTAGTTTGTAAATATCAATAACTCTTTGAAAACATTAAAAAAACAATGAAATTATTGAAAATCGATGAGAAATCAATCAAAACTTATTGATTTTAACAAGTTTCAGAAGTTTTGACAAAGTTATATTTAAGATTTTATGTTTTACACAACTTTTAATTACATAACGATTTACATGCAAAATCAAGCTGTTTTGACTACTTTTTAACGCTAGTTTGTAAATATGAATAACTCTTTGAAAACATTAGAAAAACAATGAAATTATTGAAAATCGATATGAAATCAATCAAAACTTATTGATTTTAAGTAGTTTCTGAAGTTTTGACAAAGTTTTATTTAAGATTTTATGTTTTACACAACTTTTAATTACATAGCGATTTACATGCAAAATCTAGCTTTTTTCACTACTTTTTTAACGCTAGTTTGTAAATATCAATAACTGTTTAAGAACATTAGAAAAACAGTGAAATTATTGAAAATCGATATGAAATCAATCAAAACTTATTGATTTTAACTAGTTTCAGAAGTTTTGACAAAGTTATATTTAAGATTTTATGTTTTACACAACTTTTAATTACATGACGATTTACATACAAAATCAAGCAGTTTTGACTACTTTTTAACGTTAGTTTGTAAATATCAATAACTGTTTGAAAACATTAGAAAAACAATGAAATTATTGAAAATCGATATGAAATCAATCAAAACTTATTGATTTTAACTAGTTTCAGAAGTTTTGACAATGTTATATTTAAGATTTTATGTTTTACACAACTTTTAATTACATAGTGATTTACATGCAAAATCTAGCTTTTTTCACTACTTTTTCAACGCTAGTTTGTAAATATCAATAACTCTTTGAAAACATTAAAAAAACAATGAAATTATTGAAAATCGATATGAAATCAATCAAAACTTATTGATTTTAACTAGTTTCAGAAGTTTTGACAAAGTTATATTTAAGATTTTATGTTTTACACAACTTTTAATTACATAACGATTTACATGCAAAATCAAGCTGTTTTGACTACTTTTTAACGTTAGTGTGTAAATATCAATAACTGTTTGAAAACATTAGAAAAACAATGAAATTATTGAAAATCGATATGAAATCAATCAAAACTTATTGATTTTAACTAGTTTCAGAAGTTTTGACAAAGTTATATTTAAGATTTTATGTTTTACACAACTTTTAATTACATAGTGATTTACATGCAAAATCTAGCTTTTTTCACTACTTTTTCAACGCTAGTTTGTAAATATGAATAACTCTTTGAAAACATTAGAAAAACAATGAAATTATTGAAAATCGATATGAAATCAATCAAAACTTATTGATTTTAAGTAGTTTCTGAAGTTTTGACAAAGTTTTATTTAAGATTTTATGTTTTACACAACTTTTAATTACATAGCGATTTACATGCAAAATCTAGCTTTTTTCACTACTTTTTTAACGCTAGTTTGTAAATATCAATAACTGTTTAAGAACATTAGAAAAACAATGAAATTATTGAAAATCGATATGAAATCAATCAAAACTTATTGATTTTAACTAGTTTCAGAAGTTTTGACAAAGTTATATTTAAGATTTTATGTTTTACACAACTTTTAATTACATGACGATTTACATACAAAATCAAGCTGTTTTGACTACTTTTTAACGTTAGTTTGTAAATATCAATAACTGTTTGAAAACATTAGAAAAACAATGAAATTATTGAAAATCGATATGAAATCAATCAAAACTTATTGATTTTAACTAGTTTCAGAAGTTTTGACAATGTTATATTTAAGATTTTATGTTTTACACAACTTTTAATTACATAGTGTTTTACATGCAAAATCTAGCTTTTTTCACTACTTTTTCAACGCTAGTTTGTAAATATCAATAACTCTTTGAAAACATTAAAAAAACAATGAAATTATTGAAAATCGATATGAAATCAATCAAAACTTATTGATTTTAACTAGTTTCAGAAGTTTTGACAAAGTTATATTTAAGATTTTATGTTTTACACAACTTTTAATTACATAACGATTTACATGCAAAATCAAGCTGTTTTGACTACTTTTTAACGTTAGTTTGTAAATATCAATAACTGTTTGAAAACATTAGAAAAACAATGAAATTATTGAAAATCGATATGAAATCAATCAAAACTTATTGATTTTAACTAGTTTCAGAAGTTTTGACAAAGTTATATTTAAGATTTTATGTTTTACACAACTTTTAATTACATAGTGATTTACATGCAAAATCTAGCTTTTTTCACTACTTTTTCAACGCTACTTTGTAAATATGAATAACTCTTTGAAAACATTAGAAAAACAATGAAATTATTGAAAATCGATATGAAATCAATCAAAACTTATTGATTTTAACTAGTTTCAGAAGTTTTGACAAAGTTATATTTAAGATTTTATGTTTTACACAACTTTTAATTACATGACGATTTACATACAAAATCAAGCTGTTTTGACTACTTTTTAACGTTAGTTTGTAAATATCAATAACTGTTTGAAAACATTAGAAAAACAATGAAATTATTGAAAATCGATATGAAATCAATCAAAACTTATTGATTTTAACTAGTTTCAGAAGTTTTGACAATGTTATATTTAAGATTTTATGTTTTACACAACTTTTAATTACATAGTGATTTACATGCAAAATCTAGCTTTTTTCACTACTTTTTCAACGCTAGTTTGTAAATATCAATAACTCTTTGAAAACATTAAAAAAACAATGAAATTATTGAAAATCGATGAGAAATCAATCAAAACTTATTGATTTTAACTAGTTTCAGAAGTTTTGACAAAGTTATATTTAAGATTTTATGTTTTACACAACTTTTAATTACATAACGATTTACATGCAAAATCAAGCTGTTTTGACGACTTTTTAACCTTAGTTTGTAAATATCAATAACTGTTTGAAAACATTAGAAAAACAATGAAATTATTGAAAATCGATATGAAATCAATCAAAACTTATTGATTTTAAATAGTTTCAGAAGTTTTGACAAAGTTATATTTAAGATTTTATGTTTTACACAACTTTTAATTACATAGTGATTTACATGCAAAATCTAGCTTTTTTCACTACTTTTTCAACGCTAGTTTGTAAATATGAATAACTCTTTGAAAACATTAGAAAAACAATGAAATTATTGAAAATCGATATGAAATCAATCAAAACTTATTGATTTTAAGTAGTTTCTGAAGTTTTGACAAAGTTTTATTTAAGATTTTATGTTTTACACAACTTTTAATTACATAGCGATTTACATGCAAAATCTAGCTTTTTTCACTACTTTTTTAACGCTAGATTGTAAATATCAATAACTGTTTAAGAACATTAGAAAAACAATGAAATTATTGAAAATCGATATGAAATCAATCAAAACTTATTGATTTTAACTAGTTTCAGAAGTTTTGACAAAGTTATATTTAAGATATTATGTTTTACACAACTTTTTATTACATGACGATTTACATGCAAAATCAAGCTGTTTTGACTACTTTTTAACGTTAGTTTGTAAATATCAATAACTGTTTGAAAACATTAGAAAAACAATGAAATTATTGAAAATCGATATGAAATCAATCAAAACTTATTGATTTTAAATAGTTTCAGAAGTTTTGACAAAGTTATATTTAAGATTTTATGTTTTACACAACTTTTAATTACATAGTGATTTACATGCAAAATCTAGCTTTTTTCACTACTTTTTCAACGCTAGTTTGTAAATATCAATAACTCTTTGAAAACATTAAAAAAACAATGAAATTATTGAAAATCGATATGAAATCAATCAAAACTTATTGATTTTAACTAGTTTCAGAAGTTTTGACAAAGTTTTATTTAAGATTTTATGTTTTACACCACTTTTAATTACATAGTGATTTACATGCAAAATCTAGCTGTTTTGACTACTTTTTAACGTTAGTTTGTAAATATCAATAACTGTTTGAAAACATTAGAAAAACAATGAAATTATTGAAAATCGATATGAAATCAATCAAAACTTATTGATTTTAACTAGTTTCAGAAGTTTTGACAAAGTTATATTTAAGATTTTATGTTTTACACAACTTTTAATTACATAGTGATTTACATGCAAAATCTAGCTTTTTTCACTACTTTTTCAACGCTAGTTTGTAAATATGAATAACTCTTTGAAAACATTAGAAAAACAATGAAATTATTGAAAATCGATATGAAATCAATCAAAACTTATTGATTTTAAGTAGTTTCTGAAGTTTTGACAAAGTTTTATTTAAGATTTTATGTTTTACACAACTTTTAATTACATAGCGATTTACATGCAAAATCTAGCTTTTTTCACTACTTTTTTAACGCTAGATTGTAAATATCAATAACTGTTTAAGAACATTAGAAAAACAATGAAATTATTGAAAATCGATATGAAATCAATCAAAACTTATTGATTTTAACTAGTTTCAGAAGTTTTGACAAAGTTATATTTAAGATTTTATGTTTTACACAACTTTTAATTACATAACGATTTACATGCAAAATCAAGCTGTTTTGACTACTTTTTAACGTTAGTTTGTAAATATCAATAACTGTTTGAAAACATTAGAAAAACAATGAAATTATTGAAAATCGATATGAAATCAATCAAAACTTATTGATTTTAACTAGTTTCAGAAGTTTTGACAATGTTATATTTAAGATTTTATGTTTTACACAACTTTTAATTACATAGTGATTTACATGCAAAATCTAGCTTTTTTCACTACTTTTTCAACGCTAGTTTGTAAATATCAATAACTGTTTGAAAACATTAAAAAAACAATGAAATTATTGAAAATCGATATGAAATCAATCAAAACTTATTGATTTTAAGTAGTTTCAGAAGTTTTGACAAAGTTTTATTTAAGATTTTATGTTTTACACCACTTTTAATTACATAGTGATTTACATGCAAAATCTAGCTTTTTTCACTACTTTTTTAACGCTAGTTTGTAAATATCAATAAATGTTTAAGAACATTAGAAAAACAATGAAATTATTGAAAATCGATATGTAATCAATCAAAAACTTATTGATTTTAACTAGTTTCAGAAGTTTTGACAAAGTTATATTTAAGATTTTATGTTTTACACAACTTTTAATTACATAACGATTTACATGCAAAATCAAGCTGTTTTGACTACTTTTTAACGTTAGTTTGTAAATATCAATAACTCTTTGAAAACATTAGAAAAACAATGAAATTATTGAAAATCGATATGAAATCAATCAAAACTGATTGATTTTAACTAGTTTCAGAAGTTTTGACAAAGTTATATTTAAGATTTTATGTTTTACACAACTTTTAATTACATAGTGATTTACATGCAAAATCTAGCTTTTTTCACTACTTTTTCAACGCTAGTTTGTAAATATTAATAACTCTTTGAAAACATTGGAAAAACAATGAAATTATTGAAAATCGATATGAAATCAATCAAAACTTATTGATTTTAACTAGTTTCAGACGTTTTGACAAAGTTTTATTTAAGATTTTATGTTTTACACAACTTTTAATTACATAGCGATTTACATACAAAATCAAGCTGTTTTGACTACTTTTTAACGTTAGTTTGTAAATATAAATAACTGTTTGAAAACATTAGAAAAACAATGAAATTATTGAAAATCGATATGAAATCAATCAAAACTTATTGATTTTAACTAGTTTCAGAAGTTTTGACAAAGTTATATTTAAGATTTTATGTTTTACACAACTTTTAATTACATAGTGATTTACATGCAAAATCTAGCTTTTTTCACTACTTTTTCAACGCTAGTTTGTAAATATCAATAACTCTTTGAAAACATTAAAAAAACAATGAAATTATTGAAAATCGATGAGAAATCAATCAAAACTTATTGATTTTAGCTAGTTTCAGAAGTTTTGACAAAGTTATATTTAAGATTTTATGTTTTACACAACTTTTTATTACATAACGATTTACATGCAAAATCAAGCTGTTTTGACTACTTTTTAACGTTAGTTTGTAAATATCAATAACTGTTTGAAAACATTAGAAAAACAATGAAATTATTGAAAATCGATATGAAATCAATCAAAACTTATTGATTTTAAATAGTTTCAGAAGTTTTGACAAAGTTATATTTAAGATTTTATGTTTTACACAACTTTTAATTACATAGTGATTTACATGCAAAATCTAGCTTTTTTCACTACTTTTTCAACGCTAGTTTGTAAATATGAATAACTCTTTGAAAACATTAGAAAAACAATGAAATTATTGAAAATCGATATGAAATCAATCAAAACTTATTGATTTTAAGTAGTTTCAGAAGTTTTGACAAAGTTTTATTTAAGATTTTTTTGTTTTACACCACTTTTAATTACATAGTGATTTACATGCAAAATCTAGCTTTTTTCACTACTTTTTTAACGCTAGTTTGTAAATATCAATAAATGTTTAAGAACATTAGAAAAACAATGAAATTATTGAAAATCGATATGTAATCAATCAAAAACTTATTGATTTTAACTAGTTTCAGAAGTTTTGACAAAGTTATATTTAAGATTTTATGTTTTACACAACTTTTAATTACATAGTGATTTACATGCAAAATCTAGCTTTTTTCACTACTTTTTCATCGCTAGTTTGTAAATATCAATAACTCTTTGAAAACATTAAAAAAACAATGAAATTATTGAAAATCGATATGAAATCAATCAAAACTTATTGATTTTAACTAGTTTCAGAAGTTTTGACAAAGTTATATTTAAGATTTTATGTTTTACACAACTTTTAATTACATAACGATTTACATGCAAAATCAAGCTGTTTTGACTACTTTTTAACGTTAGTTTGTAAATATCAATAACTCTTTGAAAACATTAGAAAAACAATGAAATTATTGAAAATCGATATGAAATCAATCAAAACTGATTGATTTTAACTAGTTTCAGAAGTTTTGACAAAGTTATATTTAAGATTTTATGTTTTACACAACTTTTAATTACATAGTGATTTACATGCAAAATCTAGCTTTTTTCACTACTTTTTCAACGCTAGTTTGTAAATATTAATAACTCTTTGAAAACATTGGAAAAACAATGAAATTATTGAAAATCGATATGAAATCAATCAAAACTTATTGATTTTAACTAGTTTCAGACGTTTTGACAAAGTTTTATTTAAGATTTTATGTTTTACACAACTTTTAATTACATAGCGATTTACATACAAAATCAAGCTGTTTTGACTACTTTTTAACGTTAGTTTGTAAATATAAATAACTCTTTTAAAACATTAGAAAAACAATGAAATTATTGAAAATCGATATGAAATCAATCAAAACTGATTGATTTTAACTAGTTTCAGAAGTTTTGACAAAGTTATATTTAAGATTTTATGTTTTACACAACTTTTAATTACATAGTGATTTACATGCAAAATCTAGCTTTTTTCACTACTTTTTCAACGCTAGTTTGTAAATATCAATAACTCTTTGAAAACATTAGAAAAACAATGAAATTATTGAAAATCGATATGAAATCAATCAAAACTGATTGATTTTAACTAGTTTCAGAAGTTTTGACAAAGTTATATTTAAGATTTTATGTTTTACACAACTTTTAATTACATAGTGATTTACATGCAAAATCTAGCTTTTTTCACTACTTTTTCAACGCTAGTTTGTAAATATTAATAACTCTTTGAAAACATTGGAAAAACAATGAAATTATTGAAAATCGATATGAAATCAATCAAAACTTATTGATTTTAACTAGTTTCAGAAGTTTTGACAAAGTTATATTTAATATTTTATGTTTTACACAACTTTTAATTACATAGTGATTTACATGCAAAATCTAGCTTTTTTCACTACTTTTTCAACGCTAGTTTGTAAATATCAATAACTCTTTGAAAACATTAAAAAAACAATGAAATTATTGAAAATCGATATGAAATCAATCAAAACTTATTGATTTTAACTAGTTTCAGAAGTTTTGACAAAGTTATATTTAAGATTTTATGTTTTACACAACTTTTAATTACATAACGATTTACATGCCAAATCAAGCTGTTTTGACTACTTTTTAACGTTAGTTTGTAAATATCAATAACTCTTTGAAAACATTAGAAAAACAATGAAATTATTGAAAATCGATATGAAATCAATCAAAACTTATTGATTTTAACTAGTTTCAGAAGTTTTGACAAAGTTATATTTAAGATTTTATGTTTTACACAACTTTTAATTACATAGTGATTTACATGCAAAATCTAGCTTTTTTCACTACTTTTTCAACGCTAGTTTGTAAATATGAATAACTCTTTGAAAACATTGGAAAAACAATGAAATTATTGAAAATCGATATGAAATCAATCAAAACTTATTGATTTTAACTAGTTTCAGAAGTTTTGACAAAGTTATATTTAAGATTTTATGTTTTACACAACTTTTAATTACATAGTGATTTACATGCAAAATCTAGCTTTTTTCACTACTTTTTCAACGCTAGTTTTTAAATATCAATAACTCTTTGAAAACATTAAAAAAACAATGAAATTATTGAAAATCGATGAGAAATGAATCAAAACTTATTGATTTTAACTAGTTTCAGAAGTTTTGACAAAGTTATATTTAAGATTTTATGTTTTACACAACTTTTAATTACATAACGATTTACATGCAAAATCAAGCTGTTTTGACTACTTTTTAACGTTAGTTTGTAAATATCAATAACTGTTTGAAAACATTAGAAAAACAATGAAATTATTGAAAATCGATATGAAATCAATCAAAACTTATTGATTTTAAATAGTTTCAGAAGTTTTGACAAAGTTATATTTAAGATTTTATGTTTTACACAACTTTTAATTACATAGTGATTTTACATGCAAAATCTAGCTTTTTTCACTACTTTTTTAACTCTAGTTTGTAAATATCAATAACTGTTTAAGAACATTAGAAAAACAATGAAATTATTGAAAATCGATATGAAATCAATCAAAAACTTATTGATTTTAACTAGTTTCAGAAGTTTTGACAAAGTTATATTTAAGATTTTATGTTTTACACAACTTTTAATTACATGACGATTTACATACAAAATCAATCTGTTTTGACTACTTTTTAACGTTAGTTTGTAAATATAAATAACTGTTTGAAAACATTAGAAAAACAATGAAATTATTGAAAATCGATATGAAATCAATCAAAACTTATTGATTTTAACTAGTTTCAGAAGTTTTGACAAAGTTATATTTAAGATTTTATGTTTTACACAACTTTTAATTACATAGTGATTTACATGCAAAATCTAGCTTTTTTCACTACTTTTTCAACGCTAGTTTGTAAATATGAATAACTCTTTGAAAACATTGGAAAAACAATGAAATTATTGAAAATCGATATGAAATCAATCAAAACTTATTGATGTTAACTAGTTTCAGAAGTTTTGACAAAGTTATATTTAATATTTTATGTTTTACACAACTTTTAATTACATAGTGATTTACATGCAAAATCTAGCTTTTTTCACTACTTTTTCAACGCTAGTTTGTAAATATAAATAACTCTTTGAAAACATTAAAAAAACAATGAAATTATTGAAAATCGATATGAAATCAATCAAAACTTATTGATTTTAACTAGTTTCAGAAGTTTTGACAAAGTTATATTTAAGATTTTATGTTTTACACAACTTTTAATTACATGACGATTTACATACAAAATCAAGCTGTTTTGACTACTTTTTAACGTTAGTTTGTAAATATCAATAACTGTTTGAAAACATTAGAAAAACAATGAAATTATTGAAAATCGATATGAAATCAATCAAAACTTATTGATTTTAACTAGTTTCAGAAGTTTTGACAATGTTATATTTAAGATTTTATGTTTTACACAACTTTTAATTACATAGTGATTTACATGCAAAATCTAGCTTTTTTCACTCCTTTTTCATCGCTAGTTTGTAAATATCAATAACTCTTTGAAAACATTAAAAAAACAATGAAATTATTGAAAATCGATATGAAATCAATCAAAACTTATTGATTTTAACTAGTTTCAGAAGTTTTGACAAAGTTATATTTAAGATTTTATGTTTTACACAACTTTTAATTACATGACGATTTACATACAAAATCAAGCTGTTTTGACTACTTTTTAACGTTAGTTTGTAAATATCAATAACTGTTTGAAAACATTAGATAAACAATGAAATTATTGAAAATCGATATGAAATCAATCAAAACTTATTGATTTTAACTAGTTTCAGAAGTTTTGACAAAGTTATATTTAATATTTTATGTTTTACAAAACTTTTAATTACATAGTGAATTACATGCAAAATCTAGCTTTTTTCACTACTTTTTCAACGCTAGTTTGTAAATATCAATAACTCTTTGAAAACATTAAAAAAACAATGAAATTATTGAAAATCGATATGAAATAAATCAAAACTTATTGATTTTAACTAGTTTCAGAAGTTTTGACAAAGTTATATTTAAGATTTTATGTTTTACACAACTTTTAATTACATGACGATTTACATACAAAATCAAGCTGTTTTGACTACTTTTTAACGTTAGTTTGTAAATATAAATAACTGTTTGAATACATTAGAAAAACAATGAAATTATTGAAAATCGATATGAAATCAATCAAAACTTATTGATTTTAACTAGTTTCAGAAGTTTTGACAAAGTTATATTTAAGATTTTATGTTTTACACAACTTTTAATTACATAGTGATTTACATGCAAAATCTAGCTTTTTTCACTACTTTTTCAACGCTAGTTTGTAAATATCAATAACTCTTTGAAAACATTAAAAAAACAATGAAATTATTGAAAATCGATGAGAAATGAATCAAAACTTATTGATTTTAACTAGTTTCAGAAGTTTTGACAAAGTTATATTTAAGATTTTATGTTTTACACAACTTTTAATTACATAACGATTTACATGCAAAATCAAGCTGTTTTGACTACTTTTTAACGTTAGTTTGTAAATATCAATAACTGTTTGAAAACATTAGAAAAACAATGAAAGTATTGAAAATCGATATGAAATCAATCAAAACTTATTGATTTTAACTAGTTTCAGAAGTTTTGACAAAGTTATATTTAAGATTTTATGTTTTACACAACTTTTAATTACATAGTGATTTACATGCAAAATCTAGCTTTTTTCACTACTTTTTTAACTCTAGTTTGTAAATATCAATAACTGTTTAAGAACATTAGAAAAACAATGAAATTATTGAAAATCGATATGAAATCAATCAAAAACTTATTGATTTTAACTAGTTTCAGAAGTTTTGACAAAGTTATATTTAAGATTTTATGTTTTACACAACTTTTAATTACATGACGATTTACATACAAAATCAATCTGTTTTGACTACTTTTTAACGTTAGTTTGTAAATATAAATAACTGTTTGAAAACATTAGAAAAACAATGAAATTATTGAAAATCGATATGAAATCAATCAAAACTTATTGATTTTAACTAGTTTCAGAAGTTTTGACAAAGTTATATTTAAGATTTTATGTTTTACACAACTTTTAATTACATAGTGATTTACATGCAAAATCTAGCTTTTTTCACTACTTTTTCAACGCTAGTTTGTAAATATAAATAACTCTTTGAAAACATTAAAAAAACAATGAAATTATTGAAAATCGATATGAAATCAATCAAAACTTATTGATTTTAACTAGTTTCAGAAGTTTTGACAAAGTTATATTTAAGATTTTATGTTTTACACAACTTTTAATTACATGACGATTTACATACAAAATCAAGCTGTTTTGACTACTTTTTAACGTTAGTTTGTAAATATCAATAACTGTTTGAAAACATTAGAAAAACAATGAAATTATTGAAAATCGATATGAAATCAATCAAAACTTATTGATTTTAACTAGTTTCAGAAGTTTTGACAATGTTATATTTAAGATTTTATGTTTTACACAACTTTTAATTACATAGTGATTTACATGCAAAATCTAGCTTTTTTCACTCCTTTTTCATCGCTAGTTTGTAAATATCAATAACTCTTTGAAAACATTAAAAAAACAATGAAATTATTGAAAATCGATATGAAATCAATCAAAACTTATTGATTTTAACTAGTTTCAGAAGTTTTGACAAAGTTATATTTAAGATTTTATGTTTTACACAACTTTTAATTACATGACGATTTACATACAAAATCAAGCTGTTTTGACTACTTTTTAACGTTAGTTTGTAAATATCAATAACTGTTTGAAAACATTAGAAAAACAATGAAATTATTGAAAATCGATATGAAATCAATCAAAACTTATTGATTTTAACTAGTTTCAGAAGTTTTGACAAAGTTATATTTAATATTTTATGTTTTACAAAACTTTTAATTACATAGTGAATTACATGCAAAATCTAGCTTTTTTCACTACTTTTTCAACGCTAGTTTGTAAATATCAATAACTCTTTGAAAACATTAAAAAAACAATGAAATTATTGAAAATCGATATGAAATCAATCAAAACTTATTGATTTTAACTAGTTTCAGATGTTTTGATAAAGTTATATTTAAGATTTTATGTTTTACACAACTTTTAATTACATAACGATTTACATGCAAAATCAAGCTGTTTTGACTACTTTTTAACGTTAGTTTGTAAATATCAATAACTGTTTGAAAACATTAGAAAAACAATGAAATTATTGAAAATCGATATGAAATAAATCAAAACTTATTGATTTTAACTAGTTTCAGAAGTTTTGACAAAGTTATATTTAAGATTTTATGTTTTACACAACTTTTAATTACATGACGATTTACATACAAAATCAAGCTGTTTTGACTACTTTTTAACGTTAGTTTGTAAATATAAATAACTGTTTGAATACATTAGAAAAACAATGAAATTATTGAAAATCGATATGAAATCAATCAAAACTTATTGATTTTAACTAGTTTCAGAAGTTTTGACAAAGTTATATTTAAGATTTTATGTTTTACACAACTTTTAATTACATAGTGATTTACATGCAAAATCTAGCTTTTTTCACTACTTTTTCAACGCTAGTTTGTAAATATCAATAACTCTTTGAAAACATTAAAAAAACAATGAAATTATTGAAAATCGATATGAAATCAATCAAAACTTATTGTTTTTAACTAGTTTCAGAAGTTTTGACAAAGTTATATTTAAGATTTTATGTTTTACACAACTTTTAATTACATAGTGATTTACATGCAAAATCTAGCTTTCTTCACTACTTTTTCAACGCTAGTTTGTAAATATCAATAACTCTTTGAAAACATTAAAAAAACAATGAAATTATTGAAAATCGATGAGAAATGAATCAAAACTTATTGATTTTAACTAGTTTCAGAAGTTTTGACAAAGTTATATTTAAGATTTTATGTTTTACACAACTTTTAATTACATAACGATTTACATGCAAAATCAAGCTGTTTTGACTACTTTTTAACGTTATATTGTAAATATCAATAACTGTTTGAAAACATTAGAAAAACAATGAAATTATTGAAAATCGATATGAAATCAATCAAAACTTATTGATTTTAAATAGTTTCAGAAGTTTTGACAAAGTTACATTTAAGATTTTATGTTTTACACAACTTTTAATTACATAGTGATTTACATGCAAAATCTACCTTTTTTCACTACTTTTTCAACGCTAGTTTGTAAATATGAATAACTCTTTGAAAACATTAGAAAAACAATGAAATTATTGAAAATCGATATGAAATCAATCAAAACTTATTGATTTTAACTAGTTTCAGAATTTTGACAAAGTTATATTTAAGAATTTATGATTTACACAACTTTTAATTACATAGTGATTTCCATGCAAAATCTAGCTTTTTTCACTACTTTTTCAACGCTAGTTTGTAAATATAAATAACTCTTTGAAAACATTAGAAAAACAATGAAATTATTGAAAATCGATATGAAATCAATCAAAACTTATTGATTTTAACTAGTTTCAGAAGTTTTGACAAAGTTATATTTAAGATTTTATGTTTTACACAACTTTTAATTACATAGTGATTTACATGCAAAATCTAGCTTTTTTCACTACTTTTTCAACGCTAGTGTGTAAATATGAATAACTCTTTGAAAACATTAGAAAAACAATGAAATTATTGAAAATCGATATGAAATCAATCAAAACTTATTGATTTTAACTAGTTTCAGAAGTTTTGACAAAGTTATATTTAAGATTTTATGTTTTACACAACTTTTAATTACATAACGATTTACATGCAAAATCAAGCTGTTTTGACTACTTTTTAACGTTAGTTTGTAAATATCAATAACTGTTTGAAAACATTAGAAAAACAATGAAATTATTGAAAATCGATATGAAATCAATCAAAACTTATTGATTTTAACTAGTTTCAGAAGTTTTGACAAAGTTATATTTAAGATTTTATGTTTTACACAACTTTTAATTACATAGTGATTTACATGCAAAATCTAGCTTTTTTCACTACTTTTTCAACGCTAGTATGTAAATATCAATAACTCTTTGAAAACATTAAAAAAACAATGAAATTATTGAAAATCGATGAGAAATCAATCAAAACTTATTGATTTTAACTAGTTTCAGAAGTTTTGACAAAGTTATATTTAAGATTTTATGTTTTACACAACTTTTAATTACATAACGATTTACATGCAAAATCAAGCTGTTTTGACTACTTTTTAACGTTAGTTTGTAAATATCAATAACTGTTTGAAAACATTAGAAAAACAATGAAATTATTGAAAATCGATATGAAATCAATCAAAACTTATTGATTTTAACTAGTTTCAGAAGTTTTGACAAAGGTATATTTAAAATTTTATGTTTTACACAACTTTTAATTACATAGTGATTTACATGCAAAATCTAGCTTTTTTCACTACTTTTTCAACGCTAGTTTGTAAATATGAATAACTCTTTGAAAACATTGGAAAAACAATGAAATTATTGAAAATCGATATGAAATCAATCAAAACTTATTGATTTTAACTAGTTTCAGACGTTTTGACAAAGTTATATTTAAGATTTTATGTTTTACACAACTTTTAATTACATAGCGATTTACATACAAAATCAAGCTGTTTTGATTACTTTTTAACGTTAGTTTGTAAATATCAATAACTGTTTTAAAACATTAGAAAAACAATGAAATTATTGAAAATCGATATGAAATCAATCAAAACTTATTGATTTTAACTAGTTTCAGAAGTTTTGACAAAGTTATATTTAAGATTTTATGTTTTACACAACTTTTAATTACATGACGATTTACATACAAAATCAAGCTGTTTTGACTACTTTTTAACGTTAGTTTGTAAATATCAATAACTGTTTGAAAACATTAGAAAAACAATGAAATTATTGAAAATCGATGTGAAATCAATCAAAACTTATTGATTTTAACTAGTTTCAGAAGTTTTGACAATGTTATATTTAAGATTTTATGTTTTACACAACTTTTAATTACATAGTGATTTACATGCAAAATCTAGCTTTTTTCACTCCTTTTTCATGGCTAGTGTGTAAATATCAATAACTCTTTGAAAACATTAAAAAAACAATGAAATTATTGAAAATCGATATGAAATCAATCAAAACTTATTGATTTTAACTAGTTTCAGAAGTTTTGACAAAGTTATATTTAAGATTTTATGTTTTACACAACTTTTAATTACATGACGATTTACATACAAAATCAAGCTGTTTTGACTACTTTTTAACGTTAGTTTGTAAATATCAATAACTGTTTGAAAACATTAGAAAAACAATGAAATTATTGAAAATCGATATGAAATCAATCAAAACTTATTGATTTTAACTAGTTTCAGAAGTTTTGACAAAGTTATATTTAAGATTTTATGTTTTACACAACTTTTAATTACATAGTGATTTACATGCAAAATCTAGCTTTTTTCACTACTTTTTCAACGCTAGTATGTAAATATCAATAACTCTTTGAAAACATTAAAAAAACAATGAAATTATTGAAAATCGACGAGAAATCAATCAAAACTTATTGATTTTAACTAGTTTCAGAAGTTTTGACAAAGTTATATTTAAGATTTTATGTTTTACACAACTTTTAATTACATAACGATTTACATGCAAAATCAAGCTGTTTTGACTACTTTTTAACGTTAGTTTGTAAATATCAATAACTGTTTGAAAACATTAGAAAAACAATGAAATTATTGAAAATCGATATGAAATCAATCAAAACTTATTGATTTTAAATAGTTTCAGAAGTTTTGACAAAGTTACATTTAAGATTTTATGTTTGACACAACTTTTAATTACATAGTGATTTACATGCAAAATCTAGCTTTTTTCACTACTTTTTCAACGCTAGTTTGTAAATATCAATAACTCTTTGAAAACATTAGAAAAACAATGAAATTATTGAAAATCGATATGAAATCAATCAAAACTTATTGATTTTAAGTAGTTTCAGAAGTTTTGACAAAGTTTTATTTAAGATTTTATGTTTTACACAACTTTTAATTACATAGCGATTTACATGCAAAATCTAGCTTTTTTCACTACTTTTTTAACGCTAGTTTGTAAATATCAATAACTGTTTAAGAACATTAGAAAAACAATGAAATTATTGAAAATCGATATGAAATCAATCAAAAAGTTATTGATTTTAACTAGTTTCAGAAGTTTTGACAAAGTTATATTTAAGATTTTATGTTTTACACAACTTTTAATTACATGACGATTTACATACAAAATCAATCTGTTTTGACTACTTTTTAACGTTAGTTTGTAAATATCAATAACTGTTTGAAAACATTAGAAAAACAATGAAATTATTGAAAATCGATATGAAATCAATCAAAACTTATTGATTTTAACAAGTTTCAGAAGTTTTGACAAAGTTATATTTAAGATTTTATGTTTTACACAACTTTTAATTACATAGTGATTTACATGCAAAATCTAGCTTTTTTCACTACTTTTTCAACGCTAGTTTGTAAATATGAATATCTCTTTGAAAACATTGGAAAAACAATGAAATTATTGAAAATCGATATGAAATCAATCAAAACTTATTGATTTTAACTAGTTTCAGAAGTTTTGACAAAGTTATATTTAAGATTTTATGTTTTACACAACTTTTAATTACATAGTGATTTACATGCAAAATCTAGCTTTTCTCACTACTTTTTCAACGCTAGTTTGTAAATATAAATAACTCTTTGAAAACATTAAAAAAACAATGAAATTATTGAAAATCGATATGAAATCAATCAAAACTTATTGATTTTAACTAGTTTCAGAAGTTTTGACAAAGTTATATTTAAGATTTTATGTTTTACACAACTTTTAATTACATAGTGATTTACATGCAAAATCTAGCTTTTTTCACTACTTTTTCATCGCTAGTTTGTAAATATGAATAACTCTTTGAAAACATTAGAAAAACAATGAAATTATTGAAAATCGATATGAAATCAATCAAAACTTATTGATTTTAACTAGTTTCAGACGTTTTGACAAAGTTTTATTTAAGATTTTATGTTTGACACAACTTTTAATTACATAGCGATTTACATACAAAATCAAGCTGTTTTGACTACTTTTTAACGTTAGTTTGTAAATATCAATAACTGTTTGAAAACATTAGAAAAACAATGAAATTATTGAAAATCGATATGAAATCAATCAAAACTTATTGATTTTAACTAGTTTCAGAAGTTTTGACAAAGTTATATTTAAGATTTTATGTTTTACACAACTTTTAATTACATAGTGATTTACATGCAAAATCTAGCTTTTTTCACTACTTTTTCAACGCTAGTTTGTAAATATGAATAACTCTTTGAAAACATTGGAAAAACAATGAAATTATTGAAAATCGATATGAAATCAATCAAAACTTATTGATTTTAACTAGTTTCAGACGTTTTGACAAAGTTATATTTAAGATTTTATGTTTTACACAACTTTTAATTACATAGCGATTTACATACAAAATCAAGCTGTTTTGACTACTTTTTAACGTTAGTTTGTAAATATCAATAACTGTTTTAAAACATTAGAAAAACAATGAAATTATTGAAAATCGATATGAAATCAATCAAAACTTATTGATTTTAACTAGTTTCAGAAGTTTTGACAAAGTTATATTTAAGATTTTATGTTTTATACAACTTTTAATTACATGACGATTTACATACAAAATCAAGCTGTTTTGACTACTTTTTAACGTTAGTTTGTAAATATCAATAACTGTTTGAAAACATTAGAAAAACAATGAAATTATTGAAAATCGATGTGAAATCAATCAAAACTTATTGATTTTAACTAGTTTCAGAAGTTTTGACAATGTTATATTTAAGATTTTATGTTTTACACAACTTTTAATTACATAGTGATTTACATGCAAAATCTAGCTTTTTTCACTCCTTTTTCATGGCTAGTTTGTAAATATCAATAACTCTTTGAAAACATTAAAAAAACAATGAAATTATTGAAAATCGATATGAAATCAATCAAAACTTATTGATTTTAACTAGTTTCAGAAGTTTTGACAAAGTTATATTTAAGATTTTATGTTTTACACAACTTTTAATTACATGACGATTTACATACAAAATCAAGCTGTTTTGACTACTTTTTAACGTTAGTTTGTAAATATCAATAACTGTTTGAAAACATTAGAAAAACAATGAAATTATTGAAAATCGATATGAAATCAATCAAAACTTATTGATTTTAACTAGTTTCAGAAGTTTTGACAAAGTTATATTTAAGATTTTATGTTTTACACAACTTTTAATTACATAGTGATTTACATGCAAAATCTAGCTTTTTTCACTACTTTTTCAACGCTAGTATGTAAATATCAATAACTCTTTGAAAACATTAAAAAAACAATGAAATTATTGAAAATCGACGAGAAATCAATCAAAACTTATTGATTTTAACTAGTTTCAGAAGTTTTGACAAAGTTATATTTAAGATTTTATGTTTTACACAACTTTTAATTACATAACGATTTACATGCAAAATCAAGCTGTTTTGACTACTTTTTAACGTTAGTTTGTAAATATCAATAACTGTTTGAAAACATTAGAAAAACAATGAAATTATTGAAAATCGATATGAAATCAATCAAAACTTATTGATTTTAAATAGTTTCAGAAGTTTTGACAAAGTTACATTTAAGATTTTATGTTTGACACAACTTTTAATTACATAGTGATTTACATGCAAAATCTAGCTTTTTTCACTACTTTTTCAACGCTAGTTTGTAAATATGAATAACTCTTTGAAAACATTAGAAAAACAATGAAATTATTGAAAATCGATATGAAATCAATCAAAACTTATTGATTTTAAGTAGTTTCAGAAGTTTTGACAAAGTTTTATTTAAGATTTTATGTTTTACACAACTTTTAATTACATAGCGATTTACATGCAAAATCTAGCTTTTTTCACTACTTTTTTAACGCTAGTTTGTAAATATCAATAACTGTTTAAGAACATTAGAAAAACAATGAAATTATTGAAAATCGATATGAAATCAATCAAAAAGTTATTGATTTTAACTAGTTTCAGAAGTTTTGACAAAGTTATATTTAAGATTTTATGTTTTACACAACTTTTAATTACATGACGATTTACATACAAAATCAATGTTTTGACTACTTTTTAACGTTAGTTTGTAAATATCAATAACTGTTTGAAAACATTAGAAAAACAATGAAATTATTGAAAATCGATATGAAATCAATCAAAACTTATTGATTTTAACAAGTTTCAGAAGTTTTGACAAAGTTATATTTAAGATTTTATGTTTTACACAACTTTTAATTACATAGTGATTTACATGCAAAATCTAGCTTTTTTCACTACTTTTTCAACGCTAGTTTGTAAATATGAATATCTCTTTGAAAACATTGGAAAAACAATGAAATTATTGAAAATCGATATGAAATCAATCAAAACTTATTGATTTTAACTAGTTTCAGAAGTTTTGACAAAGTTATATTTAAGATTTTATGTTTTACACAACTTTTAATTACATAGTGATTTACATGCAAAATCTAGCTTTTCTCACTACTTTTTCAACGCTAGTTTGTAAATATAAATAACTCTTTGAAAACATTAAAAAAACAATGAAATTATTGAAAATCGATATGAAATCAATCAAAACTTATTGATTTTAACTAGTTTCAGAAGTTTTGACAAAGTTATATTTAAGATTTTATGTTTTACACAACTTTTAATTACATAGTGATTTACATGCAAAATCTAGCTTTTTTCACTACTTTTTCATCGCTAGTTTGTAAATATGAATAACTCTTTGAAAACATTAGAAAAACAATGAAATTATTGAAAATCGATATGAAATCAATCAAAACTTATTGATTTTAACTAGTTTCAGACGTTTTGACAAAGTTTTATTTAAGATTTTATGTTTTACACAACTTTTAATTACATAGCGATTTACATACAAAATCAAGCTGTTTTGACTACTTTTTAACGTTAGTTTGTAAATATCAATAACTGTTTGAAAACATTAGAAAAACAATGAAATTATTGAAAATCGATATGAAATCAATCAAAACTTATTGATTTTAACTAGTTTCAGAAGTTTTGACAAAGTTATATTTAAGATTTTATGTTTTACACAACTTTTAATTACATAGTGATTTACATGCAAAATCTAGCTTTTTTCACTACTTTTTCAACGCTAGTTTGTAAATATCAATAACTCTTTGAAAACATTAAAAAACAATGAAATTATTGAAAATCGATATGAAATCAATCAAAACTTATTGATTTTAACTAGTTTCAGAAGTTTTGACAAAGTTATATTTAAGATTTTATGTTTTACACAACTTTTAATTACATAGTGATTTACATGCAAAATCTAGCTTTTTTCACTACTTTTTCAACGCTAGTATGTAAATATCAATAACTCTTTGAAAACATTAAAAAAACAATGAAATTATTGAAAATCGATGAGAAATCAATCAAAACTTATTGATTTTAACTAGTTTCAGAAGTTTTGACAAAGTTATATTTAAGATTTTATGTTTTACACAACTTTTAATTACATAACGATTTACATGCAAAATCAAGCTGTTTTGACTACTTTTTAACGTTAGTTTGTAAATATCAATAACTGTTTGAAAACATTAGAAAAACAATGAAATTATTGAAAATCGATATGAAATCAATCAAAACTTATTGATTTTAAATAGTTTCAGAAGTTTTGACAAAGTTACATTTAAGATTTTATGTTTGACACAACTTTTAATTACATAGTGATTTACATGCAAAATCTAGCTTTTTTCACTACTTTTTCAACGCTAGTTTGTAAATATGAATAACTCTTTGAAAACATTAGAAAAACAATGAAATTATTGAAAATCGATATGAAATCAATCAAAACTTATTGATTTTAAGTAGTTTCAGAAGTTTTCACAAAGTTTTATTTAAGATTTTATGTTTTACACAACTTTTAATTACATAGCGATTTACATGCAAAATCTAGCTTTTTTCACTACTTTTTTAACGCTAGTTTGTAAATATCAATAACTGTTTAAGAACATTAGAAAAACAATGAAATTATTGAAAATCGATATGAAATCAATCAAAAACTTATTGATTTTAACTAGTTTCAGAAGTTTTGACAAAGTTATATTTAAGATTTTATGTTTTACACAACTTTTAATTACATGACGATTTACATACAAAATCAATCTGTTTTGACTACTTTTTAACGTTAGTTTGTAAATATCAATAACTGTTTGAAAACATTAGAAAAACAATGAAATTATTGAAAATCGATATGAAATCAATCAAAACTTATTGATTTTAACTAGTTTCAGAAGTTTTGACAAAGTTATATTTAAGATTTTATGTTTTACACAACTTTTAATTACATAGCGATTTACATGCAAAATCTAGCTTTTTTCACTACTTTTTTAACGCTAGTTTGTAAATATCAATAACTGTTTAAGAACATTAGAAAAACAATGAAATTATTGAAAATCGATATGAAATCAATCAAAACTTATTGATTTTAACTAGTTTCAGAAGTTTTGACAAAGTTATATTTAAGATTTTATGTTTTACACAACTTTTAATTACATAGTGATTTACATGCAAAATCTAGCTTTTTTCACTGCTTTTTCAACGCTACTTTGTAAATATGAATAACTCTTTGAAAACATTAGAAAAACAATGAAATTATTGAAAATCGATATGAAATCAAACAAAACTTATTGATTTTAACTAGTTTCAGAAGTTTTGACAAAGTTATATTTAAGATTTTATGTTTTACACAACTTTTAATTACATAACGATTTACATACAAAATCAAGCTGTTTTGACTACTTTTTAACGTTAGTTTGTAAATATCAATAACTCTTTGAAAACATTAGAAAAACAATGAAATTATTGAAAATCGATATGAAATCAATCAAAACTTATTGATTTTAACTAGTTTCAGAAGTTTTGACAAAGTTATATTTAAGATTTTATGTTTTACACAACTTTTAATTACATAGTGATTTACATGCAAAATCTAGCTTTTTTCACTACTTTTTCAACGCTAGTTTGTAAATATGAATAACTCTGAAAACATTGGAAAAACAATGAAATTATTGAAAATCGATATGAAATCAATCAAAACTTATTGATTTTAACTAGTTTCAGAAGTTTTGACAAAGTTATATTTAATATTTTATGTTTTACACAACTTTTAATTACATAGTGATTTACATGCAAAATCTAGCTTTTTTCACTACTTTTTCAACGCTAGTTTGTAAATATCAATAACTCTTTGAAAACATTAAAAAAACAATGAAATTATTGAAAATCGATATGAAATCAATCAAAACTTATTGATTTTAACTAGTTTCAGAAGTTTTGACAAAGTTATATTTAAGATTTTATGTTTTACACAACTTTTAATTACATAACGATTTACATGCAAAATCAAGCTGTTTTGACTACTTTTTAACGTTAGTTTGTAAATATCAATAACTCTTTGAAAACATTAGAAAAACAATGAAATTATTGAAAATCGATATGAAATCAATCAAAACTTATTGATTTTAACTAGTTTCAGAAGTTTTGACAAAGTTATATTTAAGATTTTATGTTTTACACAACTTTTAATTACATGACGATTTACATACAAAATCAAACTGTTTTGACTACTTTTTAACGTTAGTTTGTAAATATCAATAACTGTTTAAAAACATTAGAAAAACAATGAAATTATTGAAAATCGATATGAAATCAATCAAAACTTATTGATTTTAACTAGTTTCGGAAGTTTTGACAAAGTTATATTTAAGATTTTATGTTTTACACAACTTTTAATTACATAGTGATTTACATGCAAAATCTAGCTTTTTTCACTACTTTTTCAACGCTAGTTTGTAAATATGAATAACTCTTTGAAAACATTGGAAAAACAATGAAATTATTGAAAATCGATATGAAATCAATCAAAACATATTGATTTTAACTAGTTTCAGAAGTTTTGACAAAGTTATATTTAAGATTTTATGTTTTACACAACTTTTAATTACATGACGATTTACATACAAAATCAAGCTGTTTTGACTACTTTTTAACGTTAGTTTGTAAATATCAATAACTGTTTGAAAACATTAGAAAAACAATGAAATTATTGAAAATCGATATGAAATCAATCAAAACTTATTGATTTTAACTAGTTTCAGAAGTTTTGACAAAGTTATATTTAAGATTTTATGTTTTACACAACTTTTAATTACATAGTGATTTACATGCAAAATCTAGCTTTTTTCACTACTTTTTCAACGCTAGTTTGTAAATATCAATAACTCTTTGAAAACATTAGAAAAACAATGAAATTATTGAAAATCGATGAGAAATCAATCAAAACTTATTGATTTTAACTAGTTTCAGAAGTTTTGACAAAGTTATATTTAAGATTTTATGTTTTACACAACTTTCTATTACATAACGATTTACATGCAAAATCAAGCTGTTTTCACTACTTTTTCAACGCTAGTTTGTAAATATGAATAACTCTTTGAAAACATTAGAAAAACAATGAAATTATTGAAAATCGATATGAAATCAATCAAAACTTATTGATTTTAAGTAGTTTCAGAAGTTTTGACAAAGTTTTATTTAAGATTTTATGTTTTACACCACTTTTAATTACATAGCGATTTACATGCAAAATCTAGCTTTTTTCACTACTTTTTTAACGCTAGTTTGTAAATATCAATAACTGTTTGAAAACATTAGAAAAACAATGAAATTATTGAAAATCGATATGAAATCAATCAAAACTTATTGATTTTAACTAGTTTCAGAAGTTTTGACAAAGTTATATTTAAGATTTTATGTTTTACACAACTTTTATTTACATAGTGATTTACATGCAAAATCTAGCTTTTTTCACTACTTTTTAACGTTAGTTTGTAAATATCAATAACTGTTTAAAAACATTGGAAAAACAATGAAATTATTGAAAATCGATATGAAATCAATCAAAACATATTGATTTTAACTAGTTTCAGAAGTTTTGACAAAGTTTTATTTAAGATTTTATGTTTTACACCACTTTTAATTACATAGCGATTTACATGCAAAATCTAGCTTTTTTAACTACTTTTTTAACGCTAGTTTGTAAATATCAATAACTGTTTAAGAACATTAGAAAAACAATGAAATTATTGAAAATCGATATGTAATCAATCAAAAACTTATTGATTTTAACTAGTTTCAGAAGTTTTGACAAAGTTATATTTAAGATTTTATGTTTTACACAACTTTTAATTACATGACGATTTACATACAAAATCAATCTGTTTTGACTACTTTTTAACGTTAGTTTGTAAATATCAATTACTGTTTGAAAACATTAGAAAAACAATGAAATTATTGAAAATCGATATGAAATCAATCAAAACTTATTGATTTTAACTAGTTTCAGAAGTTTTGACAAAGTTATATTTAAGATTTTATGTTTTACACAACTTTTAATTACATAGTGATTTACATGCAAAATCTAGCTTTTTTCACTACTTTTTCAACGCTAGTTTGTAAATATCAATAACTCTTTGAAAACATTAAAAAAACAATGAAATTATTGAAAATCGATATGAAATCAATCAAAACTTATTGATTTTAACTAGTTTCAGAAGTTTTGACAAAGTTATATTTAAGATTTTATGTTTTACACAACTTTTAATTACATAACGATTTACATGCAAAATCAAGCTGTTTTGACTACTTTTTAACGTTAGTTTGTAAATATCAATAACTGTTTGAAAACATTAGAAAAACAATGAAATTATTGAAAATCGATATGAAATCAATCAAAACTTATTGATTTTAACTAGTTTCAGAAGTTTTGACAATGTTATATTTAAGATTTTATGTTTTACACAACTTTTAATTACATAGTGATTTACATGCAAAATCTAGCTTTTTTCACTCCTTTTTCATCGCTAGTTTGTAAATATCAATAACTCTTTGAAAACATTAAAAAAACAATGAAATTATTGAAAATCGATATGAAATCAATCAAAACTTATTGATTTTAACTAGTTTCAGAAGTTTTGACAAAGTTATATTTAAGATTTTATGTTTTACACAACTTTTAATTACATGACGATTTACATACAAAATCAAGCTGTTTTGACTACTTTTTAACGTTAGTTTGTAAATATCAATAACTGTTTTAAAACATTAGAAAAACAATGAAATTATTGAAAATCGATATGAAATCAATCAAAACTTATTGATTTTAACTAGTTTCAGAAGTTTTGACAAAGTTATATTTAAGATTTTATGTTTTACACAACTTTTAATTACATAACGATTTACATGCAAAATCAAGCTGTTTTGACTACTTTTTAACGTTAGTTTGTAAATATCAATAACTGTTTGAAAACATTAGAAAAACAATGAAATTATTGAAAATCGATATGAAATCAATCAAAACTTATTGATTTTAACTAGTTTCAGAAGTTTTGACAAAGTTATATTTAAGATTTTATGTTTTACACAACTTTTAATTACATAGGGATTTACATGCAAAATCTAGCTTTTTTCACTACTTTTTCAACGCTAGTTTGTAAATATCAATAACTCTTTGAAAACATTGGAAAAACAATGAAATTATTGAAAATCGATATGAAATCAATCAAAACTTATTGATTTTAACTAGTTTCAGACGTTTTGACAAAGTTATATTTAAGATTTTATGTTTTACACAACTTTTAATTACATAGAGATTTACATACAAAATCAAGCTGTTTTGACTACTTTTTAACGTTAGTTTGTAAATATCAATAACTGTTTTAAAACATTAGAAAAACAATGAAATTATTGAAAATCGATATGAAATCAATCAAAACTTACTGATTTTAACTAGTTTCAGAAGTTTTGACAAAGTTATATTTAAGATTTTATGTTTTACACAACTTTTAATTACATGACGATTTACATACAAAATCAAGCTGTTTTGACTACTTTTTAACGTTAGTTTGTAAATATCAATAACTGTTTGAAAACATTAGAAAAACAATGAAATTATTGAAAATCGATATGAAATCAATCAAAACTTATTGATTTTAACTAGTTTCAGAAGTTTTGACAATGTTATATTTAAGATTTTATGTTTTACACAACTTTTAATTACATAGTGATTTACATGCAAAATCTAGCTTTTTTCACTCCTTTTTCATCGCTAGTTTGTAAATATCAATAACTCTTTGAAAACATTAAAAAAACAATGAAATTATTGAAAATCGATATGAAATCAATCAAAACTTATTGATTTTAACTAGTTTCAGAAGTTTTGACAAAGTTATATTTAAGATTTTGTTTTACACAACTTTTAATTACATGACGATTTACATACAAAATCAAGCTGTTTTGACTACTTTTTAACGTTAGTTTGTAAATATTAATAACTGTTTGAAAACATTAGAAAAACAATGAAATTATTGAAAATCGATATGAAATCAATCAAAACTTATTGATTTTAACTAGTTTCAGAAGTTTTGACAAAGTTATATTTAAGATTTTATGTTTTACAAAACTTTTAATTACATAGTGATTTACATGCAAAATCTAGCTTTTTTCACTACTTTTTCAACGCTAGTTTGTAAATATCAATAACTCTTTGAAAACATTAAAAAAACAATGAAATTATTGAAAATCGATATGAAATCAATCAAAACTTATTGATTTTAACTAGTTTCAGATGTTTTGATAAAGTTATATTTAAGATTTTATGTTTTACACAACTTTTAATTACATAACGATTTACATGCAAAATCAAGCTCTTTTGACTACTTTTTAACGTTAGTTTGTAAATATCAATAACTGTTTGAAAACATTAGAAAAACAATGAAATTATTGAAAATCGATATGAAATAAATCAAAACTTACTGATTTTAACTAGTTTCAGAAGTTTTGACAAAGTTATATTTAAGATTTTATGTTTTACACAACTTTTAATTACATGACGATTTACATACAAAATCAAGCTGTTTTGACTACTTTTTAACGTTAGTTTGTAAATATCAATAACTGTTTGAAAACATTAGAAAAACAATGAAATTATTGAAAATCGATATGAAATCAATCAAAACTTATTGATTTTAACTAGTTTCAGAAGTTTTGACAATGTTATATTTAAGATTTTATGTTTTACACAACTTTTAATTACATAGTGATTTACATGCAAAATCTAGCTTTTTTCACTCCTTTTTCATCGCTAGTTTGTAAATATCAATAACTCTTTGAAAACATTAAAAAAACAATGAAATTATTGAAAATCGATATGAAATCAATCAAAACTTATTGATTTTAACTAGTTTCAGAAGTTTTGACAAAGTTATATTTAAGATTTTGTTTTACACAACTTTTAATTACATGACGATTTACATACAAAATCAAGCTGTTTTGACTACTTTTTAACGTTAGTTTGTAAATATTAATAACTGTTTGAAAACATTAGAAAAACAATGAAATTATTGAAAATCGATATGAAATCAATCAAAACTTATTGATTTTAACTAGTTTCAGAAGTTTTGACAAAGTTATATTTAAGATTTTATGTTTTACAAAACTTTTAATTACATAGTGATTTACATGCAAAATCTAGCTTTTTTCACTACTTTTTCAACGCTAGTTTGTAAATATCAATAACTCTTTGAAAACATTAAAAAAACAATGAAATTATTGAAAATCGATATGAAATCAATCAAAACTTATTGATTTTAACTAGTTTCAGATGTTTTGATAAAGTTATATTTAAGATTTTATGTTTTACACAACTTTTAATTACATAACGATTTACATGCAAAATCAAGCTCTTTTGACTACTTTTTAACGTTAGTTTGTAAATATCAATAACTGTTTGAAAACATTAGAAAAACAATGAAATTATTGAAAATCGATATGAAATAAATCAAAACTTATTGATTTTAACTAGTTTCAGAAGTTTTGACAAAGTTATATTTAACATTTTATGTTTTACACAACTTTTAATTACATGACGATTTACATACAAAATCAAGCTGTTTTGACTACTTTTTAACGTTAGTTTGTAAATATCAATAACTGTTTGAAAACATTAGAAAAACAATGAAATTATTGAAAATCGATATGAAATCAATCAAAACTTATTGATTTTAACTAGTTTCAGAAGTTTTGACAATGTTATATTTAAGATTTTATGTTTTACACAACTTTTAATTACATAGTGATTTACATGCAAAATCTAGCTTTTTTCACTCCTTTTTCATCGCTAGTTTGTAAATATCAATAACTCTTTGAAAACATTAAAAAAACAATGAAATTATTGAAAATCGATATGAAATCAATCAAAACTTATTGATTTTAACTAGTTTCAGAAGTTTTGACAAAGTTATATTTAAGATTTTGTTTTACACAACTTTTAATTACATGACGATTTACATACAAAATCAAGCTGTTTTGACTACTTTTTAACGTTAGTTTGTAAATATTAATAACTGTTTGAAAACATTAGAAAAACAATGAAATTATTGAAAATCGATATGAAATCAATCAAAACTTATTGATTTTAACTAGTTTCAGAAGTTTTGACAAAGTTATATTTAAGATTTTATGTTTTACACAACTTTTAATTACATAGTGATTTACATGCAAAATCTAGCTTTTTTCACTACTTTTTCAACGCTAGTTTGTAAATATCAATAACTCTTTGAAAACATTGGAAAAACAATGAAATTATTGAAAATCGATATGAAATCAATCAAAACTTATTGATTTTAACTAGTTTCAGACGTTTTGACAAAGTTATATTTAAGATTTTATGTTTTACACAACTTTTAATTACATAGCGATTTACATACAAAATCAAGCTGTTTTGACTACTTTTTAACGTTAGTTTGTAAATATCAATAACTGTTTTAAAACATTAGAAAAACAATGAAATTATTGAAAATCGATATGAAATCAATCAAAACTTACTGATTTTAACTAGTTTCAGAAGTTTTGACAAAGTTATATTTAAGATTTTATGTTTTACACAACTTTTAATTACATGACGATTTACATACCAAATCAAGCTGTTTTGACTACTTTTTAACGTTAGTTTGTAAATATCAATAACTGTTTGAAAACATTAGAAAAACAATGAAATTATTGAAAATCGATATGAAATCAATCAAAACTTATTGATTTTAACTAGTTTCAGAAGTTTTGACAATGTTATATTTAAGATTTTATGTTTTACACAACTTTTAATTACATAGTGATTTACATGCAAAATCTAGCTTTTTTCACTCCTTTTTCATCGCTAGTTTGTAAATATCAATAACTCTTTGAAAACATTAAAAAAACAATGAAATTATTGAAAATCGATATGAAATCAATCAAAACTTATTGATTTTAACTAGTTTCAGAAGTTTTGACAAAGTTATATTTAAGATTTTGTTTTACACAACTTTTAATTACATGACGATTTACATACAAAATCAAGCTGTTTTGACTACTTTTTAACGTTAGTTTGTAAATATTAATAACTGTTTGAAAACATTAGAAAAACAATGAAATTATTGAAAATCGATATGAAATCAATCAAAACTTATTGATTTTAACTAGTTTCAGAAGTTTTGACAAAGTTATATTTAAGATTTTATGTTTTAGAAAACTTTTAATTACATAGTGATTTACATGCAAAATCTAGCTTTTTTCACTACTTTTTCAACGCTAGTTTGTAAATATCAATAACTCTTTGAAAACATTAAAAAAACAATGAAATTATTGAAAATCGATATGAAATCAATCAAAACTTATTGATTTTAACTAGTTTCAGATGTTTTGATAAAGTTATATTTAAGATTTTATGTTTTACACAACTTTTAATTACATAACGATTTACATGCAAAATCAAGCTCTTTTGACTACTTTTTAACGTTAGTTTGTAAATATCAATAACTGTTTGAAAACATTAGAAAAACAATGAAATTATTGAAAATCGATATGAAATAAATCAAAACTTATTGATTTTAACTAGTTTCAGAAGTTTTGACAAAGTTATATTTAAGATTTTATGTTTTACACAACTTTTAATTACATAACGATTTACATGCAAAATCAAGCTGTTTTGACTATTTTTAACGTTAGTTTGTAAATATCAATAACTGTTTGAAAACATTAGAAAAACAATGAAATTATTGAAAATCGATATGAAATCAATCAAAACTTATTGATTTTAAATAGTTTCAGAAGTTTTGACAAAGTTACATTTAAGATTTTATGTTTTACACAACTTTTAATTACATAGTGATTTACATGCAAAATCTAGCTTTTTTCACTACTTTTTCAACGCTAGTTTGTAAATATGAATAACTCTTTGAAAACATTAGAAAAACAATGAAATTATTGAAAATCGATATGAAATCAATCAAAACTTATTGATTTTAAGTAGTTTCAGAAGTTTTGATAAAGTTTTATTTAAGATTTTATGTTTTACACAACTTTTAATTACATAGCGATTTACATGCAAAATCTAGCTTTTTTCACTACTTTTTTAACGCTAGTTTGTAAATATCAATAACTGTTTAAGAACATTAGAAAAACAATGAAATTATTGAAAATCGATATGAAATCAATCAAAAACTTATTGATTTTAACTAGTTTCAGAAGTTTTGACAAAGTTATATTTAACATTTTATGTTTTACACAACTTTTAATTACATGACGATTTACATACAAAATCAAGCTGTTTTGACTACTTTTTAACGTTAGTTTTTAAATATAAATAACTGTTTGAAAACATTAGAAAAACAATGAAATTATTGAAAATCGATATGAAATCAATCAAAACTTATTGATTTTAACTAGTTTCAGAAGTTTTGACAAAGTTATATTTAAGATTTTATGTTTTACACAACTTTTAATTACATAGTGATTTACATGCAAAATCTAGCTTTTTTCACTACTTTTTCAACGCTAGTTTGTAAATATCAATAACTCTTTGAAAACATTAAAAAAACAATGAAATTATTGAAAATCGATATGAAATCAATCAAAACTTATTGATTTTAACTAGTTTCAGAAGTTTTGACAAAGTTATATTTAAGATTTTATGTTTTACACAACTTTTTATTACATAGTGATTTACATGCAAAATCTAGCTTTTTTCACTACTTTTTCAACGCTAGTTTGTAAATATCAATAACTCTTTGAAAACATTAAAAAAACAATGAAATTATTGAAAATCGATGAGAAATGAATCAAAACTTATTGATTTTAACTAGTTTCAGAAGTTTTGACAAAGTTATATTTAAGATTTTATGTTTTACACCACTTTTAATTACATAGCGATTTACATGCAAAATCTAGCTTTTTCACTACTTTTTTAACGCTAGTTTGTAAATATCAATAACTGTTTAAGAACATTAGAAAAACAATGAAATTATTGAAAATCGATATGTAATCAATCTAAAAATTATTGATTTTAACTAGTTTCAGAAGTTTTGACAAAGTTATATTTAAGATTTTATGTTTTACACAACTTTTAATTACATGACGATTTACATACAAAATCAATCTGTTTTGACTACTTTTTAACGTTAGTTTGTAAATATCAATAACTGTTTGAAAACATTAGAAAAACAATGAAATTATTGAAAATCGATATGAAATCAATCAAAACTTATTGATTTTAACTAGTTTCAGAAGTTTTGACAAAGTTATATTTAAGATTTTATGTTTTACACAACTTTTAATTACATGACGATTTACATACAAAATCAAGCTGTTTTGACTACTTTTTAACGTTAGTTTGTAAATATCAATAACTGTTTGAAAACATTAGAAAAACAATGAAATTATTGAAAATCGATATGAAATCAATCAAAACTTATTGATTTTAACTAGTTTCAGAAGTTTTGACAATGTTATATTTAAGATTTTATGTTTTACACAACTTTTAATTACATAGTGATTTACATGCAAAATCTAGCTTTTTTCACTCCTTTTTCATCGCTAGTGTGTAAATATCAATAACTCTTTGAAAACATTAAAAAAACAATGAAATTATTGAAAATCGATATGAAATCAATCAAAACTTATTGATTTTAACTAGTTTCAGATGTTTTGATAAAGTTATATTTAAGATTTTATGTTTTACACAACTTTTAATTACATAACGATTTACATGCAAAATCAAGCTGTTTTGACTACTTTTTAACGTTAGTTTGTAAATATCAATAACTGTTTGAAAACATTAGAAAAACAATGAAATTATTGAAAATCGATATGAAATAAATCAAAACTTATTGATTTTAACTAGTTTCAGAAGTTTTGACAAAGTTATATTTAACATTTTATGTTTTACACAACTTTTAATTACATGACGATTTACATACAAAATCAAGCTGTTTTGACTACTTTTTAACGTTAGTTTTTAAATATAAATAACTGTTTGAAAACATTAGAAAAACAATGAAATTATTGAAAATCGATATGAAATCAATCAAAACTTATTGATTTTAACTAGTTTCAGAAGTTTTGACAAAGTTATATTTAAGATTTTATGTTTTACACAACTTTTAATTACATAGTGATTTACATGCAAAATCTAGCTTTTTTCACTACTTTTTCAACGCTAGTTTGTAAATATCAATAACTCTTTGAAAACATTGGAAAAACAATGAAATTATTGAAAATCGATATGAAATCAATCAAAACTTATTGATTTTAACTAGTTTCAGACGTTTTGACAAAGTTATATTTAAGATTTTATGTTTTACACAACTTTTTATTACATAGTGATTTACATGCAAAATCTAGCTTTTTTCACTACTTTTTCAACGCTAGTTTGTAAATATCAATAACTCTTTGAAAACATTAAAAAAACAATGAAATTATTGAAAATCGATGAGAAATGAATCAAAACTTATTGATTTTAACTAGTTTCAGAAGTTTTGACAAAGTTATATTTAAGATTTTATGTTTTACACAACTTTTAATTACATAACGATTTACATGCAAAATCAAGCTGTTTTGACTACTTTTTAACGTTAGTTTGTAAATATCAATAACTGTTTGAAAACATTAGAAAAACAATGAAATTATTGAAAATCGATATGAAATCAATCAAAACTTATTGATTTTAAATAGTTTCAGAAGTTTTGACAAAGTTACATTTAAGATTTTATGTTTTACACAACTTTTAATTACATAGTGATTTACATGCAAAATCTAGCTTTTTTCACTACTTTTTCAACGCTAGTTTGTAAATATGAATAACTCTTTGAAAACATTAGAAAAACAATGAAATTATTGAAAATCGATATGAAATCAATCAAAACTTATTGATTTTAAGTAGTTTCAGAAGTTTTGATAAAGTTTTATTTAAGATTTTATGTTTTACACAACTTTTAATTACATAGCGATTTACATGCAAAATCTAGCTTTTTTCACTACTTTTTTAACGCTAGTTTGTAAATATCAATAACTGTTTAAGAACATTAGAAAAACAATGAAATTATTGAAAATCGATATGAAATCAATCAAAAACTTATTGATTTTAACTAGTTTCAGAAGTTTTGACAAAGTTATATTTAAGATTTTATGTTTTACACAACTTTTAATTACATGACGATTTACATACAAAATCAATCTGTTTTGACTACTTTTTAACGTTAGTTTGTAAATATCAATAACTGTTTGAAAACATTAGAAAAACAATGAAATTATTGAAAATCGATATGAAATCAATCAAAACTTATTGATTTTAACTAGTTTCAGAAGTTTTGACAAAGTTATATTTAAGATTTTATGTTTTACACAACTTTTAATTACATAGTGATTTACATGCAAAATCTAGCTTTTTTCACTACTTTTTCAACGCTAGTTTGTAAATATGAATAACTCTTTGAAAACATTGGAAAAACAATGAAATTATTGAAAATCGATATGAAATCAATCAAAACTTATTGATTTTAAGTAGTTTCAGAAGTTTTGACAAAGTTTTATTTAAGATTTTATGTTTTACACCACTTTTAATTACATAGCGATTTACATGCAAAATCTAGCTTTTTCACTACTTTTTTAACGCTAGTTTGTAAATATCAATAACTGTTTAAGAACATTAGAAAAACAATGAAATTATTGAAAATCGATATGTAATCAATCTAAAAATTATTGATTTTAACTAGTTTCAGAAGTTTTGACAAAGTTATATTTAAGATTTTATGTTTTACACAACTTTTAATTACATGACGATTTACATACAAAATCAATCTGTTTTGACTACTTTTTAACGTTAGTTTGTAAATATCAATAACTGTTTGAAAACATTAGAAAAACAATGAAATTATTGAAAATCGATATGAAATCAATCAAAACTTATTGATTTTAACTAGTTTCAGAAGTTTTGACAAAGTTATATTTAAGATTTTATGTTTTACACAACTTTTAATTACATGACGATTTACATACAAAATCAAGCTGTTTTGACTACTTTTTAACGTTAGTTTGTAAATATCAATAACTGTTTGAAAACATTAGAAAAACAATGAAATTATTGAAAATCGATATGAAATCAATCAAAACTTATTGATTTTAACTAGTTTCAGAAGTTTTGACAATGTTATATTTAAGATTTTATGTTTTACACAACTTTTAATTACATAGTGATTTACATGCAAAATCTAGCTTTTTTCACTCCTTTTTCATCGCTAGTGTGTAAATATCAATAACTCTTTGAAAACATTAAAAAAACAATGAAATTATTGAAAATCGATATGAAATCAATCAAAACTTATTGATTTTAACTAGTTTCAGATGTTTTGATAAAGTTATATTTAAGATTTTATGTTTTACACAACTTTTAAGTACATAACGATTTACATGCAAAATCAAGCTGTTTTGACTACTTTTTAACGTTAGTTTGTAAATATCAATAACTGTTTGAAAACATTAGAAAAACAATGAAATTATTGAAAATCGATATGAAATAAATCAAAACTTATTGATTTTAACTAGTTTCAGAAGTTTTGACAAAGTTATATTTAACATTTTATGTTTTACACAACTTTTAATTACATGACGATTTACATACAAAATCAAGCTGTTTTGACTACTTTTTAACGTGAGTTTTTAAATATAAATAACTGTTTGAAAACATTAGAAAAACAATGAAATTATTGAAAATCGATATGAAATCAATCAAAACTTATTGATTTTAACTAGTTTCAGAAGTTTTGACAAAGTTATATTTAAGATTTTATGTTTTACACAACTTTTAATTACATAGTGATTTACATGCAAAATCTAGCTTTTTTCACTACTTTTTCAACGCTAGTTTGTAAATATCAATAACTCTTTGAAAACATTGGAAAAACAATAAAATTATTGAAAATCGATATGAAATCAATCAAAACTTATTGATTTTAACTAGTTTCAGACGTTTTGACAAAGTTATATTTAAGATTTTATGTTTTACACAACTTTTAATTACATAGCGATTTACATACAAAATCAAGCAGTTTTGACTACTTTTTAACGTTAGTTTGTAAGTATCAATAACTGTTTTAAAACATTAGAAAAACTATGAAATTATTGAAAATCGATATGAAATCAATCAAAACTTATTGATTTTAACTAGTTTCAGAAGTTTTGACAAAGTTATATTTAAGATTTTATGTTTTACACAACTTTTAATTACATGACGATTTACATACAAAATCAAGCTGTTTTGACTACTTTTTAACGTTAGTTTGTAAATATCAATAACTGTTTGAAAACATTAGAAAAACAATGAAATTATTGAAAATCGATATGAAATCAATCAAAACTTATTGATTTTAACTAGTTTCAGAAGTTTTGACAATGTTATATTTAAGATTTTATGTTTTACACAACTTTTAATTACATAGTGATTTACATGCAAAATCTAGCTTTTTTCACTCCTTTTTCATCGCTAGTGTGTAAATATCAATAACTCTTTGAAAACATTAAAAAAACAATGAAATTATTGAAAATCGATATGAAATCAATCAAAACTTATTGATTTTAACTAGTTTCAGATGTTTTGATAAAGTTATATTTAAGATTTTATGTTTTACACAACTTTTAATTACATAACGATTTACATGCAAAATCAAGCTGTTTTGACTACTTTTTAACGTTAGTTTGTAAATATCAATAACTGTTTGAAAACATTAGAAAAACAATGAAATTATTGAAAATCGATATGAAATAAATCAAAACTTATTGATTTTAACTAGTTTCAGAAGTTTTGACAAAGTTATATTTAACATTTTATGTTTTACACAACTTTTAATTACATGACGATTTACATACAAAATCAAGCTGTTTTGACTACTTTTTAACGTTAGTTTTTAAATATAAATAACTGTTTGAAAACATTAGAAAAACAATGAAATTATTGAAAATCGATATGAAATCAATCAAAACTTATTGATTTTAACTAGTTTCAGAAGTTTTGACAAAGTTATATTTAAGATTTTATGTTTTACACAACTTTTAATTACATAGTGATTTACATGCAAAATCTAGCTTTTTTCACTACTTTTTCAACGCTAGTTTGTAAATATCAATAACTCTTTGAAAACATTGGAAAAACAATGAAATTATTGAAAATCGATATGAAATCAATCAAAACTTATTGATTTTAACTAGTTTCAGACGTTTTGACAAAGTTATATTTAAGATTTTATGTTTTACACAACTTTTAATTACATAGCGATTTACATACAAAATCAAGCTCTTTGACTACTTTTTAACGTTAGTTTGTAAATATCAATAACTGTTTTAAAACATTAGAAAAACAATGAAATTATTGAAAATCGATATGAAATCAATCAAAACTTATTGATTTTAACTAGTTTCAGAAGTTTTGACAAAGTTATATTTAAGATTTTATGTTTTACACAACTTTTAATTACATGACGATTTACATACAAAATCAAGCTGTTTTGACTACTTTTTAACGTTAGTTTGTAAATATCAATAACTGTTTGAAAACATTAGAAAAACAATGAAATTATTGAAAATCGATATGAAATCAATCAAAACTTATTGATTTTAACTAGTTTCAGAAGTTTTGACAATGTTATATTTAAGA
This sequence comes from Acanthosepion lycidas, assembly GCA_963932145.1. NCBI lineage: Eukaryota > Metazoa > Mollusca > Cephalopoda > Sepiida > Sepiidae > Acanthosepion > Acanthosepion lycidas. Next base: position 72,746,894 of record OZ010597.1, on the reverse strand, counting down.
TTTTATGTTTTACACAACTTTTAATTACATAGTGATTTACATGCAAAATCTAGCTTTTTTCACTACTTTTTCATCGCTAGTTTGTAAATATCAATAACTCTTTGAAAACATTAAAAAAACAATGAAATTATTGAAAATCGATATGAAATCAATCAAAACTTATTGATATTAACTAGTTTCAGAAGTTTTGACAAAGTTATATTTAAGATTTTATGTTTTACACAACTTTTAATTACATGACGACTTACATACAAAATCAAGCTGTTTTGACTACTTTTTAACGTTAGTTTGTAAATATCAATAACTGTTTGAAAACATTAGAAAAACAATGAAATTATTGAAAATCGATATGAAATCAATCAAAACTTATTGATTTTAACTAGTTTCAGAAGTTTTGACAAAGTTATATTTAAGATTTTATGTTTTACACAACTTTTAATTACATAGTGATTTACATGCAAAATCTAGCTTTTTTCACTACTTTTTCAACGCTAGTTTGTAAATATCAATAACTCTTTGAAAACATTAAAAAAACAATGAAATTATTGAAAATCGATATGAAATCAATCAAAACTTATTGATTTTAACTAGTTTCAGATGTTTTGATAAAGTTATATTTAAGATTTTATGTTTTACACAACTTTTAATTACATAACGATTTACATGCAAAATCAAGCTGTTTTGACTACTTTTTAACATTAGTTTGTAAATATCAATAACTGTTTTAAAACATTAGAAAAACAATGAAATTATTGAAAATCGATATGAAATAAATCAAAACTTATTGATTTTAACTAGTTTCAGAAGTTTTGACAAAGTTATATTTAACATTTTATGTTTTACACAACTTTTAATTACATGACGATTTACATACAAAATCAAGCTGTTTTGACTACTTTTTAACGTTAGTTTTTAAATATAAATAACTGTTCGAAAACATTAGAAAAACAATGAAATTATTGAAAATCGATATGAAATCAATCAAAACTTATTGATTTTAACTAGTTTCAGAAGTTTTGACAAAGTTATATTTAAGATTTTATGTTTTACACAACTTTTAATTACATAGTGATTTACATGCAAAATCTAGCTTTTTTCACTACTTTTTCAACGCTAGTTTGTAAATATCAATAACTCTTTGAAAACATTAAAAAAACAATGAAATTATTGAAAATCGATATGAAATCAATCAAAACTTATTGATTTTAACTAGTTTCAGAAGTTTTGACAAAGTTATATTTAAGATTTTATGTTTTACACAACTTTTAATTACATAGTGATTTACATGCAAAATCTAGCTTTTTTCACTACTTTTTCAACGCTAGTTTGTAAATATCAATAACTCTTTGAAAACATTAAAAAAACAATGAAATTATTGAAAATCGATATGAAATCAATCAAAACTTATTGATATTAACTAGTTTCAGAAGTTTTGACAAAGTTATATTTAAGATTTTATGTTTTACACAACTTTTAATTACATGACGATTTACATACAAAATCAAGCTGTTTTGACTACTTTTTAACGTTAGTTTGTAAATATCAATAACTGTTTGAAAACATTAGAAAAACAATGAAATTATTGAAAATCGATATGAAATCAATCAAAACTTATTGATTTTAACTAGTTTCAGAAGTTTTGACAAAGTTATATTTAATATTTTATGTTTTACAAAACTTTTAATTACATAGTGATTTACATGCAAAATCTAGCTTTTTTCACTACTTTTTCAACGCTAGTTTGTAAATATCAATAACTCTTTGAAAACATTAAAAAAACAATGAAATTATTGAAAATCGATATGAAATCAATCAAAACTTATTGATTTTAACTAGTTTCAGATGTTTTGATAAAGTTATATTTAAGATTTTATGTTTTACACAACTTTTAATTACATAACGATTTACATGCAAAATCAAGCTGTTTTGACTACTTTTTAACGTTAGTTTGTAAATATCAATAACTGTTTGAAAACATTAGAAAAACAATGAAATTATTGAAAATCGATATGAAATAAATCAAAACTTATTGATTTTAACTAGTTTCAGAAGTTTTGACAAAGTTATATTTAACATTTTATGTTTTACACAACTTTTAATTACATGACGATTTACATACAAAATCAAGGTCTTTTGATTACTTTTTAACGTTAGTTTTTAAATATAAATAACTGTTCGAAAACATTAGAAAAACAATGAAATTATTGAAAATCGATATGAAATCAATCAAAACTTATTGATTTTAACTAGTTTCAGAAGTTTTGACAAAGTTATATTTAAGATTTTATGTTTTACACAACTTTTAATTACATAGTGATTTACATGCAAAATCTAGCTTTTTTCACTACTTTTTCAACGCTAGTTTGTAAATATCAATAACTCTTTGAAAACATTAAAAAAACAATGAAATTATTGAAAATCGATATGAAATCAATCAAAACTTATTGATTTTAACTAGTTTCAGAAGTTTTGACAAAGTTATATTTAAGATTTTATGTTTTACACAACTTTTAATTACATAGTGATTTACATGCAAAATCTAGCTTTTTTCACTACTTTTTCAACGCTAGTTTGTAAATATCAATAACTCTTTGAAAACATTAAAAAAACAATGAAATTATTGAAAATCGATGAGAAATGAGTCAAAACTTATTGATTTTAACTAGTTTCAGAAGTTTTGACAAAGTTATATTTAAGATTTTATGTTTTACACAACTTTTAATTACATAACGATTTACATGCAAAATCAAGCTGTTTTGACTACTTTTTAACGTTAGTTTGTAAATATCAATAACTGTTTGAAAACATTAGAAAAACAATGAAATTATTGAAAATCGATATGAAATCAATCAAAACTTATTGATTTTAAATAGTTTCAGAAGTTTTGACAAAGTTACATTTAAAATATTATGTTTTACACAACTTTTAATTACATAGTGATTTACATGCAAAATATAGCTTTTTTCACTACTTTTTCAACGCTAGTTTGTAAATATGAATAACTCTTTGAAAACATTAGAAAAACAATGAAATTATTGAAAATCGATATGAAATCAATCAAAACTTATTGATTTTAAGTAGTTTCAGAAGTTTTGATAAAGTTTTATTTAAGATTTTATGTTTTACACAACTTTTAATTACATAGCGATTTACATGCAAAATCTAGCTTTTTTCACTACTTTTTTAACGCTAGTTTGTAAATATCAATAACTGTTTAAGAACATTAGAAAAACAATGAAATTATTGAAAATCGGTATGAAATCAATCAAAAACTTATTGATTTTAACTAGTTTCAGAAGTTTTGACAAAGTTATATTTAAGATTTTATGTTTTACACAACTTTTAATTACATGACGATTTACATACAAAATCAATCTGTTTTGACTACTTTTTAACGTTAGTTTGTAAATATCAATAACTGTTTGAAAACATTAGAAAAACAATGAAATTATTGAAAATCGATATGAAATCAATCAAAACTTATTGATTTTAACTAGTTTCAGAAGTTTTGACAAAGTTATATTTAAGATTTTATGTTTTACACAACTTTTAATTACATAGTGATTTACATGCAAAATCTAGCTTTTTTCACTACTTTTTCAACGCTAGTTTGTAAATATGAATAACTCTTTGAAAACATTAGAAAAACAATGAAATTATTGAAAATCGATATGAAATCAATCAAAACTTATTGATTTTAACTAGTTTCAGAAGTTTTGACAAAGTTATATTAAAGATTTTATGTTTTACACAACTTTTAATTACATAGCGATTTACATGCAAAATCTAGCTTTTTTCACTACTTTTTTAACGCTAGTTTGTAAATATCAATAACTGTTTAAGAACATTAGAAAAACAATGAAATTATTGAAAATCGATATGAAATCAATCAAAACTTATTGATTTTAACTAGTTTCAGAAGTTTTGACAAAGTTATATTTAAGATTTGATGTTTTACACAACTTTTAATTACATGATTTACATACAAAATCAAGCTGTTTTGACTACTTTTTAACGTTAGTTTGTAAATATCAATAACTCTTTGAAAACATTAGAAAAACAATGAAATTATTGAAAATCGATATGAAATCAATCAAAACTTATTGATTTTAACTAGTTTCAGACGTTTTGACAAAGTTATATTTAAGATTTTATGTTTTACACAACTTTTCATTACATAGTGATTTACATGCAAAATCTAGCTTTTTTCACTACTTTTTCAACGCTAGTTTGTAAATATGAATAACTCTGAAAACATTGGAAAAACAATGAAATTATTGAAAATCGATATGAAATCAATCAAAACTTATTGATTTTAACTAGTTTCAGAAGTTTTGACAAAGTTATATTTAAGATTTTATGTTTTACACAACTTTTAATTACATAGTGATTTACATGCAAAATCTAGCTTTTTTCACTACTTTTTCAACGCTAGTTTGTAAATATAAATAACTCTTTGAAAACATTAAAAAAACAATGAAATTATTGAAAATCGATATGAAATCAATCAAAACTTATTGATTTTAACTAGTTTCAGAAGTTTTGACAAAGTTATATTTAAGATTTTATGTTTTACACAACTTTTAATTACATAACGATTTACATGCAAAATCAAGCTGTTTTGACTACTTTTTAACGTTAGTTTGTAAATATCAATAACTGTTTGAAAACATTAGAAAAACAATGAAATTATTGAAAATCGATATGAAATCAATCAAAACTTATTGATTTTAACTAGTTTCAGAAGTTTTGACAAAGTTATATTTAAGATTTTATGTTTTACACAACTTTTAATTACATAGTGATTTACATGCAAAATCTAGCTTTTTTCACTACTTTTTCAACGCTAGTTTGTAAATATCAATAACTGTTTAAGAACATTAGAAAAACAATGAAATTATTGAAAATCGATATGAAATCAATCAAAACTTATAGATTTTAACTAGTTTCAGAAGTTTTGACAAAGTTATATTTAAGATTTTATGTTTTACACAACTTTTAATTACATAACGATTTACATGCAAAATCAAGCTGTTTTGACTAATTTTTAACGTTAGTTTGTAAATATCAATAACTGTTTGAAAACATTAGAAAAACAATGAAATTATTGAAAATCGATATGAAATCAATCAAAACTTATTGATTTTAACTAGTTTCAGAAGTTTTGACAAAGTTATATTTAAGATTTTATGTTTTACACAACTTTTAATTACATAGTGATTTACATGCAAAATCTAGCTTTTTTCACTACTTTTTCAACGCTACTTTGTAAATATGAATAACTCTTTGAAAACATTAGAAAAACAATGAAATTATTGAAAATCGATATGAAATCAATCAAAACTTATTGATTTTAACTAGTTTCAGAAGTTTTGACAAAGTTATATTTAAGATTTTATGTTTTACACAACTTTTAATTACATAACGATTTACATACAAAATCAAGCTGTTTTGACTACTTTTTAACGTTAGTTTGTAAATATCAATAACTCTTTGAAAACATTAGAAAAACAATGAAATTATTGAAAATCGATATGAAATCAATCAAAACTTATTGATTTTAACTAGTTTCAGACGTTTTGACAAAGTTATATTTAAGATTTTATGTTTTACACAACTTTTAATTACATAGTGATTTACATGCAAAATCTAGCTTTTTTCACTACTTTTTCAACGCTAGTTTGTAAATATGAATAACTCTGAAAACATTGGAAAAACAATGAAATTATTGAAAATCGATATGAAATCAATCAAAACTTATTGATTTTAACTAGTTTCAGAAGTTTTGACAAAGTTATATTTAAGATTTTATGTTTTACACAACTTTTAATTACATAGTGATTTACATGCAAAATCTAGCTTTTTTCACTACTTTTTCAACGCTAGTTTGTAAATATAAATAACTCTTTGAAAACATTAAAAAAAACAATGAAATTATTGAAAATCGATATGAAATCAATCAAAACTTATTGATTTTAACTAGTTTCAGAAGTTTTGACAAAGTTATATTTAAGATTTTATGTTTTACACAACTTTTAATTACATGACGATTTACATACAAAATCAATCTGTTTTGACTACTTTTTAACGTTAGTTTGTAAATATCAATAACTGTTTGAAAACATTAGAAAAACAATGAAATTATTGAAAATCGATATGAAATCAATCAAAACTTATTGATTTTAACTAGTTTCAGAAGTTTTGACAAAGTTATATTTAAGATTTTATGTTTTACACAACTTTTAATTACATAGTGATTTACATGCAAAATCTAGCTTTTTTCACTACTTTTTCAACGCTAGTTTGTAAATATGAATAACTCTTTGAAAACATTAGAAAAACAATGAAATTATTGAAAATCGATATGAAATCAATCAAAACTTATTGATTTTAACTAGTTTCAGAAGTTTTGACAAAGTTATATTAAAGATTTTATGTTTTACACAACTTTTAATTACATAGCGATTTACATGCAAAATCTAGCTTTTTTCACTACTTTTTTAACGCTAGTTTGTAAATATCAATAACTGTTTAAGAACATTAGAAAAACAATGAAATTATTGAAAATCGATATGAAATCAATCAAAACTTATTGATTTTAACTAGTTTCAGAAGTTTTGACAAAGTTATATTTAAGATTTGATGTTTTACACAACTTTTAATTACATGATTTACATACAAAATCAAGCTGTTTTGACTACTTTTTAACGTTAGTTTGTAAATATCAATAACTCTTTGAAAACATTAGAAAAACAATGAAATTATTGAAAATCGATATGAAATCAATCAAAACTTATTGATTTTAACTAGTTTCAGACGTTTTGACAAAGTTATATTTAAGATTTTATGTTTTACACAACTTTTCATTACATAGTGATTTACATGCAAAATCTAGCTTTTTTCACTACTTTTTCAACGCTAGTTTGTAAATATCAATAACTCTGAAAACATTGGAAAAACAATGAAATTATTGAAAATCGATATGAAATCAATCAAAACTTATTGATTTTAACTAGTTTCAGAAGTTTTGACAAAGTTATATTTAAGATTTTATGTTTTACACAACTTTTAATTACATAGTGATTTACATGCAAAATCTAGCTTTTTTCACTACTTTTTCAACGCTAGTTTGTAAATATAAATAACTCTTTGAAAACATTAAAAAAACAATGAAATTATTGAAAATCGATATGAAATCAATCAAAACTTATTGATTTTAACTAGTTTCAGAAGTTTTGACAAAGTTATATTTAAGATTTTATGTTTTACACAACTTTTAATTACATAACGATTTACATGCAAAATCAAGCTGTTTTGACTACTTTTTAACGTTAGTTTGTAAATATCAATAACTGTTTGAAAACATTAGAAAAACAATGAAATTATTGAAAATCGATATGAAATCAATCAAAACTTATTGATTTTAACTAGTTTCAGAAGTTTTGACAAAGTTATATTTAAGATTTTATGTTTTACACAACTTTTAATTACATAGTGATTTACATGCAAAATCTAGCTTTTTTCACTACTTTTTCAACGCTAGTTTGTAAATATCAATAACTGTTTAAGAACATTAGAAAAACAATGAAATTATTGAAAATCGATATGAAATCAATCAAAACTTATAGATTTTAACTAGTTTCAGAAGTTTTGACAAAGTTATATTTAAGATTTTATGTTTTACACAACTTTTAATTACATGACGATTTACATACAAAATCAAGCTGTTTTGACTACTTTTTAACGTTAGTTTGTAAATATCAATAACTGTTTGAAAACATTAGAAAAACAATGAAATTATTGAAAATCGATATGAAATCAATCAAAACTTATTGATTTTAACTAGTTTCAGAAGTTTTGACAATGTTATATTTAAGATTTTATGTTTTACACAACTTTTAATTACATAGTGATTTACATGCAAAATCTAGCTTTTTTCACTACTTTTTCAACGCTAGTTTGTAAATATCAATAACTCTTTGAAAACATTAAAAAAACAATGAAATTATTGAAAATCGATATGAAATCAATCAAAACTTATTGATTTTAACTAGTTTCAGAAGTTTTGACAAAGTTATATTTAAGATTTTATGTTTTACACAACTTTTAATTACATAACGATTTACATGCAAAATCAAGCTGTTTTGACTACTTTTTAACGTTAGTTTGTAAATATCAATAACTGTTTGAAAACATTAGAAAAACAATGAAATTATTGAAAATCGATATGAAATCAATCAAAACTTATTGATTTTAACTAGTTTCAGAAGTTTTGACAAAGTTATATTTAAGATTTTATGTTTTACACAACTTTTAATTACATAGTGATTTACATGCAAAATCTAGCTTTTTTCACTACTTTTTCAACGCTACTTTGTAAATATGAATAACTCTTTGAAAACATTAGAAAAACAATGAAATTATTGAAAATCGATATGAAATCAATCAAAACTTATTGATTTTAACTAGTTTCAGAAGTTTTGACAAAGTTATATTTAAGATTTTATGTTTTACACAACTTTTAATTACATAACGATTTACATACAAAATCAAGCTGTTTTGACTACTTTTTAACGTTAGTTTGTAAATATCAATAACTGTTTTAAAACATTAGAAAAACAATGAAATTATTGAAAATCGATATGAAATCAATCAAAACTTATTGATTTTAACTAGTTTCAGAAGTTTTGACAAAGTTATATTTAAGATTTTATGTTTTACACAACTTTTAATTACATGACGATTTACATACAAAATCAAGCTGTTTTGACTACTTTTCAACGCTAGTTTGTAAATATCAATAACTCTTTGAAAACATTAAAAAAACAATGAAATTATTGAAAATCGATATGAAATCAATCAAAACTTATTGATTTTAAATAGTTTCAGAAGTTTTGACAAAGTTATATTTAAGATTTTATGTTTTACACAACTTTTAATTACATAGTGATTTACATGCAAAATCTAGCTTTTTTCACTACTTTTTCAACGCTAGTTTGTAAATATCAATAACTCTTTGAAAACATTAAAAAAACAATGAAATTATTGAAAATCGATGAGAAATCAATCAAAACTTATTGATTTTAACTAGTTTCAGAAGTTTTGACAAAGTTATATTTAAGATTTTATGTTTTACACAACTTTTAATTACATAACGATTTACATACAAAATCAAGCTGTTTTGACTACTTTTTAACGTTAGTTTGTAAATATCAATAACTCTTTGAAAACATTAGAAAAACAATGAAATTATTGAAAATCGATATGAAATCAATCAAAACTTATTGATTTTAACTAGTTTCAGACGTTTTGACAAAGTTATATTTAAGATTTTATGTTTTACACAACTTTTAATTACATAGTGATTTACATGCAAAATCTAGCTTTTTTCACTACTTTTTCAACGCTAGTTTGTAAATATGAATAACTCTGAAAACATTGGAAAAACAATGAAATTATTGAAAATCGATATGAAATCAATCAAAACTTATTGATTTTAACTAGTTTCAGAAGTTTTGACAAAGTTATATTTAAGATTTTATGTTTTACACAACTTTTAATTACATAGTGATTTACATGCAAAATCTAGCTTTTTTCACTACTTTTTCAACGCTAGTTTGTAAATATAAATAACTCTTTGAAAACATTAAAAAAACAATGAAATTATTGAAAATCGATATGAAATCAATCAAAACTTATTGATTTTAACTAGTTTCAGAAGTTTTGACAAAGTTATATTTAAGATTTTATGTTTTACACAACTTTTAATTACATAACGATTTACATGCAAAATCAAGCTGTTTTGACTACTTTTTATCGTTAGTTTGTAAATATCAATAACTGTTTGAAAACATTAGAAAAACAATGAAATTATTGAAAATCGATATGAAATCAATCAAAACTTATTGATTTTAAATAGTTTCAGAAGTTTTGACAAAGTTATATTTAAGATTTTATGTTTTACACAACTTTTAATTACATAGTGATTTGCATGCAAAATCTAGCTTTTTTCACTACTTTTTCAACGCTAGTTTGTAAATATGAATAACTCTTTGAAAACATTAGAAAAACAATGAAATTATTGAAAATCGATATGAAATCAATCAAAACTTATTGATTTTAAGTAGTTTCAGAAGTTTTGACAAAGTTTTATTTAAGATTTTATGTTTTACACAACTTTTAATTACATAGCGATTTACATGCAAAATCTAGCTTTTTTCACTACTTTTTCAACGCTAGTTTGTAAATATCAATAACTGTTTTAAAACATTAGAAAAACAATGAAATTATTGAAAATCGATATGAAATCAATCAAAACTTATTGATTTTAACTAGTTTCAGAAGTTTTGACAAAGTTATATTTAAGATTTTATGTTTTACACAACTTTTAATTACATAGTGATTTACATGCAAAATCTAGCTTTTTTCACTACTTTTTCAACGCTAGTTTGTAAATATCAATAACTCTTTGAAAACATTAAAAAAACAATGAAATTATTGAAAATCGATATGAAATCTATCAAAACTTATTGATTTTAACTAGTTTCAGAAGTTTTGACAAAGTTATATTTAAGATTTTATGTTTTACACAACTTTTAATTACATAACGATTTACATGCAAAATCAAGCTGTTTTGACTACTTTTTAACGTTAGTTTGTAAATATCAATAACTGTTTGAAAACATTACAAAAACAATGAAATTATTGAAAATCGATATGAAATCAATCAAAACTTATTGATTTTAAATAGTTTCAGAAGTTTTGACAAAGTTATATTTAAGATTTTATGTTTTACACAACTTTTAATTACATAGTGATTTGCATGCAAAATCTAGCTTTTTTCACTACTTTTTCAACGCTAGTTTGTAAATATGAATAACTCTTTGAAAACATTAGAAAAACAATGAAATTATTGAAAATCGATATGAAATCAATCAAAACTTATTGATTTTAAGTAGTTTCAGAAGTTTTGACAAAGTTTTATTTAAGATTTTATGTTTTACACAACTTTTAATTACATAGCGATTTACATGCAAAATCTAGCTTTTTTCACAACTTTTTCAACGCTAGTTTGTAAATATCAATAACTCTTTGAAAACATTAAAAAAACAATGAAATTATTGAAAATCGATATGAAATCAATCAAAACTTATTGATTTTAACTAGTTTCAGACGTTTTGACAAAGTTTTATTTAAGATTTTATGTTTTACACAACTTTTAATTACATAGCGATTTACATACAAAATCAAGCTGTTTTGACTACTTTTTAACGTTAGTTTGTAAATATCAATAACTGTTTTAAAACAGTAGAAAAACAATGAAATTATTGAAAATCGATATGAAATCAATCAAAACTTATTGATTTTAACTAATTTCAGAAGTTTTGACAAAGTTATACTTAAGATTTTATGTTTTACACAACTTTTAATTACATAGCGATTTACATGCAAAATCTAGCTTTTTTCACTACTTTTTTAACGCTAGTTTGTAAATATCAATAACTGTTTAAGAACATTAGAAAAACAATGAAATTATTGAAAATCGATATGAAATCAATCAAAACTTATTGATTTTAACTAGTTTCAGAAGTTTTGACAAAGTTATATTTAAGATTTTATGTTTTACACAACTTTTAATTACATGACGATTTACATACAAAATCAAGCTGTTTTGACTACTTTTTAACGTTAGTTTGTAAATATCAATAACTGTTTGAAAACATTAGAAAAACAATGAAATTATTGAAAATCGATATGAAATCAATCAAAACTTATTGATTTTAACTAGTTTCAGAAGTTTTGACAATGTTATATTTAAGATTTTATGTTTTACACAACTTTTAATTACATAGTGATTTACATGCAAAATCTAGCTTTTTTCACTACTTTTTCAACGCTAGTTTGTAAATATCAATAACTCTTTGAAAACATTAAAAAAACAATGAAATTATTGAAAATCGATATGAAATCAATCAAAACTTATTGATTTTAACTAGTTTCAGAAGTTTTGACAAAGTTATATTTAAGATTTTATGTTTTACACAACTTTTAATTACATAACGATTTACATGCAAAATCAAGCTGTTTTGACTACTTTTTAACGTTAGTTTGTAAATATCAATAACTGTTTGAAAACATTAGAAAAACAATGAAATTATTGAAAATCGATATGAAATCAATCAAAACTTATTGATTTGAACTAGTTTCAGAAGTTTTGACAAAGTTATATTTAAGATTTTATGTTTTACACAACTTTTCATTACATAGTGATTTACATGCAAAATCTAGCTTTTTTCACTACTTTTTCAACGCTACTTTGTAAATATGAATAACTCTTTGAAAACATTAGAAAAACAATGAAATTATTGAAAATCGATATGAAATCAATCAAAACTTATTGATTTTAACTAGTTTCAGAAGTTTTGACAAAGTTATATTTAAGATTTTATGTTTTACACAACTTTTAATTACATAACGATTTACATACAAAATCAAGCTGTTTTGACTACTTTTTAACGTTAGTTTGTAAATATCAATAACTGTTTGAAAACATTAGAAAAACAATGAAATTATTGAAAATCGATATGAAATCAATCAAAACTTATTGATTTTAACTAGTTTCAGAAGTTTTGACAAAGTTATATTTAAGATGTTATGTTTTACACAACTTTTAATTACATAGTGATTTACATGCAAAATCTAGCTTTTTTCACTACTTTTTCAACGCTAGTTTGTAAATATGAATAACTCTGAAAACATTGGAAAAACAATGAAATTATTGAAAATCGATATGAAATCAATCAAAACTTATTGATTTTAACTAGTTTCAGAAGTTTTGACAAAGTTATATTTAAGATTTTATGTTTTACACAACTTTTAATTACATAGTGATTTACATGCAAAATCTAGCTTTTTTCACTACTTTTTCAACGCTAGTTTGTAAATATAAATAACTCTTTGAAAACATTAAAAAAACAATGAAATTATTGAAAATCGATATGAAATCAATCAAAACTTATTGATTTTAACTAGTTTCAGAAGTTTTGACAAAGTTATATTTAAGATTTTATGTTTTACACAACTTTTAATTACATAACGATTTACATGCAAAATCAAGCTGTTTTGACTACTTTTTAACGTTAGTTTGTAAATATCAATAACTGTTTGAAAACATTAGAAAAACAATGAAATTATTGAAAATCGATATGAAATCAATCAAAACTTATTGATTTTAACTAGTTTCAGAAGTTTTGACAAAGTTATATTTAAGATTTTATGTTTTACACAACTTTTAATTACATAGTGATTTACATGCAATATCTAGCTTTTTTCACTACTTTTTCAACGCTAGTTTGTAAATATGAATAACTCTTTGAAAACATTGGAAAAACAATGAAATTATTGAAAATCGATATGAAATCAATCAAAACTTATTGATTTTAACTAGTTTCAGACGTTTTGACAAAGTTTTATTTAAGATTTTATGTTTTACACAACTTTTAATTACATAGCGATTTACATACAAAATCAAGCTGTTTTGACTACTTTTTAACGTTAGTTTGTAAATATCAATAACTGTTTTAAAACATTAGAAAAACAATGAAATTATTGAAAATCGATATGAAATCAATCAAAACTTATTGATTTTAACTAGTTTCAGAAGTTTTGACAAAGTTATATTTAAGATTTTATGTTTTACACAACTTTTAATTACATGACGATTTACATACAAAATCAAGCTGTTTTGACTACTTTTCAACGCTAGTTTGTAAATATCAATAACTCTTTGAAAACATTAAAAAAACAATGAAATTATTGAAAATCGATATGAAATCAATCAAAACTTATTGATTTTAAATAGTTTCAGAAGTTTTGACAAAGTTATATTTAAGATTTTATGTTTTACACAACTTTTAATTACATAGTGATTTACATGCAAAATCTAGCTTTTTTCACTACTTTTTCAACGCTAGTTTGTAAATATCAATAACTCTTTGAAAACATTAAAAAAACAATGAAATTATTGAAAATCGATGAGAAATCAATCAAAACTTATTGATTTTAACTAGTTTCAGAAGTTTTGACAAAGTTATATTTAAGATTTTATGTTTTACACAACTTTTAATTACATAACGATTTACATGCAAAATCAAGCTGTTTTAACTACTTTTTAACGTTAGTTTGTAAATATCAATAACTGTTTGAAAACATTAGAAAAACAATGAAATTATTGAAAATCGATATGAAATCAATCAAAACTTATTGATTTTAAATAGTTTCAGAAGTTTTGACAAAGTTATATTTAAGATTTTATGTTTTACACAACTTTTAATTACATAGTGATTTACATGCAAAATCTAGCTTTTTTCACTACTTTTTCAACGCTAGTTTGTAAATATGAATAACTCTTTGAAAACATTAGAAAAACAATGAAATTATTGAAAATCGATATGAAATCAATCAAAACTTATTGATTTTAACTAGTTTCAGAAGTTTTGACAAAGTTATATTTAAGATTTTATGTTTTACACAACTTTTAATTACATGACGATTTACATACAAAATCAAGCTCTTTTGACTACTTTTTAACGTTAGTTTGTAAATATCAATAACTGTTTGAAAACATTAGAAAAACAATGAAATTATTGAAAATCGATATGAAATCAATCAAAACTTATTGATTTTCACTAGTTTCAGAAGTTTTGACAAAGTTATATTTAAGATTTTATGTTTTACACAACTTTTAATTACATAGTGATTTACATGCAAAATCTAGCTTTTTTCACTACTTTTTCAACGCTACTTTGTAAATATGAATAACTCTTTGAAAACATTAGAAAAACAATGAAATTATTGAAAATCGATATGAAATCAATCAAAACTTATTGATTTTAACTAGTTTCAGAAGTTTTGACAAAGTTATATTTATGATTTTATGTTTTACACAACTTTTAATTACATAACGATTTACATACAAAATCAAGCTGTTTTGACTACTTTTTAACGTTAGTTTGTAAATATCAATAACTCTTTGAAAACATTAGAAAAACAATGAAATTATTGAAAATCGATATGAAATCAATCAAAACTTATTGATTTTAACTAGTTTCAGAAGTTTTGACAAAGTTATATTTAAGATTTTATGTTTTACACAACTTTTAATTACATAGTGATTTACATGCAAAATCTAGCTTTTTTCACTACTTTTTCAACGCTAGTTTGTAAATATGAATAACTCTGAAAACATTGGAAAAACAATGAAATTATTGAAAATCGATATGAAATCAATCAAAACTTATTGATTTTAACTAGTTTCAGAAGTTTTGACAAAGTTATATTTAAGATTTTATGTTTTACACAACTTTTAATTACATAGTGATTTACATGCAAAATCTAGCTTTTTTCACTACTTTTTCAACGCTAGTTTGTAAATATAAATAACTCTTTGAAAACATTAAAAAAACAATGAAATTATTGAAAATCGATATGAAATCAATCAAAAGTTATTGATTTTAACTAGTTTCAGAAGTTTTGACAAAGTTATATTTAAGATTTTATGTTTTACACAACTTTTAATTACATAACGATTTACATGCAAAATCAAGCTGTTTTGACTACTTTTTAACGTTAGTTTGTAAATATCAATAACTGTTTGAAAACATTAGAAAAACAATGAAATTATTGAAAATCGATATGAAATCAATCAAAACTTATTGATTTTAACTAGTTTCAGAAGTTTTGACAAAGTTATATTTAAGATTTTATGTTTTACACAACTTTTAAGTACATAGTGATTTACATGCAAAATCTAGCTTTTTTCACTACTTTTTCAACGCTAGTTTGTAAATATGAATAACTCTTTGAAAACATTGGAAAAACAATGAAATTATTGAAAATCGATATGAAATCAATCAAAACTTATTGATTTTAACTAGTTTCAGACGTTTTGACAAAGTTTTATTTAAGATTTTATGTTTTACACAACTTTTAATTACATAGCGATTTACATACAAAATCAAGCTGTTTTGACTACTTTTTAACGTTAGTTTGTAAATATCAATAACTGTTTTAAAACATTAGAAAAACAATGAAATTATTGAAAATCGATATGAAATCAATCAAAACTTATTGATTTTAACTAGTTTCAGAAGTTTTGACAAAGTTATATTTAAGATTTTATGTTTTACACAACTTTTAATTACATGACGATTTACATACAAAATCAAGCTGTTTTGACTACTTTTCAACGCTAGTTTGTAAATATCAATAACTGTTTGAAAACATTAAAAAAACAATGAAATTATTGAAAATCGATATGAAATCAATCAAAACTTATTGATTTTAAATAGTTTCAGAAGTTTTGACAAAGTTATATTTAAGATTTTATGTTTTACACAACTTTTAATTACATAGTGATTTACATGCAAAATCTAGCTTTTTTCACTACTTTTTCAACGCTAGTTTGTAAATATCAATAACTCTTTGAAAACATTAAAAAAACAATGAAATTATTGAAAATCGATGAGAAATCAATCAAAACTTATTGATTTTAACTAGTTTCAGAAGTTTTGACAAAGTTATATTTAAGATTTTATGTTTTACACAACTTTTAATTACATAACGATTTACATGCAAAATCAAGCTGTTTTAACTACTTTTTAACGTTAGTTTGTAAATATCAATAACTGTTTGAAAACATTAGAAAAACAATGAAATTATTGAAAATCGATATGAAATCAATCAAAACTTATTGATTTTAAATAGTTTCAGAAGTTTTGACAAAGTTATATTTAAGATTTTATGTTTTACACAACTTTTAATTACATAGTGATTTACATGCAAAATCTAGCTTTTTTCACTACTTTTTCAACGCTACTTTGTAAATATGAATAACTCTTTGAAAACATTAGAAAAACAATGAAATTATTGAAAATCGATATGAAATCAATCAAAACTTATTGATTTTAACTAGTTTCAGAAGTTTTGACAAGGTTATATTTAAGATTTTATGTTTTACACAACTTTTAATTACATAGTGATTTACATGCAAAATCTAGCTTTTTTCACTACTTTTTCAACGCTAGTTTGTAAATATAAATAACTCTTTGAAAACATTAAAAAAACAATGAAATTATTGAAAATCGATATGAAATCAATCAAAACTTATTGATTTTAACTAGTTTCAGAAGTTTTGACAAAGTTATATTTAAGATTTTATGTTTTACACAACTTTTAATTACATAACGATTTACATGCAAAATCAAGCTGTTTTGACTACTTTTTAACGTTAGTTTGTAAATATCAATAACTGTTTGAAAACATTAGAAAAACAATGAAATTATTGAAAATCGATATGAAATCAATCAAAACTTATTGATTTTAACTAGTTTCAGAAGTTTTGACAAAGTTATATTTAAGATTTTATGTTTTACACAACTTTTAATTACATAGTGATTTACATGCAAAATCTAGCTTTTTTCACTACTTTTTCAACGCTAGTTTGTAAATATGAATAACTCTTTGAAAGCATTGGAAAAACAATGAAATTATTGAAAATCGATATGAAATCAATCAAAACTTATTGATTTTAACTAGTTTCAGACGTTTTGACAAAGTTTTATTTAAGATTTTATGTTTTACACAACTTTTAATTACATAGCGATTTACATACAAAATCAAGCTGTTTTGACTACTTTTTAACGTTAGTTTGTAAATATCAATAACTGTTTGAAAACATTAGAAAAACAATGAAATTATTGAAAATCGATATGAAATCAATCAAAACTTATTGATTTTAACTAGTTTCAGAAGTTTTGACAAAGTTATATTTAAGATTTTATGTTTTACACAACTTTTAATTACATGACGATTTACATACAAAATCAAGCTGTTTTGACTACTTTTTAACGTTAGTTTGTAAATATCAATAACTGTTTGAAAACATTAGAAAAACAATGAAATTATTGAAAATCGATATGAAATCAATCAAAACTTATTGATTTTAACTAGTTTCAGAAGTTTTGACAAAGTTATATTTAAGATTTTATGTTTTACACAACTTTTAATTACATAGTGATTTACATGCAAAATCTAGCTTTTTTCACTACTTTTTCAACGCTAGTTTGTAAATATCAATAACTCTTTGAAAACATTAAAAAAACAATGAAATTATTGAAAATCGATATGAAATCAATCAAAACTTATTGATTTTAAATAGTTTCAGAAGTTTTGACAAAGTTATATTTAAGATTTTATGTTTTACACAACTTTTAATTACATAGTGATTTACATGCAAAATCTAGCTTTTTTCACTACTTTTTCAACGCTAGTTTGTAAATATCAATAACTCTTTGAAAACATTAAAAAAACAATGAAATTATTGAAAATCGATGAGAAATCAATCAAAACTTATTGATTTTAACTAGTTTCAGAAGTTTTGACAAAGTTATATTTAAGATTTTATGTTTTACACAACTTTTAATTACATAACGATTTACATGCAAAATCAAGCTGTTTTAACTACTTTTTAACGTTAGTTTGTAAATATCAATAACTGTTTGAAAACATTAGAAAAACAATGAAATTATTGAAAATCGATATGAAATCAATCAAAACTTATTGATTTTAAATAGTTTCAGAAGTTTTGACAAAGTTATATTTAAGATTTTATGTTTTACACAACTTTTAATTACATAGTGATTTACATGCAAAATCTAGCTTTTTTCACTACTTTTTCAACGCTAGTTTGTAAATATGAATAACTCTTTGAAAACATTAGAAAAACAATGAAATTATTGAAAATCGATATGAAATCAATCAAAACTTATTGATTTTAACTAGTTTCAGAAGTTTTGACAAAGTTATATTTAAGATTTTATGTTTTACACAACTTTTAATTACATGACGATTTACATACAAAATCAAGCTGTTTTGACTACTTTTTAACGCTAGTTTGTAAATATCAATAACTGTTTAAGAACATTAGAAAAACAATGAAATTATTGAAAATCGATATGAAATCAATCAAAACTTATTGATTTTAACTAGTTTCAGAAGTTTTGACAAAGTTATATTTAAGATTTTATGTTTTACACAACTTTTAATTACATGACGATTTACATACAAAATCAAGCTGTTTTGACTACTTTTTAACGTTAGTTTGTAAATATCAATAACTGTTTGAAAACATTAGAAAAACAATGAAATTATTGAAAATCGATATGAAATCAATCAAAACTTATTGATTTTAAATAGTTTCAGAAGTTTTGACAAAGTTATATTTAAGATTTTATGTTTTACTCAACTTTTAATTACATAGTGATTTACATGCAAAATCTAGCTTTTTTCACTACTTTTTCAACGCTAGTTTGTAAATATGAATAACTCTTTGAAAACATTAGAAAAACAATGAAATTATTGAAAATCGATATGAAATCAATCAAAACTTATTGATTTTAAGTAGTTTCTGAAGTTTTGACAAAGTTTTATTTAAGATTTTATGTTTTACACAACTTTTAATTACATAGCGATTTACATGCAAAATCTAACTTTTTTCACTACTTTTTTAACGCTAGTTTGTAAATATCAATAACTGTTTAAGAACATTAGAAAAACAATGAAATTATTGAAAATCGATATGAAATCAATCAAAACTTATTGATTTTAACTAGTTTCAGAAGTTTTGACAAAGTTATATTTAAGATTTTATATTTTACACAACTTTTAATTACATGACGATTTACATACAAAATCAAGCTGTTTTGACTACTTTTTAACGTTAGTTTGTAAATATCAATAACTGTTTGTAAACATTAGAAAAACAATGAAATTATTGAAAATCGATATGAAATCAATCAAAACTTATTGATTTTAACTAGTTTCAGAAGTTTTGACAAAGTTATATTTAAGATTTTATGTTTTACACAACTTTTAATTACATAACGATTTACATGCAAAATCAAGCTGTTTTGACTACTTTTTAACGTTAGTTTGTAAATATCAATAACTGTTTGAAAACATTAGAAAAACAATGAAATTATTGAAAATCGATATGAAATCAATCAAAACTTATTGATTTTAAATAGTTTCAGAAATTTTGACAAAGTTATATTTAAGATTTTATGTTTTACACAAGTTTTAATTACATAGTGATTTACATGCAAAATCTAGCTTTTTTCACTACTTTTTCAACGCTAGTTTGTAAATATGAATAACTCTTTGAAAACATTAGAAAAACAATGAAATTATTGAAAATCGATATGAAATCAATCAAAACTTATTGATTTTAAGTAGTTTCTGAAGTTTTGACAAAGTTTTATTTAAGATTTTATGTTTTACACAACTTCTAATTACATAGCGATTTACATGCAAAATCTAGCTTTTTTCACTACTTTTTTAACGCTATTTTTTAAATATCAATAACTGTTTAAGAACATTAGAAAAACAATGAAATTATTGAAAATCGATATGAAATCAATCAAAACTTATTGATTTTAACTAGTTTCAGAAGTTTTGACAAAGTTATATTTAAGATTTTATGTTTTACACAACTTTTAATTACATGACGATTTACATACAAAATCAAGCTGTTTTGACTACTTTTTAACGTTAGTTTGTAAATATCAATAACTGTTTGAAAACATTAGAAAAACAATGAAATTATTGAAAATCGATATGAAATCAATAAAAACTTATTGATTTTAACTAGTTTCAGAAGTTTTGACAATGTTATATTTAAGATTTTATGTTTTACACAACTTTTAATTACATAGTGATTTACATGCAAAATCTAGCTTTTTTCACTACTTTTTCAACGCTAGTTTGTAAATATCAATAACTCTTTGAAAACATTAAAAAAACAATGAAATTATTGAAAATCGATATGAAATCAATCAAAACGTATTGATTTTAACTAGTTTCAGAAGTTTTGACAAAGTTATATTTAAGATTTTATGTTTTACACAACTTTTAATTACATAACGATTTACATGCAAAATCAAGCTGTTTTGACTACTTTTTAACGTTAGTTTGTAAATATCAATAACTGTTTGAAAACATTAGAAAAACAATGAAATTATTGAAAATCGATATGAAATCAATCAAAACTTATTGATTTTAACTAGTTTCAGAAGTTTTGACAAAGTTATATTTAAGATTTTATGTTTTACACAACTTTTAATTACATAACGATTTACATACAAAATCAAGCTGTTTTGACTACTTTTTAACGTTAGTTTGTAAATATCAATAACTCTTTGAAAACATTAGAAAAACAATGAAATTATTGAAAATCGATATGAAATCAATCAAAACTTATTGATTTTAAGTAGTTTCTGAAGTTTTGACAAAGTTTTATTTAAGATTTTATGTTTTACACAACTTCTAATTACATAGCGATTTACATGCAAAATCTAGCTTTTTTCACTACTTTTTTAACGCTATTTTTTAAATATCAATAACTGTTTAAGAACATTAGAAAAACAATGAAATTATTGAAAATCGATATGAAATCAATCAAAACTTATTGATTTTAACTAGTTTCAGAAGTTTTGACAAAGTTATATTTAAGATTTTATGTTTTACACAACTTTTAATTACATGACGATTTACATACAAAATCAAGCTGTTTTGACTACTTTTTAACGTTAGTTTGTAAATATCAATAACTGTTTGAAAACATTAGAAAAACAATGAAATTATTGAAAATCGATATGAAATCAATCAAAACTTATTGATTTTAACTAGTTTCAGAAGTTTTGACAATGTTATATTTAAGATTTTATGTTTTACACAACTTTTAATTACATAGTGATTTACATGCAAAATCTAGCTTTTTTCACTACTTTTTCAACGCTAGTTTGTAAATATCAATAACTCTTTGAAAACATTAAAAAAACAATGAAATTATTGAAAATCGATATGAAATCAATCAAAACTTATTGATTTTAAGTAGTTTCAGAAGTTTTGACAAAGTTATATTTAAGATTTTATGTTTTACACAACTTTTAATTACATAACGATTTACATGCAAAATCAAGCTGTTTTGACTACTTTTTAACGTTAGTTTGTAAATATCAATAACTGTTTGAAAACATTAGAAAAACAATGAAATTATTGAAAATCGATATGAAATCAATCAAAACTTATTGATTTTAACTAGTTTCAGAAGTTTTGACAAAGTTATATTTAAGATTTTATGTTTTACACAACTTTTAATTACATAACGATTTACATACAAAATCAAGCTGTTTTGACTACTTTTTAACGTTAGTTTGTAAATATCAATAACTCTTTGAAAACATTAGAAAAACAATGAAATTATTGAAAATCGATATGAAATCAATCAAAACTTATTGATTTTAAGTAGTTTCTGAAGTTTTGACAAAGTTTTATTTAAGATTTTATGTTTTACACAACTTCTAATTACATAGCGATTTACATGCAAAATCTAGCTTTTTTCACTACTTTTTTAACGCTATTTTTTAAATATCAATAACTGTTTAAGAACATTAGAAAAACAATGAAATTATTGAAAATCGATATGAAATCAATCAAAACTTATTGATTTTAACTAGTTTCAGAAGTTTTGACAAAGTTATATTTAAGATTTTATGTTTTACACAACTTTTAATTACATGACGATTTACATACAAAATCAAGCTGTTTTGACTACTTTTTAACGTTAGTTTGTAAATATCAATAACTGTTTGAAAACATTAGAAAAACAATGAAATTATTGAAAATCGATATGAAATCAATCAAAACTTATTGATTTTAACTAGTTTCAGAAGTTTTGACAATGTTATATTTAAGATTTTATGTTTTACACAACTTTTAATTACATAGTGATTTACATGCAAAATCTAGCTTTTTTCACTACTTTTTCAACGCTAGTTTGTAAATATCAATAACTCTTTGAAAACATTAAAAAAACAATGAAATTATTGAAAATCGATATGAAATCAATCAAAACTTATTGATTTTAACTAGTTTCAGAAGTTTTGACAAAGTTATATTTAAGATTTTATGTTTTACACAACTTTTAATTACATAGTGATTTACATGCAAAATCTAGCTTTTTTCACTACTTTTTCAACGCTAGTTTGTAAATATGAATAACTCTTTGAAAACATTGGAAAAACAATGAAATTATTGAAAATCGATATGAAATCAATCAAAACTTATTGATTTTAACTAGTTTCAGAAGTTTTGTCAAAGTTATATTTAAGATTTTATGTTTTACACAACTTTTAATTACATAGTGATTTACATGCAAAATCTAGCTTTTTCACTACTTTTTCAACGCTAGTTTGTAAATATAAATAACTCTTTGAAAACATTAAAAAAACAATGAAATTATTGAAAATCGATATGAAATCAATCAAAACTTATTGATTATAACTAGTTTCAGAAGTTTTGACAAAGTTATATTTAAGATTTTATGTTTGACACAACTTTTAATTACATAACGATTTACATGCAAAATCAAGCTGTTTTGACTCCTTTTTAACGTTAGTTTGTAAATATCAATAACTGTTTGAAAACATTAGAAAAACAATGAAATTATTGAAAATCGATATGAAATCAATCAAAACTTATTGATTTTAAATAGTTTCAGAAGTTTTGACAAAGTTATATTTAAGATTTTATGTTTTACACAACTTTTAATTACATAGTGATTTACATGCAAAATCTAGCTTTTTTCACTACTTTTTCAACGCTAGTTTGTAAATATGAATAACTCTTTGAAAACATTAGAAAAACAATGAAATTATTGAAAATCGATATGAAATCAATTAAAACTTATTGATTTTAAGTAGTTTCAGAAGTTTTGACAAAGTTTTATTTAAGATTTTATGTTTTACACAACTTTTAATTACATAGCGATTTACATGCAAAATCTAGCTTTTTTCACTACTTTTTTAACGCTAGTTTGTAAATATCAATAACTCTTTGAAAACATTAAAAAAACAATGAAATTATTGAAAATCGATATGAAATCAATCAAAACTTATTGATTTTAACTAGTTTCAGAAGTTTTGACAAAGTTATATTTAAGATTTTATGTTTTACACAACTTTTAATTACATAACGATTTACATGCAAAATCAAGCTGTTTTGACTACTTTTTAACGTTAGTTTGTAAATATCAATAACTCTTTGAAAACATTAGAAAAACAATGAAATTATTGAAAATCGATATGAAATCAATCAAAACTTATTGATTTTAACTAGTTTCAGAAGTTTTGACAAAGTTATATTTAATATTTTATGTTTTACACAACTTTTAATTACATAGTGATTTACATGCAAAATCTAGCTTTTTTCACTACTTTTTCAACGCTAGTTTGTAAATATCAATAACTCTTTGAAAACATTAAAAAAACAATGAAATTATTGAAAATCGATGAGAAATCAATCAAAACTTATTGATTTTAACTAGTTTCAGAAGTTTTGACAAAGTTATATTTAAGATTTTATGTTTTACACAACTTTTAATTACATAACGATTAACATGCAAAATCAAGCTGTTTTGACTACTTTTTAACGTTAGTTTGTAAATATCAATAACTGTTTGAAAACATTAGAAAAACAATGAAATTATTGAAAATCGATATGAAATCAATCAAAACTTATTGATTTTAAGTAGTTTCAGAAGTTTTGACAAAGTTTTATTTAAGATTTTATGTTTTACACAACTTTTAATTACATAGCGATTTACATGCAAAATCTAGCTTTTTTCACTACTTTTTAACGCTAGTTTGTAAATATCAATAACTGTTTAAGAACATTAGAAAAACAATGAAATTATTGAAAATCGATATGAAATTAATCAAAACTTATTGATTTTAACTAGTTTCAGAAGTTTTCACAAAGTTATATTTAAGATTTTATGTTTTACACAACTTTTAATTACATGACGATTTACATACAAAATCAAGCTTTTTTGACTACTTTTTAACGTTAGTTTGTAAATATCAATAACTGTTTGAAAACATTAGAAAAACAATGAAATTATTGAAAATCGATATGAAATCAATCAAAACTTATTGATTTTAACTAGTTTCAGAAGTTTTGACAATGTTATATTTAAGATTTTATGTTTTACACAACTTTTAATTACATAGTGATTTACATGCAAAATCTAGCTTTTTTCACTACTTTTTCAACGCTAGTTTGTAAATATCAATAACTCTTTGAAAACATTAAAAAAACAATGAAATTATTGAAAATCGATATGAAATCAATCAAAAATTATTGATTTTAACTAGTTTCAGAAGTTTTGACAAAGTTATATTTAAGATTTTATGTTTTACACAACTTTTAATTACATAGTGATTTACATGCAAAATCTATCTTTTTTCACTACTTTTTCAACGCTAGTTTGTAAATATCAATAACTCTTTGAAAACATTAAAAAAACAATGAAATTATTGAAAATCGATGTGAAATCAATCAAAACTTATTGATTTTAACTAGTTTCAGAAGTTTTGACAAAGTTATATTTAAGATTTTATGTTTTACACAACTTTTAATTACATGACTATTTACATACAAAATCAAGCTGTTTTGACTACTTTTTAACGTTAGTTTGTAAATATCAATAACTGTTTGAAAACATTAGAAAAACAATGAAATTATTGAAAATCGATATGAAATCAATCAAAACTTATTGATTTTAACTAGTTTCAGAAGTTTTGACAATGTTATATTTAAGATTTTATGTTTTACACAACTTTTAATTACATAGTGATTTACATGCAAAATCTAGCTTTTTTCACTACTTTTTCAACGCTAGTTTGTAAATATCAATAACTCTTTGAAAACATTAAAAAAACAATGAAATTATTGAAAATCGATATGAAATCAATCAAAACTTATTGATTTTAACTAGTTTCAGAAGTTTTGACAATGTTATATTTAAGATTTTATGTTTTACACAACTTTTAATTACATAACGATTTACATGCAAAATCAAGCTGTTTTGACTACTTTTTAACGTTAGTTTGTAAATATCAATAACTGTTTGAAACATTAGAAAAACAATGAAATTATTGAAAGTCGATATGAAATCAATCAAAACTTATTGATTTTAACTAGTTTCAGAAGTTTTGACAAAGTTATATTTAAGATTTTATGTTTTACACAACTTTTAATTACATAACGATTTACATACAAAATCAAGCTGTTTTGACTACTTTTTAACGTTAGTTTGTAAATATCAATAACTCTTTGAAAACATTAGAAAAACAATGAAATTATTGAAAATCGATATGAAATCAATCAAAACTTATTGATTTTAACTAGTTTCAGAAGTTTTGACAAAGTTATATTTAAGATTTTATGTTTTACACAACTTTTAATTACATAACGATTTACATACAAAATCAAGCTGTTTTGACTACTTTTTAACGTTAGTTTGTAAATATCAATAACTCTTTGAAAACATTAGAAAAACAATGAAATTATTGAAAATCGATATGAAATCAATCAAAACTTATTGATTTTAACTAGTTTCAGAAGTTTTGACAAAGTTATATTTAAGATTTTATGTTTTACAGAACTTTTAATTACATAGTGATTTACATGCAAAATCTAGCTTTTTTCACTACTTTTCAACGCTAGTTTGTAAATATCAATAACTCTTAGAAAACATTAAAAAAACAATGAAATTATTGAAAATCGATATGAAATCAATCAAAACTTATTGATTTTAACTAGTTTCAGAAGTTTTGACAAAGTTATATATAAGATTTTATGTTTTACACAACTTTTAATTACATAACGATTTACATGCAAAATCAAGCTGGTTTGACTACTTTTTAACGTTAGTTTGTAAATATCAATAACTCTTTGAAAACATTAGATAAACAATGAAATTATTGAAAATCGATATGAAATCAATCAAAACTTATTGATTTTAACTAGTTTCAGAAGTTTTGACAATGTTATATTTAAGATTTTATGTTTTACACAACTTTTAATTACATAGTGATTTACATGCAAAATATAGCTTTTTTCACTACTTTTTAAACGCTAGTTTGTAAATATCAATAACTCTTTGAAAACATTAAAAAAACAATGAAATTATTGAAAATCGATATGAAATCAATCAAACCTTATTGATTTTAACTAGTTTCAGAAGTTTTGACAAAGTTATATTTAAGATTTTATGTTTTACACAACTTTTAATTACATAGTGATTTACATGCAAAATCTAGCTTTTTTCACTACTTTTTCAACGCTAGTTTGTAAATATGAATAACTCTTTGAAAACATTAGAAAAACAATGAAATTATTGAAAATCGATATGAAATCAATCAAAACTTATTGATTTTAACTAGTTTCAGAAGTTTTGACAAAGTTATATTTAAGATTTTATGTTTTACACAACTTTTAATTACATGACGATTTACATACAAAATCAAGCTGTTTTGACTACTTTTTAACGTTAGTTTGTAAATATCAATAACTGTTTGAAAACATTAGAAAAACAATGAAATTATTGAAAATCGATATGAAATCAATCAAAACTTATTGATTTTAACTAGTTTCAGAAGTTTTGACAAAGTTATATTTAAGATTTTATGTTTTACACAACTTTTAATTACATAGTGATTTACATGCAAAATCTAGCTTTTTTCACTACTTTTTCAACGCTAGTTTGTAAATATGAATAACTCTTTGAAAACATTGGAAAAACAATGAAATTATTGAAAATCGATATGAAATCAATCAAAACTTATTGATTTTAACTAGTTTCAGAAGTTTTGACAAAGTTATATTTAACATTTTATGTTTTACACAACTTTTAATTACATAGTGATTTACATGCAAAATCTAGCTTTTTTCACAACTTTTTCAACGCTAGTTTGTAAATATGAATAACTCTTTGAAAACATTAGAAAAACAATGAAATTATTGAAAATCGATATGAAATCAATCAAAACTTATTGATTTTAACTAGTTTCAGAAGTTTTGACAAAGTTATATTTAAGATTTTATGTTTTACACAACTTTTAATTACATGACGATTTACATACAAAATCAAGCTGTTTTGACTACTTTTTAACGTTAGTTTGTAAATATCAATAACTGTTTGAAAACATTAGAAAAACAATGAAATTATTGAAAATCGATATGAAATCAATCAAAACTTATTGATTTTAACTAGTTTCAGAAGTTTTGACAAAGTTATATTTAAGATTTTATGTTTTACACAACTTTTAATTACATAGTGATTTACATGCAAAATCTAGCTTTTTTCACTACTTTTTCAACGCTAGTTTGTAAATATCAATAACTCTTTGAAAACATTAAAAAAACAATGAAATTATTGAAAATCGATATGAAATCAATCAAAACTTATTGATTTTAACTAGTTTCAGAAGTTTTGACAAAGTTATATTTAAGATTTTATGTTTTACACAACTTTTAATTACATAGTGATTTCATGCAAAATCTAGCTTTTTTCACTACTTTTTCAACGCTAGTTTGTAAATATCAATAACTCTTTGAAAACATTAAAAAAACAATGAAATTATTGAAAATCGATGAGAAATCAATCAAAACTTATTGATTTTAACTAGTTTCAGATGTTTTGACAAAGTTATATTTAAGATTTTATGTTTTACACAACTTTTAATTACATGACGATTTACATACAAAATCAAGCTGTTTTGTCTACTTTTTAACGTTAGTTTGTAAATATCAATAACTGTTTGAAAACATTAGAAAAACAATGAAATTATTGAAAATCGATATGAAATCAATCAAAACTTATTGATTTTAACTAGTTTCAGAAGTTTTGACAATGTTATATTTAAGATTTTATGTTTTACACAACTTTTAATTACATAGTGATTTACATGAAAAATCTAGTTTTTTTCACTACTTTTTCAACGCTAGTTTGTAAATATGAATAACTCTTTGAAAACATTGGAAAAACAATGAAATTATTGAAAATCGATATGAAATCAATCAAAACTTATTGATTTTAACTAGTTTCAGAAGTTTTGACAAAGTTATATTTAACATTTTATGTTTTACACAACTTTTAATTACATAGTGATTTACATGCAAAATCTAGCTTTTTTCACAACTTTTTCAACGCTAGTTTGTAAATATCAATAACTCTTTGAAAACATTAAAAAAACAGTGAAATTATTGAAAATCGATATGAAATCAATCAAAACTTATTGATTTTAACTAGTTTCAGAAGTTTTGACAAAGTTATATTTAACATTTTATGTTTTACACAACTTTTAATTACATAGTGATTTACATGCAACATCTAGCTTTTTTCACTACTTTTTCAACGCTAGTTTGTAAATATCAATAACTCTTTGAAAACATTAAAAAAACAATGAAAATATTGAAAATCGATGAGAAATCAATCAAAACTTATTGATTTTAACTAGTTTCAGAAGTTTTGACAAAGTTATATTTAAGATTTTATGTTTTACACAACTTTTAATTACATAACGATTTACATGCAAAATCAAGCTCTTTTGACTACTTTTTAACGTTAGTTTGTAAATATCAATAACTGTTTGAAAACATTAGAAAAACAATGAAATTATTGAAAATCGATATGAAATCAATCAAAACTTATTGATTTTAACTAGTTTCAGAAGTTTTGACAAAGTTATATTTAACATTTTATGTTTTACACAACTTTTAATTACATAGTGATTTACATGCAAAATCTAGGTTTTTTCACTACTTTTTCAACGCTAGTTTGTAAATATCAATAACTCTTTGAAAACATTAAAAAAACAATGAAAATATTGAAAATCGATGAGAAATCAATCAAAACTTATTGATTTTAACTAGTTTCAGAAGTTTTGACAAAGTTATATTTAAGATTTTATGTTTTACACAACTTTTAATTACATAACGATTTACATGCAAAATCAAGCTCTTTTGACTACTTTTAACGTTAGTTTGTAAATATCAATAACTGTTTGAAAACATTAGAAAAAAAATGAAATTATTGAAAATCGATATGAAATCAATCAAAACTTATTGATTTTAACTAGTTTCAGAAGTTTTGACAAAGTTATATTTAAGATTTTATGTTTTACACAACTTTTAATTACATAGTGATTTACATGCAAAATCTAGCTTTTTTCACTACTTTTTCAACGCTAGTTTGTAAATATGAATAACTCTTTGAAAACATTAGAAAAACAATGAAATTATTGAAAATCGATATGAAATCAATCAAAACTTATTGATTTTAAGTAGTTTCAGAAGTTTTGACAAAGTTTTATTTAAGATTTTATGTTTTACACAACTTTTAATTACATAGCGATTTACATGCAAAATCTAGCTTTTTTCACTACTTTTTTAACGCTAGTTTGAAAATATCAATAACTGATTAAGAACATTAGAAAAACAATGAAATTATTGAAAATCGATATGAAATCAATCAAAACGTATTGATTTTAACTAGTTTCAGATGTTTTGACAAAGTTATATTTAAGATTTTATGTTTTACACAACTTTTAATTACATGACGATTTACATACAAAATCAAGCTGTTTTGACTACTTTTTAACGTTAGTTTGTAAATATCAATAACTGTTTGAAAACATTAGAAAAACAATGAAATTATTGAAAATCGATATGAAATCAATCAAAACTTATTGATTTTAACTAGTTTCAGAAGTTTTGACAATGTTATATTTAAGATTTTATGTTTTACACAACTTTTAATTACATAGTGATTTACATGCAAAATCTAGCTTTTTTCACTACTTTTTCAACGCTAGTTTGTAAATATCAATAACTCTTTGAAAACATTAAAAAAACAATGAAATTATTGAAAATCGATATGAAATCCATCAAAACTTATTGATTTTAACTAGTTTCAGAAGTTTTGACAAAGTTATATTTAAGATTTTATGTTTTACACAACTTTTAATTACATAACGATTTACATGCAAAATCAAGCTGTTTTCACTACTTTTTAACGTTAGTTTGTAAATATCAATAACTCTTTGAAAACATTAAAAAAACAATGAAATTATTGAAAATCGATATGAAATCAATCAAAACTTATTGATTTTAACTAGTTTCAGAAGATTTGACAAAGTTATATTTAAGATTTTATGTTTTACACAACTTTTAATTACATAACGATTTACATGCAAAATCAAGCTGTTTTGACTACTTTTTAACGTTAGTTTGTAAATATAAATAACTGTTTGAAAACATTAGAAAAACAATGAAATTATTGAAAATCGATATGAAATCAATCAAAACTTATTGATTTTAACTAGTTTCAGAAGTTTTGACAAAGTTATATTTAAGATTTTATGTTTTCCACAACTTTTAATTACATAGTGATTTACATGCAAAATCTAGCTTTTTTCACTACTTTTTCAACGCTAGTTTTAAATATGAATAACTCTTTGAAAACATTGGAAAAACACTGAAATTATTGAAAATCGATATGAAATCAATCAAAACTTATTGATTTTAACTAGTTTCAGACGTTTTGACAAAGTTTTATTTAAGATTTTATGTTTTACACAACTTTTAATTACATAGCGATTTACATACAAAATCAAGCTGTTTTGACTACTTTTTAACGTTAGTTTGAAAATATCAATAACTCTTTTAAAACATTAGAAAAACAATGAAATTATTGAAAATCGATATGACATCAATGAAAACTTATTGATATTAACTAGTTTCAGATGTTTTGATAAAGTTATATTTAAGATTTTATGTTTTACACAACTTTTAATTACATGACGATTTACATACAAAATCAAGCTGTTTTGACTACTTTTTAACGTTAGTTTGTAAATATCAATAACTGTTTGAAAACATTAGAAAAACAATGAAATTATTGAAAATCGATATGAAATCAATCAAAACTTATTGATTTTAACTAGTTTCAGAAGTTTTGACAAAGTTATATTTAAGATTTTATGTTTTACACAACTTTTAATTACATAGTGATTTACATGCAAAATCTAGCTTTTTCACTACTTTTTCAACGCTAGTTTGTAAATATGAATAACTCTTTGAAAACATTGGAAAAACACTGAAATTATTGAAAATCGATATGAAATCAATCAAAACTTATTGATTTTAACTAGTTTCAGACGTTTTGACAAAGTTTTATTTAAGATTTTATGTTTTACACAACTTTTAATTACATAGCGATTTACATACCAAATCAAGCTGTTTTGACTACTTTTTAACGTTAGTATGAAAATATCAATAACTGTTTTAAAACATTAGAAAAACAATGAAATTATTGAAAATCGATATGAAATCAATCAAAACTTATTGATATTAACTAGTTTCAGATGTTTTGATAAAGTTATATTTAAGATTTTATGTTTTACACAACTTTTAATTACATGACGATTTACATACAAAATCAAGCTGTTTTGACTACTTTTTAACGTTAGTTTGTAAATATCAATAACTGTTTGAAAACATTAGAAAAACAATGAAATTATTGAAAATCGATATGAAATCAATCAAAACTTATTGATTTTAACAAGTTTCAGAAGTTTTGACAAAGTTATATTTAATATTTTATGTTTTACACAACTTTTAATTACATAGTGATTTACATGCAAAATCTAGCTTTTTTCACTACTTTTTCAACGCTAGTTTGTAAATATCAATAACTCTTTGAAAACATTAAAAAAACAATGAAATTATTGAAAATCGATATGAAATCAATCAAAACTTATTGATTTTAACTAGTTTCAGAAGTTTTGACAAAGTTATATTTAAGATTTTATGTTTTACACAACTTTTAATTACATAACGATTTACATGCAAAATCAAGCTGTTTTGAATACTTTTTAACGTTAGTTTGTAAATATCAATAACTGTTTGAAAACATTAGAAAAACAATGAAATTATTGAAAATCGATATGAAATCAATCAAAACTTATTGATTTTAAATAGTTTCAGAAGTTTTGACAAAGTTTTATTTAAGATTTTATGTTTTACACAACTTTTAATTACATAGTGATTTACATGCAAAATCTAGCTTTTTTCACTACTTTTTCAACGCTAGTTTGTAAATATGAATAACTCTTTGAAAACATTAGAAAAACAATGAAATTATTGAAAATCGATATGAAATCAATCAAAACTTATTGATTTTAACTAGTTTCAGAAGTTTTGACAAAGTTATATTTAAGATTTTATGTTTTACACAACTTTTAATTACATAGTGATTTACATGCAAAATCTAGCTTTTTTCACTACTTTTTCAACGCTAGTTTGTAAATATGAATAACTCTTTGAAAACATTAGAAAAACAATGAAATTATTGAAAATCGATATGAAATCAATCAAAACTTATTGATTTTAAGTAGTTTCAGAAGTTTTGACAAAGTTTTATTTAAGATATTATGTTTTACACAACTTTTAATTACATAGCGATTTACATGCAAAATCTAGCTTTTTTCACTACTTTTTTAACGCTAGTTTGTAAATATAAATAACTTTTTAAGAACATTAGAAAAACAATGAAATTATTGAAAATCGATATGAAATCAATCAAAACTTATTGATTTTAACTAGTTTCAGAAGTTTTGACAAAGTTATATTTAAGATTTTATGTTTTACACAACTTTTAATTACATGACGATTTACATACAAAATCAAGCTGTTTTGACAACTTTTTAACGTTAGTTTGCAAATATCAATAACTGTTTGAAAACATTAGAAAAACAATGAAATTATTGAAAATCGATATGAAATCAATCAAAACTTATTGATTTTAACAAGTTTCAGAAGTTTTGACAAAGTTATATTTAATATTTTATGTTTTACACAACTTTTAATTACATAGTGATTTACATGCAAAATCTAGCTTTTTTCACTACTTTTTCAACGCTAGTTTGTAAATATCAATAACTGTTTGAAAACATTAGAAAAACAATGAAATTATTGAAAATCGATATGAAATCAATCAAAACTCATTGATTTTAACTAGTTTCAGAAGTTTTGACAAAGTTATATTTGAGATTTTATGTTTTACACAACTTTTAATTACATAGTGATTTACATGCAAAATCTAGCTTTTTTCACTACTTTTTCAACGCTAGTTTGTAAATATCAATAACTCTTTGAAAACATTAGAAAAACAATGAAATTATTGAAAATCGATATGAAATCAATCAAAACTTATTGATTTTAAGTAGTTTCAGAAGTTTTGACAAAGTTTTATTTAAGATTTTATGTTTTACACAACTTTTAATTACATAGCGATTTACATGCAAAATCTAGCTTTTTTCACTACTTTTTTAACGCTAGTTTGAAAATATCAATAACTGTTTAAGAACATTAGAAAAACAATGAAATTATTGAAAATCGATATGAAATCAATCAAAAGTTATTGATTTTAACTAGTTTCAGATGTTTTGACAAAGTTATATTTAAGATTTTATGTTTTACCCAACTTTTAATTACATAACGATTTACATGCAAAATCAAGCTGTTTTGACTACTTTTTAACGTTAGTATGTAAATATCAATAACTGTTTGAAAACATTAGAAAAACAATGAAATTATTGAAAATCGATATGAAATCAATCAAAACTTATTGATTTTAACTAGTTTCAGAAGTTTTGACAAAGTTATATTTAATATTTTATGTTTTACACAACTTTTAATTACATAGTGATTTACATGCAAAATCTAGCTTTTTTCACTACTTTTTCAACGCTAGTTTGTAAATATGAATAACTCTTTGAAAACATTAGAAAAACAATGAAATTATTGAAAATCGATATGAAATAAATAAAAACTTATTGATTTTAAGTAGTTTCAGAAGTTTTGACAAAGTTTTATTTAAGATTTTATGTTTTACACAACTTTTAATTACATGACGATTTACATACAAAATCAAGCTGTTTTGACAACTTTTTAACGTTAGTTTGTAAATATCAATAACTGTTTGAAAACATTAGAAAAACAATGAAATTATTGAAAATCGATATGAAATCAATCAAAACTTATTGATTTTAACTAGTTTCAGAAGTTTTGACAAAGTTATATTTAAGATTTTATGTTTTACACAACTGTTAATTACATAGTGTTTTACATGCAAAATCTAGCTTTTTTCACTACTTTTTCAAAGCTAGTTTGTAAATATAAATAACTGTTTGAAAACATTAGAAAAACAATGAAATTATTGAAAATCGATATGAAATCAATCAAAACTTATTGATTTTATCTAGTTTCAGAAGTTTTGACAAAGTTATATTTAATATTTTATGTTTTACACAACTTTTAATTACATTGCGATTTACATGCAAAATCTATCTTTTTTCACTACTTTTTTAACGCTAGTTTGTAAATATCAATAACTGTTTGAAAACATTAGAAA
This sequence comes from Acanthosepion lycidas, assembly GCA_963932145.1. Taxonomy (NCBI): domain Eukaryota; kingdom Metazoa; phylum Mollusca; class Cephalopoda; order Sepiida; family Sepiidae; genus Acanthosepion; species Acanthosepion lycidas. The sequence continues at coordinate 72,711,517 of OZ010597.1, read as the reverse complement.
AACAATGAAATTATTGAAAATCGATATGAAATCAATCAAAACTTATTGATTTTAACTAGTTTCAGAAGTTTTGACAATGTTATATTTAAGATTTTATGTTTTACACAACTTTTAATTACATAGTGATTTACATGAAAAATCTAGTTTTTTTCACTACTTTTTCAACGCTAGTTTGTAAATATGAATAACTCTTTGAAAACATTGGAAAAACAATGAAATTATTGAAAATCGATATGAAATCAATCAAAACTTATTGATTTTAACTAGTTTCAGAAGTTTTGACAAAGTTATATTTAAGATTTTATGTTTTACACAACTTTTAATTACATAGTGATTTACATGCAAAATCTAGCTTTTTTCACAACTTTTTCAACGCTAGTTTGTAAATATCAATAACTCTTTGAAAACATTAAAAAAACAATGAAATTATTGAAAATCGATATGAAATCAATCAAAACTTATTGATTTTAACTAGTTTCAGAAGTTTTGACAGTTATATTTAAGATTTTATGTTTTACACAACTTTTAATTACATAGTGATTTACATGCAAAATCTAGCTTTTTTCACTACTTTTTCAACGCTAGTTTGTAAATATCAATAACTCTTTGAAAACATTAAAAAAACAATGAAAATATTGAAAATCGATGAGAAATCAATCAAAACTTATTGATTTTAACTAGTTTCAGATGTTTTGACAAAGTTATATTTAAGATTTTATGTTTTACACAACTTTTAATTACATAACGATTTACATGCAAAATCAAGCTGTTTTGACTACTTTTTAACGTTAGTTTGTAAATATCAATAACTGTTTGAAAACATTAGAAAAACAATGAAATTATTGAAAATCGATATGAAATCAATCAAAACTTATTGATTTTAACTAGTTTCAGAAGTTTTGACAAAGTTATATTTAAGATTTTATGTTTTACACAACTTTTAATTACATAGTGATTTACATGCAAAATCTAGCTTTTTTCACTACTTTTTCAACGCTAGTTTGTAAATATGAATAACTCTTTGAAAACATTAGAAAAACAATGAAATTATTGAAAATCGATATGAAATCAATCAAAACTTATTGATTTTAAGTAGTTTCAGAAGTTTTGACAAAGTTTTATTTAAGATTTTATGTTTTACACAACTTTTAATTACATAGCGATTTACATGCAAAATCTAGCTTTTTTCACTACTTTTTTAACGCTAGTTTGAAAATATCAATAACTGTTTAAGAACATTAGAAAAACAATGAAATTATTGAAAATCGATATGAAATCAATCAAAACTTATTGATTTTAACTAGTTTCAGATGTTTTGACAAAGTTATATTTAAGATTTTATGTTTTACACAACTTTTAATTACATGACGATTTACATACAAAATCAAGGTGTTTTGACTACTTTTTAACGTTAGTTTGTAAATATCAATAACTGTTTGAAAACATTAGAAAAACAATGAAATTATTGAAAATCGATATGAAATCAATCAAAACTTATTGATTTTAACTAGTTTCAGAAGTTTTGACAATGTTATATTTAAGATTTTATGTTTTACACAACTTTTAATTACATAGTGATTTACATGCAAAATCTAGCTTTTTTCACTACTTTTTCAACGCTAGTTTGTAAATATCAATAACTCTTTGAAAACATTAAAAAAACAATGAAATTATTGAAAATCGATATGAAATCAATCAAAACTTATTGATTTTAACTAGTTTCAGAAGTTTTGACAAAGTTATATTTAAGATTTTATGTTTTACACAACTTTTAATTACATAACGATTTACATGCAAAATCAAGCTGTTTTGACTACTTTTTAACGTTAGTTTGTAAATATCAATAACTGTTTGAAAACATTAGAAAAACAATGAAATTATTGAAAATCGATATGAAATCAGTCAAAACTTATTGATTTTAACTAGTTTCAGAAGTTTTGACAAAGTTATATTTAAGATTTTATGTTTTACACAACTTTTAATTACATAACGATTTACATACAAAATCAAGCTGTTTTGACTACTTTTTAACGTTAGTTTGTAAATATCAATAACTCTTTGAAAACATTAAAAAAACAATTAAATTATTGAAAATCGATATGAAATCAATCAAAACACATTGATTTTACCTAGTTTCAGAAGTTTTGACAAAGTTATATTTAAGATTTTATGTTTTACACAACTTTTAATTACATAACGATTTACATGCAAAATCAAGCTGTTTTGACAACTTTTTAACGTTAGTTTGTAAATATCAATAACTTTTTGAAAACATTAGAAAAACAATGAAATTATTGAAAATCGATATGAAATCAATCAAAACTTATTGATTTTAACTAGTTTCAGAAGTTTTGACAAAGTTATATTTAAGATTTTATGTTTTACACAACTTTTAATTACATAGTGATTTACATGCAAAATCTAGCTTTTTTCACTACTTTTTCAACGCTAGTTTGTAAATATCAATAACTCTTTGAAAACATTAGAAAAACAATGAAAATATTGAAAATCGATATGAAATCAATCAAAACTTATTGATTTTAACTAGTTTCAGATGTTTTGACAAAGTTATATTTAAGATTTTATGTTTTACACAACTTTTAATTACATGACGATTTACATACAAAATCAAGCTGTTTTGACTACTTTTTAACGTTAGTTTGTAAAAATCAATAACTGTTTGAAAACATTAGAAAAACAATGAAATTATTGAAAATCGATATGAAATTAATCAAAACTTATTGATTTTAACTAGTTTCAGAAGTTTTGACAAAGTTATATTTAAGATTTTATGTTTTACACAACTTTTAATTACATAGTGATTTACATGCAAAATCTAGCTTTTTTCACTACTTTTTCAACGCTAGTTTGTAAATATCAATAACTCTTTGAAAACATTACAAAAACAATGAAATTATTGAAAATCGATGAGAAATCAATCATAACTTATTGATTTTAACTAGTTTCAGAAGTTTTGACAAAGTTATATTTAAGATTTTATTTTTTACACAACTTTTAATTACATAACGATTTGCATGCAAAATCAAGCTGTTTTGACTACTTTTTAACGTTAGTTTGTAAATATCAATAACTGTTTGAAAACATTAGAAAAACAATGAAATTATTGAAAATCGATATGAAATCAATCAAAACTTATTGATTTTAACTAGTTTCAGAAGTTTTGACAAAGTTATATTTAAGATTTTATGTTTTACACAACTTTTAATTACATAGCGATTTACATGCAAAATCTAGCTTTTTTCACTACTTTTTCAACGCTAGTTTGTAAATATGAATAACTCTTTGAAAACATTAGAAAAACAATGAAATTATTGAAAATCGATATGAAATAAATCAAAACTTATTGATTTTAACTAGTTTCAGAAGTTTTGACAAAGTTATATTTAATATTTTATGTTTTACAAACTTTTAATTACATAGTGATTTACATGCAAAATCTAGCTTTTTTCACTACTTTTTCAACGCTAGTTTGTAAATATCAATAACTCTTTGAAAACATTAAAAAAACAATGAAATTATTGAAAATCGATCTGAAATCAATGAAAACTTATTGATTTTAACTAGTTTCAGAAGTTTTGACAAAGTTATATTTAAGATTTTATGTTTTACACAACTTTTAATTACATGACGATTTACATGCAAAATCTAGCTTTTTTCACTACTTTTTCAACGCTAGTTTGTAAATATCAATAACTCTTTGAAAACATTAAAAAAACAATGAAATTATTGAAAATCGATGAGAAATCAATCAAAACTTATTGATTTTAACTAGTTTCAGAAGTTTTGACAAAGTTATATTTAAGATTTTATGTTTTACACAACTTTTAATTACATAGTGATTTACATGCAAAATCTAGCTTTTTTCACTACTTTTTCAACGCTAGTTTGTAAATATCAATAACTCTTTGAAAACATTAAAAAAACAATGAAATTATTGAAAATCGATGAGAAATCAATCAAAATTTATTGATTTTAACTAGTTTCAGAAGTTTTGACAAAGTTATATTTAAGATTTTATTTTTTACACAACTTTTAATTACATAACGATTTACATGCAAAATCAAGCTGTTTTGACTACTTTTTAACGTTAGTTTGTAAATATCAATAACTGTTTGAAAACATTAGAAAAACAATGAAATTATTGAAAATCGATATGAAATCAATCAAAACTTATTGATTTTAACTAGTTTCAGAAGTTTTGACAAAGTTATATTTAAGATTTTATGTTTTACACAACTTTTAATTACATAGCGATTTACATGCAAAATCTAGCTTTTTTCACTACTTTTTCAACGCTAGTTTGTAAATATGAATAACTCTTTGAAAACATTAGAAAAACAATGAAATTATTGAAAATCGATATGAAATCAATCAAAACTTATTGATTTTAAGTAGTTTCAGAAGTTTTGACAAAGTTTTATTTAAGATTTTATGTTTTACACAACTTTTAATTACATAGCGATTTACATGCAAAATCTAGCTTTTTTCACTACTTTTTTAACGCTAGTTTGTAAATATAAATAACTGTTTAAGAACATTAGAAAAACAATGAAATTATTGAAAATCGATATGAAATCAATCAAAACTTATTGATTTTAACTAGTTTCAGAAGTTTTGACAAAGTTATATTTAAGATTTTATGTTTTACACAACTTTAAATTACATGACGATTTACATACAAAATCAAGCTGTTTTGACGACTTTTTAACGTTAGTTTGTAAATATAAATAACTGTTTGAAAACATTAGAAAAACAATGAAATTATTGAAAATCGATATGAAATCAATCAAAACTTATTGATTTTAACTAGTTTCAGAAGTTTTGACAATGTTATATTTAAGATTTTATGTTTTACACAACTTTTAATTACATAGTGATTTACATGCAAAATCTAGCTTTTTTCACTACTTTTTCAACGCTAGTGTGTAAATATCAATAACTCTTTGAAAACATTAAAAAAACAATGAAATTATTGAAAATCGATATGAAATCAATCAAAACTTATTGATTTTAACTAGTTTCAGATGTTTTGACAAAGTTATATTTAAGATTTTATGTTTTACACAACTTTTAATTACATAGTGATTTACATGCAAAATCTAGCTTTTTTCACTACTTTTTCAACGCTAGTTTGTAAATATCAATAACTCTTTGAAAACATTAAAAAAACAATGAAATTATTGAAAATCGATATGAAATCAATCAAAACTTATTGATTTTAACTAGTTTCAGACGTTTTGACAAAGTTTTATTTAAGATTTTGTTTTACACAACTTTTAATTACATAGCGATTTACATACAAAATCAAGCTGTTTTGACTACTTTTTAACGTTAATTTGTAAATATCAATAACTGTTTTAAAACATTAGAAAAACAATGAAATTATTGAAAATCGATATGAAATCAATCAAAACTTATTGATTTTAACTAGTTTCAGAAGTTTTGACAAAGTTATATTTAAGATTTTATGTTTTACACAACTTTTAATTACATAACGATTTACATGCAAAATCAAGCTGTTTTGACTACTTTTTAACGTTAGTTTGTAAATATCAATAACTGTTTGAAAACATTAAAAAAACAATGAAATTATTGAAAATCGATGAGAAATCAATCAAAACTTATTGATTTTAACTAGTTTCAGAAGTTTTGACAAAGTTATATTTAAGATTTTATGTTTTACACAACTTTTAATTACATAGTGATTTACATGCAAAATCTAGCTTTTTTCACTACTTTTTCAACGCTAGTTTGTAAATATCAATAACTCTTTGAAAACATTAAAAAAACAATGAAATTATTGAAAATCGATGAGAAATCAATCAAAATTTATTGATTTTAACTAGTTTCAGAAGTTTTGACAAAGTTATATTTAAGATTTTATTTTTTACACAACTTTTAATTACATAACGATTTACATGCAAAATCAAGCTGTTTTGACTACTTTTTAACGTTAGTTTGTAAATATCAATAACTGTTTGAAAACATTAGAAAAACAATGAAATTATTGAAAATCGATATGAAATCAATCAAAACTTATTGATTTTAACTAGTTTCAGAAGTTTTGACAAAGTTATATTTAAGATTTTATGTTTTACACAACTTTTAATTACATAGCGATTTACATGCAAAATCTAGCTTTTTTCACTACTTTTTCAACGCTAGTTTGTAAATATGAATAACTCTTTGAAAACATTAGAAAAACAATGAAATTATTGAAAATCGATATGAAATCAATCAAAACTTATTGATTTTAAGTAGTTTCAGAAGTTTTGACAAAGTTTTATTTAAGATTTTATGTTTTACACAACTTTTAATTACATAGCGATTTACATGCAAAATCTAGCTTTTTTCACTACTTTTTTAACGCTAGTTTGTAAATATAAATAACTGTTTAAGAACATTAGAAAAACAATGAAATTATTGAAAATCGATATGAAATCAATCAAAACTTATTGATTTTAACTAGTTTCAGAAGTTTTGACAAAGTTATATTTAAGATTTTATGTTTTACACAACTTTAAATTACATGACGATTTACATACAAAATCAAGCTGTTTTGACGACTTTTTAACGTTAGTTTGTAAATATAAATAACTGTTTGAAAACATTAGAAAAACAATGAAATTATTGAAAATCGATATGAAATCAATCAAAACTTATTGATTTTAACTAATTTCAGAAGTTTTGACAATGTTATATTTAAGATTTTATGTTTTACACAACTTTTAATTACATAGTGATTTACATGCAAAATCTAGCTTTTTTCACTACTTTTTCAACGCTAGTGTGTAAATATCAATAACTCTTTGAAAACATTAAAAAAACAATGAAATTATTGAAAATCGATATGAAATCAATCAAAACTTATTGATTTTAACTAGTTTCAGATGTTTTGACAAAGTTATATTTAAGATTTTATGTTTTACACAACTTTTAATTACATAGTGATTTACATGCAAAATCTAGCTTTTTTCACTACTTTTTCAACGCTAGTTTGTAAATATCAATAACTCTTTGAAAACATTAAAAAAACAATGAAATTATTGAAAATCGATATGAAATCAATCAAAACTTATTGATTTTAACTAGTTTCAGACGTTTTGACAAAGTTTTATTTAAGATTTTGTTTTACACAACTTTTAATTACATAGCGATTTACATACAAAATCAAGCTGTTTTGACTACTTTTTAACGTTAATTTGTAAATATCAATAACTGTTTTAAAACATTAGAAAAACAATGAAATTATTGAAAATCGATATGAAATCAATCAAAACTTATTGATTTTAACTAGTTTCAGAAGTTTTGACAAAGTTATATTTAAGATTTTATGTTTTACACAACTTTTAATTACATAACGATTTACATGCAAAATCAAGCTGTTTTGACTACTTTTTAACGTTAGTTTGTAAATATCAATAACTGTTTGAAAACATTAGAAAAACAATGAAATTATTGAAAATCGATATGAAATAAATCAAAACTTATTGATTTTAACTAGTTTCAGAAGTTTTGACAAAGTTATATTTAAGATTTTATGTTTTACACAACTTTTAATTACATGACGATTTACATACAAAATCAAGCTGTTTTGATTACTTTTTAACGTTAGTTTGTAAATATCAATAACTGTTTGAAAACATTAGAAAAACAATGAAATTATTGAAAATCGATATGAAATCAATCAAAACTTATTGATTTTAACTAGTTTCAGAAGTTTTGACAAAGTTATATTTAATATTTTATGTTTTACAAAACTTTTAATTACATAGTGATTTACATGAAAAATCTAGCTTTTTTCACTACTTTTTCAACGCTAGTTTGTAAATATCAATAACTCTTTGAAAACATTAAAAAAACAATGAAATTATTGAAAATCGATATGAAATCAATGAAAACTTATTGATTTTAACTAGTTTCAGAAGTTTTGACAAAGTTATATTTAAGATTTTATGTTTTACACAACTTTTAATTACATAGTGATTTACATGCAAAATCTAGCTTTTTTCACTACTTTTTCAACGCTAGTTTGTAAATATCAATAACTCTTTGAAAACATTAAAAAAACAATGAAATTATTGAAAATCGATGAGAAATCAATCAAAACTTATTGATTTTAACTAGTTTCAGAAGTTTTGACAAAGTTATATTTAAGATTTTATTTTTTACACAACTTTTAATTACATAACGATTTACATGCAAAATCAAGCTGTTTTGACAACTTTTTAACGTTAGTTTGTAAATATCAATAACTGTTTGAAAACATTAGAAAAACAATGAAATTATTGAAAATCGATATGAAATCAATCAAAACTTATTGATTTTAACTAGTTTCAGAAGTTTTGACAAAGTTATATTTAAGATTTTATGTTTTACACAACTTTTAATTACATAACGATTTACATGCAAAATCAAGCTCTTTTGACAACTTTTTAACGTTAGTTTGTAAATATCAATAACTGTTTGAAAACATTAGAAAAACAATGAAATTATTGAAAATCGATATGAAATCAATCAAAACTTATTGATTTTAACTAGTTTCAGAAGTTTTGACAAAGTTATATTTAAGATTTTATGTTTTACACAACTTTTAATTACATAGTGATTTACATGCAAAATCTAGCTTTTTCACTACTTTTTCAACGCTAGTTTGTAAATATGAATAACTCTTTGAAAACATTGGAAAAACACTGAAATTATTGAAAATCGATATGAAATCAATCAAAACTTATTGATTTTAACTAGTTTCAGACGTTTTGACAAAGTTTTATTTAAGATTTTATGTTTTACACAACTTTTAATTACATAGCGATTTACATACAAAATCAAGCTGTTTTGACTACTTTTTAACGTTAGTTTGTAAATATCAATAACTGTTTGAAAACATTAGAAAAACAATGAAATTATTGAAAATCGATATGAAATCAATCAAAACTTATTGATTTTAACTAGTTTCAGAAGTTTTGACAAAGTTATATTTAAGATTTTATGTTTTACACAACTTTTAATTACATGACGATTTACATACAAAATCAAGCTGTTTTGACTACTTTTTAACGTTAGTTTGTAAATATCAATAACTGTTTGAAAACATTAGAAAAACAATGAAATTATTGAAAATCGATATGAAATCAATCAAAACTTATTGATTTTAACTAGTTTCAGAAGTTTTGACAATGTTATATTTAAGATTTTATGTTTTACACAACTTTTAATTACATAGTGATTTACATGCAAAATCTAGCTTTTTTCACTACTTTTTCAACGCTAGTGTGTAAATATCAATAACTCTTTGAAAACATTAAAAAAACAATGAAATTATTGAAAATCGATATGAAATCAATCAAAACTTATTGATTTTAACTAGTTTCAGAAGTTTTGACAAAGTTATATTTAAGATTTTATGTTTTACACAACTTTTAATTACATAGTGATTTACATGCAAAATCTAGCTTTTTTCACTACTTTTTCAACGCTAGTATGTAAATATGAATAACTCTTGGAAAACATTAGAAAAACAATGAAATTATTGAAAATCGATATGAAATCAATCAAAACTTATTGATTTTAACTAGTTTCAGATGTTTTGACAAAGTTATATTTAAGATTTTATGTTTTACACAACTTTTAATTACATGACGATTTCCATACAAAATCAAGCTGTTTTGACTACTTTTTAACGTTAGTTTGTAAATATCAATAACTGTTTGAAAACATTAGAAAAACAATGAAATTATTGAAAATCGATATGAAATCAATCAAAACTTATTGATTTTAACTAGTTTCAGAAGTTTTGACAAAGTTATATTTAAGATTTTATGTTTTACACAACTTTTAATTACATAGTGATTTACATGCAAAATCTAGCTTTTTTCACTACTTTTTCAACGCTAGTTTGTAAATATCAATAACTCTTTGAAAACATTAAAAAAACAATGAAATTATTGAAAATCGATATGAAATCAATCAAAACTTATTGATTTTAACTAGTTTCAGAAGTTTTGACAAAGTTATATTTAAGATTTTATGTTTTACACAACTTTTAATTACATAACGATTGACATGCAAAATCAAGCTGTTTTGACTACTTTTTAACGTTAGTTTGTAAATATGAATAACTCTTTGAAAACATTAGAAAAACAATGAAATTATTGAAAATCGATATGAAATCAATCAAAACATATTGATTTTAACTAGTTTCAGAAGTTTTGACAAAGTTATATTTAAGATTTTATGTTTTACACAACTTTTAATTACATAGTGACTTACATGCAAAATCTAGCTTTTTTCACTACTTTTTCAACGCTAGTTTGTAAATATGAATAACTCTTTGAAAACATTGGAAAAACAATGAAATTATTGAAAATCGATATGAAATCAATCAAAACTTATTGATTTTAACTAGTTTCTGACGTTTTGACAAAGTTTTATTTAAGATTTTATGTTTGACACAACTTTTAATTACATAGCGATTTACATACAAAATCAAGCTGTTTTGACTACTTTTTAACGTTAGTTTGTAAATATCAATAACTTTTTTAAAACATTAGAAAAACAATGAAATTATTGAAAATCGATATGAAATCAATCAAAACTTATTGATTTTAACTAGTTTCAGAAGTTTTGACAAAGTTATATTTAAGATTTTATGTTTTACACAACTTTTAATTACATGACGATTTACATACAAAATCAAGCTGTTTTGACTACTTTTTAACGTTAGTTTGTAAATATCAATAACTGTTTGAAAACATTAGAAAAACAATGAAATTATTGAAAATCGATATGAAATCAATCAAAACTTATTGATTTTAACTAGTTTCAGAAGTTTTGACAAAGTTATATTTAATATTTTATGTTTTACAAAACTTTTAATTACATAGTGATTTACATGCACAATCTAGCTTTTTTCACTACTTTTTCAACGCTAGTTTGTAAATATCAATAACTCTTTGAAAACATTAAAAAAACAATGAAATTATTGAAAATCGATATGAAATCAATCAAAACTTATTGATTTTAACTAGTTTCAGAAGTTTTGACAAAGTTATATTTAAGATTTTATGTTTTACACAACTTTTAATTACATAGTGATTTACATGCAAAATCTAGCTTTTTTCACTACTTTTTCAACGCTAGTTTGTAAATATGAATAACTCTTTGAAAACATTGGAAAAAGAATGAAATTATTGAAAATCGATATGAAATCAATCAAAACTTATTGATTTTAACTAGTTTCAGACGTTTTGACAAAGTTTTATTTAAGATTTTATGTTTTACACAACTTTTAATTACATAGCGATTTACATACAAAATCAAGCTGTTTTGACTACTTTTTATCGTTACTTTGTAAATATCAATAACTGTTTTAAAACATTAGAAAAACAATGAAATTATTGAAAATCGATATGAAATCAATCAAAACTTATTGATTTTAACTAGTTTCAGAAGTTTTGACAAAGTTATATTTAAGATTTTATGTTTTACACAACTTTTAATTACATAACGATTTACAGGCAAAATCAAGCTGTTTTGACTACTTTTTAACGTTAGTTTGTAAATATCAATAACTGTTTGAAAACATTAGAAAAACAATGAAATTATTGAAAATCGATATGAAATAAATCAAAACTTATTGATTTTAACTAGTTTCAGAAGTTTTGACAAAGTTATATTTAAGATTTTATGTTTTACACAACTTTTAATTACATGACGATTTACATACAAAATCAAGCTGTTTTGACTACTTTTTAACGTTAGTTTGTAAATATCAATAACTGTTTGAAAACATTAGAAAAACAATGAAATTATTGAAAATCGATAAGAAATCAATCAAAACTTATTGATTTTAACTAGTTTCAGAAGTTTTGACAAAGTTATATTTAAGATCTTATGTTTTACACAACTTTTAATTACATAGTGATTTACATGCAAAATCTAGCTTTTTTCACTACTTTTTCAACGCTAGTTTGTAAATATGAATAACTCTTTGAAAACATTGGAAAAACAATGAAATTATTGAAAATCGATATGAAATCAATCAAAACTTATTGATTTTAACTTGTTTCAGACGTTTTGACAAAGTTTTATTTAAGATTTTATGTTTTACACAACTTTTAATTACATAGCGATTTACATACAAAATCAAGCTGTTTTGACTACTTTTTAACGTTAATTTGTAAATATCAATAACTGTTTTAAAACATTATAAAAACAATGAAATTATTGAAAATCGATATGAAATCAATCAAAACTTATTGATTTTAACTAGTTTCAGAAGTTTTGACAAAGTTATATTTAAGATTTTATGTTTTACACAACTTTTAATTACATAACGATTTACAGGCAAAATCAAGCTGTTTTGACTACTTTTTAACGTTAGTTTGTAAATATCAATAACTGTTTGAAAACATTAGAAAAACAATGAAATTATTGAAAATCGATATGAAATAAATCAAAACTTATTGATTTTAACTAGTTTCAGAAGTTTTGACAAAGTTATATTTAAGATTTTATGTTTTACACAACTTTTAATTACATGACGATTTACATACAAAATCAAGCTGTTTTGACTACTTTTTAACGTTAGTTTGTAAATATCAATAACTGTTTGAAAACATTAGAAAAACAATGAAATTATTGAAAATCGATATGAAATCAATGAAAACTTATTGATTTTAACTAGTTTCAGAAGTTTTGACAATGTTATATTTAAGATTTTATGTTTTACACAACTTTTAATTACATAGTGATTTACATGCAAATTCTAGCTTTTTTCACTACTTTTTCAACGCTAGTTTGTAAATATCAATAACTCTTTGAAAACATTAAAAAAACAATGAAATTATTGAAAATCGATATGAAATCAATCAAAACTTATTGATTTTAACTAGTTTCAGAAGTTTTGACAAAGTTATATTTAAGATTTTATGTTTTACACAACTTTTAATTACATAACGATTTACATGCAAAATCAAGCTGTTTTGACTATTTTTAACGTTAGTTTGTAAATATCAATAACTCTTTGAAAACATTAGAAAAACAATGAAATTATTGAAAATCGATATGAAATCAATCAAAACTTATTGATTTTAACTAGTTTCAGAAGTTTTGACAAAGTTATATTTAAGATTTTATGTTTTAAACAACTTTTAATTACATAGTGATTTACATGCAAAATCTAGCTTTTTTCACTACATTTTCAACGCTAGTTTGTAAATATGAATAACTCTTTGAAAACATTAGAAAAACAATGAAATTATTGAAAATCGATATGAAATCAATCAAAACTTATTGATTTTAACTAGTTTCAGAAGTTTTGACAAAGTTATATTTAATATTTTATGTTTTACACAACTTTTAATTACATAACGATTTACATATAAAATCAAGCTGTTTTGACTACTTTTTAACGTTAGTTTGTAAATATCAATAACTCTTTGAAAACATTAAAAAAACAATGAAATTATTGAAAATCGATATGAAATCAATCAAAACACATTGATTTTACCTAGTTTCAGAAGTTTTGACAAAGTTATATTTAAGATTTTATGTTTTACACAACTTTTAATTACATAACGATTTACATGCAAAATCAAGCTGTTTTGACTACTTTTTAACGTTAGTTTGTAAATATCAATAACTTTTTGAAAACATTACAAAAACAATGAAATTATTGAAAATCGATATGAAATCAATCAAAACTTATTGATTTTAACTAGTTTCAGAAGTTTTGACAAAGTTATATTTAAGATTTTATGTTTTACACAACTTTTAATTACATAACGATTTACATGCAAAATCAAGCTGTTTTGACTACTTTTTAACGTTAGTTTGTAAATATCAATAACTGTTTGAAAACATTAGAAAAACAATGAAATTATTGAAAATCGATATGAAATAAATCAAAACTTATTGATTTTAACTAGTTTCAGAAGTTTTGACAAAGTTATATTTAAGATTTTATGTTTTACACAACTTTTAATTACATGACGATTTACATACAAAATCAAGCTGTTTTGACTACTTTTTAACGTTAGTTTGTAAATATCAATAACTGTTTGAAAACATTAGAAAAACAATGAAATTATTGAAAATCGATATGAAATCAATGAAAACTTATTGATTTTAACTAGTTTCAGAAGTTTTGACAAAGTTATATTTAAGATTTTATGTTTTACACAACTTTTAATTACATAGTGATTTACATGCAAAATCTAGCATTTTTCACTACTTTTTCAACGCTAGTTTGTAAATATCAATAACTCTTTGAAAACATTAAAAAAACAATGAAATTATTGAAAATCGATGAGAAATCAATCAAAACTTATTGATTTTAACTAGTTTCAGAAGTTTTGACAAAGTTATATTTAAGATTTTATTTTTTACACAACTTTTAATTACATAACGATTTACATGCAAAATCAAGATGTTTTGACTACTTTTTAACGTTAGTCTGTAAATATCAATAACTGTTTGAAAACATTAGAAAAACAATGAAATTATTGAAAATCGATATGAAATCAATCAAAACTTATTGATTTTAACTAGTTTCAGAAGTTTTGACAAAGTTATATTTAAGATTTTATGTTTTACACAACTTTTAATTACATAGTGATTTACACGCAAAATCTAGCTTTTTTCACTACTTTTTCAACGCTAGTTTGTAAATATCAATAACTCTTTGAAAACATTAAAAAAACAATGAAATTATTGAAAATCGATGAGAAATTAATCAAAACTTATTGATTTTAACTAGTTTCAGAAGGTTTGACAAAGTTATATTTAAGATTTTATTTTTTACACAACTTTTAATTACATAACGATTTACATGCAAAATCAAGATGTTTTGAATACTTTTTAACGTTAGTTTGTAAATATCAATAACTGTTTGAAAACATTAGAAAAACAATGAAATTATTGAAAATCGATATGAAATCAATCAAAACTTATTGATTTTAAGTAGTTTCAGAAGTTTTGACAAAGTTTTATTTAATTTTTTATGTTTTACACAACTTTTAATTACATAGCGATTTACATGCAAAATCTAGCTTTTTTCACTACTTTTTAACGCTAGTTTGTAAATATAAATAACTGTTTAAGAACATTAGAAAAACAATGAAATTATTGAAAATCGATATGAAATCAATCAAAACTTATTGATTTTAACTAGTTTCAGAAGTTTTGACAAAGTTATATTTAAGATTTTATGTTTTACACAACTTTTAATTACATGACGATTTACATACAAAATCAAGGTGTTTTGACTACTTTTTAACGTTAGTTTGTAAATATCAATAACTGTTTGAAAACATTAGAAAAACAATGAAATTATTGAAAATCGATATGAAATCAATCAAAACTTATTGATTTTAACTAGTTTCAGAAGTTTTAACAATGTTATATTTAAGATTTTATGTTTTACACAACTTTTAATTACATAGTGATTTACATGCAAAATCTAGCTTTTTTCACTACTTTTTCAACGCTAGTTTTTAAATATCAATAACTGTTTGAAAACATTAGAAAAACAATGAAATTATTGAAAATCGATATGAAATCAATCAAAACTTATTGATTTTAACTAGTTTCAGAAGTTTTGACAAAGTTATATTTAATATTTTATGTTTTACACAACTTTTAATTACATAACGATTTACATACAAAATCAAGCTGTTTTGACTACTTTTTAACGTTAGTTTGTAAATATCAATAACTCTTTGAAAACATTAAAAAAACAATGAAATTATTGAAAATCGATATGAAATCAATCAAAACACATTGATTTTAACTAGTTTCAGAAGTTTTGACAAAGTTATATTTAAAATTTTATGTTTTACACAACTTTTAATTACATAACGATTTACATGCAAAATCAAGCTGTTTTGACTACTTTTTAACGTTAGTTTGTAAATATCAATAACTTTTTGAAAACATTAGAAAAACAATGAAATTATTGAAAATCGATATGAAATCAATCAAAACTTATTGATTTTAACTAGTTTCAGAAGTTTTGACAAAGTTATATTTAAGATTTTATGTTTTACACAACTTTTAATTACATAGTGATTTACATGCAAAATCTAGCTTTTTTCACTACTTTTTCAACGCTAGTGTGTAAATATGAATAACTCTTTGAAAACATTAGAAAAACAATGAAATTATTGAAAATCGATATGAAATCAATCAAAACTTATTGATTTTAACTAGTTTCAGAAGTTTTGACAAAGTTATATTTAAGATTTTATGTTTTACACAACTTTTAATTACATAACGATTTACATGCAAAATCAAGCTGTTTTGACTACTTTTTAACGTTAGTTTGTAAATATCAATAACTGTTTGAAAACATTAGAAAAACAATGAAATTATTGAAAATCGATATGAAATCAATCAAACCTTATTGATTTTAACTAGTTTCAGAAGTTTTGACAAAGTTATATTTAAGATTTTATGTTTTACACAACTTTTAATTACATAGTGATTTACATGCAAAATCTAGCTTTTTTCACTACTTTTTCAACGCTAGTTTGTAAATATGAATAACTCTTTGAAAACATTAGAAAAACAATGAAATTATTGAAAATCGATATGAAATCAATCAAAACTTATTGATTTTAACTAGTTTCAGAAGTTTTGACAAAGTTATATTTAATATTTTATGTTTTACACAACTTTTAATTACATAACGATTTACATGCAAAATCAAGCTGTTTTGACTACTTTTTAACGTTAGTTTGTAAATATCAATAACTCTTTGAAAACATTAAAAAAACAATGAAATTATTGAAAATCGATATGAAATCAATCAAAACACATTGATTTTACCTAGTTTCAGAAGTTTTGACAAAGTTATATTTAAGATTTTATGTTTTACACAACTTTTAATTACATAACGATTTACATGCAAAATCAAGCTGTTTTGACTACTTTTTAACGTTAGTTTGTAAATATCAATAACTTTTTGAAAACATTAGAAAAACAATGAAATTATTGAAAATCGATATGAAATCAATCAAAACTTATTGATTTTAACTAGTTTCAGAAGTTTTGACAAAGTTATATTTAAGATTTTATGTTTTACACAACTTTTAATTACATAACGATTTACATGCAAAATCAAGCTGTTTTGACTACTTTTTAACGTTAGTTTGTAAATATGAATAACTCTTTGAAAACATTAGAAAAACAATGAAATTATTGAAAATCTATATGAAATCAATCAAAACTTATTGATTTTAACTAGTTTCAGAAGTTTTGACAAAGTTATATTTAAGATTTTATGTTTTACACAACTTTTAATTACATAGTGACTTACATGCAAAATCTAGCTTTTTTCACTACTTTTTCAACGCTAGTTTGTAAATATGAATAACTCTTTGAAAACATTGGAAAAACAATGAAATTATTGAAAATCGATATGAAATCAATCAAAACTTATTGATTTTAACTAGTTTCAGACGTTTTGACAAAGTTTTATTTAAGATTTTATGTTTTACACAACTTTTAATTACATAGCGATTTACATACAAAATCAAGCTGTTTTGACTACTTTTTAACGTTAGTTTGTAAATATCAATAACTGTTTTAAAACATTAGAAAAACAATGAAATTATTGAAAATCGATATGAAATCAATCAAAACTTATTGATTTTAACTAGTTTCAGAAGTTTTGACAAAGTTATATTTAAGATTTTATGTTTTACACAACTTTTAATTACATGACGATTTACATACAAAATCAAGCTGTTTTGACTACTTTTTAACGTTAGTTTGTAAATATCAATAACTGTTTGAAAACATTAGAAAAACAATGAAATTATTTAAAATCGATATGAAATCAATCAAAACTTATTGATTTTAACTAGTTTCAGAAGTTTTGACAAAGTTATATTTAATATTTTATGTTTTACAAAACTTTTAATTACATAGTGATTTACATGCACAATCTAGCTTTTTTCACTACTTTTTCAACGCTAGTTTGTAAATATGAATAACTCTTTGAAAACATTGGAAAAACAATGAAATTATTGAAAATCGATATGAAATCAATCAAAACTTATTGATTTTAACTAGTTTCAGACGTTTTGACAAAGTTTTATTTAAGATTTTATGTTTTACACAACTTTTAATTACATAGCGATTTACATACAAAATCAAGCTGTTTTGACTACTTTTTAACGTTAATTTGTAAATATCAATAAATGTTTTAAAACATTAGAAAAACAATGAAATTATTGAATATCGATATGAAATCAATCAAAACTTATTGATTTTAACTAGTTTCAGAAGTTTTGACAAAGTTATATTTAAGATTTTATGTTTTACACAACTTTTAATTACATAACGATTTACATGCAAAATCAAGCTGTTTTGACTACTTTTTAACGTTAGTTTGTAAATATCAATAACTGTTTGAAAACATTAGAAAAACAATGAAATTATTGAAAATCGATATCAAATAAATCAAAACCTATTGATTTTAACTAGTTTCAGAAGTTTTGACAAAGTTATATTTAAGATTTTATGTTTTACACAACTTTTAATTACATGACGATTTACATACAAAATCAAGCTGTTTTGACTACTTTTTAACGTTAGTTTGTAAATATCAATAACTGTTTGAAAACATTAGAAAAACAATGAAATTATTGAAAATCGATATGAAATCAATCAAAACTTATTGATTTTAACTAGTTTCAGAAGTTTTGACAAAGTTATATTTAATATTTTATGTTTTACAAAACTTTTAATTACATAGTGATTTACATGCAAAATCTAGCTTTTTTCACTACTTTTTCAACGCTAGTTTGTAAATATCAATAACTCTTTGAAAACATTAAAAAAACAATGAAATTATTGAAAATCGATATGAAATCAATGAAAACTTATTGATTTTAACTAGTTTCAGAAGTTTTGACAAAGTTATATTTAAGATTTTATGTTTTACACAACTTTTAATTACATAGTGATTTACATGCAAAATCTAGCTTTTTTCACTACTTTTTCAACGCTAGTTTTAAATATCAATAACTCTTTGAAAACATTAAAAAAACAATGAAATTATTGAAAATCGATGAGACATCAATCAAAACTTATTGATTTTAACTAGTTTCAGATGGTTTGACAAAGTTATATTTAAGATTTAATTTTTTACACAACTTTTAATTACATAACGATTTACATGCAAAATCAAGCTGTTTTGACTACTTTTTAACGTTAATTTGTAAATATAAATAACTGTTTTAAAACATTAGAAAAACAATGAAATTATTGAATATCGATATGAAATCAATCAAAACTTATTGATTTTAACTAGTTTCAGAAGTTTTGACAAAGTTATATTTAAGATTTTATGTTTTACACAACTTTTAATTACATAACGATTTACATGCAAAATCAAGCTGTTTTGACTACTTTTTAACGTTAGTTTGTAAATATCAATAACTGTTTGAAAACATTAGAAAAACAATGAAATTATTGAAAATCGATATCAAATAAATCAAAACCTATTGATTTTAACTAGTTTCAGAAGTTTTGACAAAGTTATATTTAAGATTTTATGTTTTACACAACTTTTAATTACATGACGATTTACAAACAAAATCAAGCTGTTTTGACTACTTTTTAACGTTAGTTTGTAAATATCAATAACTGTTTGAAAACATTAGAAAAACAATGAAATTATTGAAAATCGATATGAAATCAATGAAAACTTATTGATTTTAACTAGTTTCAGAAGTTTTGACAAAGTTATATTTAATATTTTATGTTTTACAAAACTTTTAATTACATAGTGATTTACATGCAAAATCTAGCTTTTTTCACTACTTTTTCAACGCTAGTTTGTAAATATCAATAACTCTTTGAAAACATTAAAAAAACAATGAAATTATTGAAAATCGATATGAAATCAATGAAAACTTATTGATTTTAACTAGTTTCAGAAGTTTTGACAAAGTTATATTTAAGATTTTATGTTTTACACAACTTTTAATTACATAGTGATTTACATGCAAAATCTAGCTTTTTTCACTACTTTTTCAACGCTAGTTTTAAATATCAATAACTCTTTGAAAACATTAAAAAAACAATGAAATTATTGAAAATCGATGAGACATCAATCAAAACTTATTGATTTTAACTAGTTTCAGAAGGTTTGACAAAGTTATATTTAAGATTTTATTTTTTACACAACTTTTAATTACATAACGATTTACATGCAAAATCAAGATGTTTTGACTACTTTTTAACGTTAGTTTGTAAATATCAATAACTGTTTGAAAACATTAGAAAAACAATGAAATTATTGAAAATCGATATGAAATCAATCAAAACTTATTGATTTTAACTAGTTTCAGAAGTTTTGACAAAGTTATATATAAGATTTTATGTTTTACACAACTTTTAATTACATAGCGATTTACATGCAAAATCTAGCTTTTTTCACTACTTTTTCAACGCTAGTTTGTAAATATGAATAACTCTTTGAAAACATTAGAAAAACAATGAAATTATTGAAAATCGATATGAAATCAATCAAAACTTATTGATTTTAAGTAGTTTGAGAAGGTTTGACAAAGTTTTATTTAAGATTTTATGTTTTACACAACTTTTAATTACATGACGATTTACATACAAAATCAAGGTGTTTTGACTACTTTTTAACGTTAGTTTGTAAATATCAATAACTGTTTGAAAACATTAGAAAAACAATGAAATTATTGAAAATCGATATGAAATCAATCAAAACTTATTGATTTTAACTAGTTTCGGAAGTTTTGACAATGTTATATTTAAGATTTTATGTTTTACACAACTTTTAATTACATAGTGATTTACATGCAAAATCTAGCTTTTTTCACTACTTTTTCAACGCTAGTTTGTAAATATCAATAACTCTTTGAAAACATTAAAAAAACAATGAAATTATTGAAAATCGATATGAAATCAATCAAAACTTATTGATTTTAACTAGTTTCAGAAGTTTTGACAAAGTTATATTTAAGATTTTATGTTTTACACAACTTTTAATTACATAACGATTTTCATGCAAAATCAAGCTGTTTTGACTACTTTTTAACGTTAGTTTGTAAATATCAATAACTGTTTGAAAACATTAGAAAAACAATGAAATTATTGAAAATCGATATGAAATCAATCAAAACTTATTGATTTTAACTAGTTTCAGAAGTTTTGACAAAGTTATATTTAATATTTTATGTTTTACACAACTTTTAATTACATAGCGATTTACATGCAAAATCTAGCTTTTTTCACTACTTTTTAACGCTAGTTTGTAAATATAAATAACTGTTTAAGAACATTAGAAAAACAAGGAAATTATTGAAAATCGATATGAAATCAATCAAAACTTATTGATTTTAACTAGTTTCAGAAGTTTTGACAAAGTTATATTTAAGATTTTATGTTTTACACAACTTTTAATTACATGACGATTTACATACAAAATCAAGCTGTTTTGACTACTTTTTAACGTTAGTTTGTAAATATCAATAACTGTTTGAAAACATTAGAAAAACAATGAAATTATTGAAAATCGATATGAAATCAATCAAAACTTATTGATTTTAACTAGTTTCAGAAGTTTTAACAATGTTATATTTAAGATTTTATGTTTTACACAACTTTTAATTACATAGTGATTTACATGCAAAATCTAGCTTTTTTCACTACTTTTTCAACGCTAGTTTGTAAATATCAATAACTGTTTGAAAACATTAGAAAAACAATGAAATTATTGAAAATCGATATGAAATCAATCAAAACTTATTGATTTTAACTAGTTTCAGAAGTTTTGACAAAGTTATATTTAATATTTTATGTTTTACACAACTTTTAATTACATAACGATTTACATACAAAATCAAGCTGTTTTGACTACTTTTTAACGTTAGTTTGTAAATATCAATAACTGTTTGAAAACATTAAAAAAACAATGAAATAATTGAAAATCGATATGAAATCAATCAAAACACATTGATTTTAACTAGTTTCAGAAGTTTTGACAAAGTTATATTTAAAATTTTATGTTTTACACAACTTTTAATTACATAACGATTTACATGCAAAATCAAGCTGTTTTGACTACTTTTTAACGTTAGTTTGTAAATATCAATAACTTTTTGAAAACATTAGAAAAACAATGAAATTATTGAAAATCGATATGAAATCAATCAAAACTTATACATTTTAACTAGTTTCAGAAGTTTTGACAAAATTATATTTAAGATTTTATGTTTTACACAACTTTTAATTACATAGTGATTTACATGCAAAATCTAGCTTTTTTCACTACTTTTTCAACGCTAGTTTGTAAATATGAATAACTCTTTGAAAACATTAGAAAAACAATGAAATTATTGAAAATCGATATGAAATCAATCAAAACTTATTGATTTTAACTAGTTTCAGAAGTTTTGACAAAGTTATATTTAATATTTTATGTTTTACAAAACTTTTAATTACATAGTGATTTACATGCAAAATCTAGCTTTTTTCACTACTTTTTCAACGCTAGTTTGTAAATATCAATAACTCTTTGAAAACATTAAAAAAACAATGAAATTATTGAAAATCGATATGAAATCAATGAAAACTTATTGATTTTAACTAGTTTCAGAAGTTTTGACAAAGTTATATTTAAGATTTTATGTTTTGGACAACTTTTAATTACATAGTGATTTACATGCAAAATCTAGCTTTTTTCACTACTTTTTCAACGCTAGTTTGTAAATATCAATAACTCTTTGAAAACATTAAAAAAACAATGAAATTATTGAAAATCGATGAGAAATCAATCAAAACTTCTTGATTTTAACTAGTTTCAGAAGGTTTGACAAAGTTATATTTAAGATTTTATTTTTTACACAACTTTTAATTACATAACGATTTACATGCAAAATCAAGATGTTTTGACTACTTTTTAACGTTAGTTTGTAAATATCAATAACTGTTTGAAAACATTAGAAAAACAATGAAATTATTGAAAATCGATATGAAATCAATCAAAACTTATTGATTTTAACTAGTTTCAGAAGTTTTGACAAAGTTATATTTAAGATTTTATGTTTTACACAACTTTTAATTACATAGCGATTTACATGCAAAATCTAGCTTTTTTCACTACTTTTTCAACGCTAGTTTGTAAATATGAATAACTCTTTGAAAACATTAGAAAAACAATGAAATTATTGAAAATCGATATGAAATCAATCAAAACATTGATTTTAAGTAGTTTCAGAAGTTTTGACAAAGTTTTATTTAAGATTTTATGTTTTACACAACTTTTAATTACATAGCGATTTACATGCAAAATCTAGCTTTTTTCACTACTTTTTAACGCTAGTTTGTAAATATAAATAACTGTTTAAGAACATTAGAAAAACAATGAAATTATTGAAAATCGATATGAAATCAATCAAAACTTATTGATTTTAACTAGTTTCAGAAGTTTTGACAATGTTATATTTAAGATTTTATGTTTTACACAACTTTTAATTACATAGTGATTTACATGCAAAATCTAGCTTTTTTC
Organism: Acanthosepion lycidas; assembly: GCA_963932145.1. Classification (NCBI taxonomy): domain Eukaryota; kingdom Metazoa; phylum Mollusca; class Cephalopoda; order Sepiida; family Sepiidae; genus Acanthosepion; species Acanthosepion lycidas. Next base: position 72,687,936 of record OZ010597.1, on the reverse strand, counting down.
ACTACTTTTTCAACGCTAGTTTGTAAATATCAATAACTGTTTGAAAACATTAGAAAAACAATGAAATTATTGAAAATCGATATGAAATCAATCAAAACTTATTGATTTTAACTAGTTTCAGAAGTTTTGACAAAGTTATATTTAATATTTTATGTTTTACACAACTTTTAATTATATAACGATTTACATACAAAATCAAGTTGTTTTGACTACTTTTTAACGTTAGTTTGTAAATATCAATAACTCTTTGAAAACATTAAAAAAACAATGAAATTATTGAAAATCGATATGAAATCAATCAAAACACATTGATTTTAACTAGTTTCAGAAGTTTTGACAAAGTTATATTTAAAATTTTATGTTTTACACAACTTTTAATTACATAACGATTTACATGCAAAATCAAGCTGCTTTGACTACTTTTTAACGTTAGTTTGTAAATATCAATAACTTTTTGAAAACATTAGAAAAACAATGAAATTATTGAAAATCGATATGAAATCAATCAAAACTTATTGATTTTAACTAGTTTCAGAAGTTTTGACAAAGTTATATTTAAGATTTTATGTTTTACACAACTTTTAATTACATAGTGATTTACATGCAAAATCTAGCTTTTTTCACTACTTTTTCAACGCTAGTTTGTAAATATGAATAACTCTTTGAAAACATTAGAAAAACAATGAAATTATTGAAAATCGATATGAAATCAATCAAAACTTATTGATTTTAACTAGTTTCAGATGTTTTGACAAAGTTATATTTAAGATTTTATGTTTTACACAACTTTTAATTACATGACGATTTACATACAAAATCAAGCTGTTTTGACTACTTTTTAACGTTAGTTTGTAAATATCAATAACTGTTTGAAAACATTAGAAAAACAATGAAATTATTGAAAATCGATATGAAATCAATCAAAACTTATTGATTTTAACTAGTTTCAGAAGTTTTGACAAAGTTATATTTAAGATTTTATGTTTTACACAACTTTTAATTACATAGTGATTTACATGCAAAATCTAGCTTTTTTCACTACTTTTTCAACGCTAGTTTGTAAATATCAATAACTCTTTGAAAACATTAAAAAAACAATGAAATTATTGAAAATCGATATGAAATCAATCAAAACTTATTGATTTTAACTAGTTTCAGAAGTTTTGACAAAGTTATATTTAAGATTTTATGTTTTACACAACTTTTAATTACATAACGATTTACATGCAAAATCAATCTGTTTTGACTACTTTTTAACGTTAGTTTGTAAATATGAATAACTCTTTGAAAACATTAGAAAAACAATGAAATTATTGAAAATCGATATGAAATCAATCAAAACTTATTGATTTTAACTAGTTTCAGAAGTTTTGACAAAGTTATATTTAAGATTTTATGTTTTACACAACTTTTAATTACATAGTGATTTACATGCAAAATCTAGCTTTTTTCACTACTTTTTCAACGCTAGTTTGTAAATATCAATAACTCTTTGAAAACATTAAAAAAACAATGAAATTATTGAAAATCGATGAGAAATCAATCAAAACTTATTGATTTTAACTAGTTTCAGAAGGTTTGACAAAGTTATATTTAAGATTTTATGTTTTACACAACTTTTAATTACATAACGATTTACATGCAAAATCAAGATGTTTTGACTACTTTTTAACGTTAGTTTGTAAATATCAATAACTGTTTGAAAACATTAGAAAAACAATGAAATTATTGAAAATCGATATGAAATCAATCAAAACTTATTGATTTTAACTAGTTTCAGAAGTTTTGACAAAGTTATATTTAAGATTTTATGTTTTACACAACTTTTAATTACATAGCGATTTACATGCAAAATCTAGCTTTTTTCACTACTTTTTCAACGCTAGTTTGTAAATATGAATAACTCTTTGAAAACATTAGAAAAACAATGAAATTATTGAAAATCGATATGAAATCAATCAAAACTTATTGATTTTAAGTAGTTTCAGAAGTTTTGACAAAGTTTTATTTAAGATTTTATGTTTTACACAACTTTTATTTACATAGCGATTTACATGCAAAATCTAGCTTTTTTCACTACTTTTTAACGCTAGTTTGTAAATATAAATAACTGTTTAAGAACATTAGAAAAACAATGAAATTATTGAAAATCGATATGAAATCAATCAAAACTTATTGATTTTAACTAGTTTCAGAAGTTTTGACAAAGTTATATTTAAGATTTTATGTTTTACACAACTTTTAATTACATGACGATTTACATACAAAATCAAGGTGTTTTGACTACTTTTTAACGTTAGTTTGTAAATATCAATAACTGTTTGAAAACATTAGAAAAACAATGAAATTATTGAAAATCGATATGAAATCAATCAAAACTTATTGATTTTAACTAGTTTCAGAAGTTTTGACAATGTTATATTTAAGATTTTATGTTTTACACAACTTTTAATTACATAGTGATTTACATGCAAAATCTAGCTTTTTTCACTACTTTTTCAACGCTAGTTTGTAAATATCAATAACTCTTTGAAAACATTAAAAAAACAATGAAATTATTGAAAATCGATATGAAATCAATCAAAACTTATTGATTTTAACTAGTTTCAGAAGTTTTGACAAAGTTATATTTAATATTTTATGTTTTACACAACTTTTAATTACATAACGATTTACATACAAAATCAAGCTGTTTTGACTACTTTTTAACGTTAGTTTGTAAATATAAATAACTCTTTGAAAACATTAAAAAAACAATGAAATTATTGAAAATCGATATGAAATCAATCAAAACACATTGATTTTAACTAATTTCAGAAGTTTTGACAAAGTTATATTTAAAATTTTATGTTTTACACAACTTTTAATTACATAACGATTTACATGCAAAATCAAGCTGTTTTGACTACTTTTTAACGTTAGTTTGTAAATATCAATAACTTTTTGAAAACATTAGAAAAACAATGAAATTATTGAAAATCGATATGAAATCAATCAAAACTTATTGATTTTAACTAGTTTCAGAAGTTTTGACAAAGTTATATTTAAGATTTTATGTTTTACACAACTTTTAATTACATAGTGATTTACATGCAAAATCTAGCTTTTTTCACTACTTTTTCAACGCTAGTTTGTAAATATGAATAACTCTTTGAAAACATTAGAAAAACAATGAAATTATTGAAAATCGATATGAAATCAATCAAAACTTATTGATTTTAACTAGTTTCAGATGTTTTGACAAAGTTATATTTAAGATTTTATGTTTTACACAACTTTTAATTACATGACGATTTACATACAAAATCAAGCTGTTTTGACTACTTTTTAACGTTAGTTTGTAAATATCAATAACTGTTTGAAAACATTAGAAAAACAATGAAATTATTGAAAATCCATATGAAATCAATCAAAACTTATTGATTTTAACTAGTTTCAGAAGTTTTGACAAAGATATATTTAAGATTTTATGTTTTACACAACTTTTAATTACATAGTGATTTACATGCAAAATCTAGCTTTTTTCACTACTTTTTCAACGCTAGTTTGTAAATATCAATAACTCTTTGAAAACATTAAAAAAACAATGAAATTATTGAAAATCGATATGAAATCAATCAAAACTTATTGATTTTAACTAGTTTCAGAAGTTTTGACAATGTTATATTTAAGATTTTATGTTTTACACAACTTTTAATTACATAGTGATTTACATGCAAAATCTAGCTTTTTTCACTACTTTTTAACGCTAGTTTGTAAATATAAATAACTGTTTAAGAACATTAGAAAAACAATGAAATTATTGAAAATCGATATGAAATCAATCAAAACTTATTGATTTTAACTAGTTTCAGAAGTTTTGACAAAGTTATATTTAAGATTTTATGTTTTACACAACTTTTAATTACATAACGATTTACATGCAAAATCAAGCTGTTTTGACTACTTTTTAACGTTAGTTTGTAAATATCAATAACTGTTTGAAAACATTAGAAAAACAATGAAATTATTGAAAATCGATATGAAATCAATCAAAACTTATTGATTTTAACTAGTTTCAGAAGTTTTGACAAAGTTATATTTAATATTTTATGTTTTACAAAACTTTTAATTACATAACTATTTACATACAAAATCAAGCTGTTTTGACTACTTTTTAACGTTAGTTTGTAAATATCAATAACTCTTTGAAAACATTAAAAAAACAATGAAATTATTGAAAATCGATATGAAATCAATCAAAACACATTGATTTTAACTAGTTTCAGAAGTTTTGACAAAGTTATATTTAAAATTTTATGTTTTACACAACTTTTAATTACATAACGATTTACATGCAAAATCAAGCTGTTTTGACTACTTTTTAACGTTAGTTTGTAAATATCAGTAACTTTTTGAAAACATTAGAAAAACAATGAAATTATTGAAAATCGATATGAAATCAATCAAAACACATTGATTTTAACTAGTTTCAGAAGTTTTGACAAAGTTATATTTAAGATTTTATGTTTTACACAACTTTTAATTACATAGTGATTTACATGCAAAATCTAGCTTTTTTCACTACTTTTTCAACGCTAGTTTGTAAATATCAATAACTCTTTGAAAACATTAAAAAAACAATGAAATTATTGAAAATCGATATGAAATCAATCAAAACTTATTGATTTTAACTAGTTTCAGAAGTTTTGACAAAGTTATATTTAAGATTTTATGTTTTACACAACTTTTAATTACATAACGATTTACATGCAAAATCAAGCTGTTTTTTGACTACTTTTTAACGTTAGTTTGTAAATATGAATAACTCTTTGAAAACATTAGAAAAACAATGAAATTATTGAAAATCGATATGAAATCAATCAAAACTTATTGATTTTAACTAGTTTCAGAAGTTTTGACAAAGTTATATTTAAGATTTTATGTTTTACACAACTTTTAATTACATAGTGATTTACATGCAAAATCTAGCTTTTTTCACTACTTTTTCAACGCTAGTTTGTAAATATGAATAACTCTTTGAAAACATTGGAAAAACAATGAAATTATTGAGAATCGATATGAAATCAATCAAAACTTATTGATTTTAACTAGTTTCAAACGTTTTGACAAAGTTTTATTTAAGATTTTATGTTTTACACAACTTTTAATTACATAGCGATTTACATACAAAATCAAGATGTTTTGACTACTTTTTAACGTTAATTTGTAAATATCAATAACTGTTTTAAAACATTAGAAAAACAATGAAATTATTGAAAATCGATATGAAATCAATCAAAACTTATTGATTTTAACTAGTTTCAGAAGTTTTGACAAAGTTATATTTAAGATTTTATGTTTTACACAACTTTTAATTACATAACGATTTACATGCAAAATCAAGCTGTTTTGACTACTTTTTAACGTTAGTTTGTAAATATCAATAACTGTTTGAAAACATTAGAAAAACAATGAAATTATTGAAAATCGATATGAAATAAATCAAAACTTATTGATTTTAACTAGTTTCAGAAGTTTTGACAAAGTTATATTTAAGATTTTATGTTTTACACAACTTTTAATTACATGACGATTTACATACAAAATCAAGCTGTTTTGACTACTTTTTAACGTTAGTTTGTAAATATCAATAACTGTTTGAAAACATTAGAAAAACAATGAAATTATTGAAAATCGATATGAAATCAATCAAAACTTATTGTTTTTAACTAGTTTCAGAAGTTTTGACAAAGTTATATTTAATATTTTATGTTTTACAAAACTTTTAATTACATAGTGATTTACATGCAAAATCTAGCTTTTTTCACTACTTTTTCAACGCTAGTTTGTAAATATCAATAACTCTTTGAAAACATTAAAAAAACAATGAAATTATTGAAAATCGATATGAAATCAATCAAAACTTATTGATTTTAACTAGTTTCAGAAGTTTTGACAAAGTTATATTTAAGATTTTATGTTTTACACAACTTTTAATTACATGACGATTTACATACAAAATCAAGCTGTTTTGACTACTTTTTAACGTTAGTTTGTAAATATCAATAACTGTTTGAAAACATTAGAAAAACAATGAAATTATTGAAAATCGATATGAAATCAATCAAAACTTATTGATTTTAACTAGTTTCAGAAGTTTTGACAAAGTTATATTTAATATTTTATGTTTTACAAAACTTTTAATTACATAGTGATTTACATGGACAATCTAGCTTTTTTCACTACTTTTTCAACGCTAGTTTGTAAATATCAATAACTCTTTGAAAACATTAAAAAAACAATGAAATTATTGAAAATCGATATGAAATCAATCAAAACTTATTGATTTTAACTAGTTTCAGAAGTTTTGACAAAGTTATATTGAAGATTTTATGTTTTACACAACTTTTAATTACATAGTGATTTACATGCAAAATCTAGCTTTTTTCACTACTTTTTCAACGCTAGTTTGTAAATATGAATAACTCTTTGAAAACATTGGAAAAACAATGAAATTATTGAAAATCGATATGAAATCAATCAAAACTTATTGATTTTAACTAGTTTCAAACGTTTTGACAAAGTTTTATTTAAGATTTTATGTTTTACACAACTTTTAATTACATAGCGATTTACATACAAAATCAAGCTGTTTTGACTACTTTTTAACGTTAATTTGTAAATATCAATAACTGTTTTAAAACATTAGAAAAACAATGAAATTATTGAAAATCGATATGAAATCAATCAAAACTTATTGATTTTAACTAGTTTCAGAAGTTTTGACAAAGTTATATTTAAGATTTTATGTTTTACACAACTTTTAATTACATAACGATTTACATGCAAAATCAAGCTGTTTTGACTACTTTTTAACGTTAGTTTGTAAATATCAATAACTGTTTGAAAACATTAGAAAAACAATGAAATTATTGAAAATCGATATGAAATAAATCAAAACTTATTGATTTTAACTAGTTTCAGAAGTTTTGACAAAGTTATATTTAAGATTTTATGTTTTACACAACTTTTAATTACATGACGATTTACATACAAAATCAAGCTGTTTCGACTACTTTTTAACGTTAGTTTGTAAATATCAATAACTGTTTGAAAACATTAGAAAAACAATGAAATTATTGAAAATCGATATGAAATCAATCAAAACTTATTGTTTTTAACTAGTTTCAGAAGTTTTGACAAAGTTATATTTAATATTTTATGTTTTACAAAACTTTTAATTACATAGTGATTTACATGCAAAATCTAGCTTTTTTCACTACTTTTTCAACGCTAGTTTGTAAATATCAATAACTCTTTGAAAACATTAAAAAAACAATGAAATTATTGAAAATCGATATGAAATCAATCAAAACTTATTGATTTTAACTAGTTTCAGAAGTTTTGACAAAGTTATATTTAAGATTTTATGTTTTACACAACTTTTAATTACATAGTGATTTACATGCAAAATCTAGCTTTTTTCACTACTTTTTCAACGCTAGTTTGTAAATATCAATAACTCTTTGAAAACATTAAAAAAACAATGAAATTATTGAAAATCGATGAGAAATCAATCAAAACTTATTGATTTTAACTAGTTTCAGAAGTTTTGACAAAGTTATATTTAAGATTTTATTTTTTACACAACTTTTAATTACATAACGATTTACATGCAAAATCAAGCTGTTTTGACTACTTTTTAACGTTAGTTTGTAAATATCAATAACTGTTTGAAAACATTAGAAAAACAATGAAATTATTGAAAATCGATATGAAATCAATCAAAACTTATTGATTTTAACTAGTTTCAGAAGTTTTGACAAAGTTATATTTAATATTTTCTGTTTTACAAAACTTTTAATTACATAGTGATTTACATGCACAATCTAGCTTTTTTCACTACTTTTTCAACGCTAGTTTGTAAATATCAATAACTCTTTGAAAACATTAAAAAAACAATGAAATTATTGAAAATCGATATGAAATCAATCAAAACTTATTGATTTTAACTAGTTTCAGAAGTTTTGACAAAGTTATATTTAAGATTTTATGTTTTACACAACTTTTAATTACATAGTGATTTACATGCAAAATCTAGCTTTTTTCACTACTTTTTCAACGCTAGTTTGTAAATATGAATAACTCTTTGAAAACATTGGAAAAACAATGAAATTATTGAAAATCGATATGAAATCAATCAAAACTTATTGATTTTAACTAGTTTCAGACGTTTTGACAAAGTTTTATTTAAGATTTTATGTTTTACACAACTTTTAATTACATAGCGATTTACATACAAAATCAAGCTGTTTTGACTACTTTTTAACGTTAATTTGTAAATATCAATAACTGTTTGAAAACATTAGAAAAACAATGAAATTATTGAAAATCGATATGAAATCAATCAAAACTTATTGATTTTAACTAGTTTCAGAAGTTTTGACAAAATTATATTTAAGATTTTATGTTTTACACAACTTTTAATTACATAACGATTTACATGCAAAATCAAGCTGTTTTGACTACATTTTAACGTTAGTTTGTAAATATCAATAACTGTTTGAAAACATTAGAAAAACAATGAAATTATTGAAAATCGATATGAAATAAATCAAAACTTATTGATTTTAACTAGTTTCAGAAGTTTTGACAAAGTTATATTTAAGATTTTATGTTTTACACAACTTTTAATTACATGACGATTTACATACAAAATCAAGCTGTTTTGACTACTTTTTAACGTTAGTTTGTAAATATCAATAACTGTTTGAAAACATTAGAAAAACAATGAAATTATTGAAAATCGATATGAAATCAATCAAAACTTATTGATTTTAACTAGTTTCAGAAGTTTTGACAAAGTTATATTTAAGATTTTATGTTTTACACAACTTTTAATTACATAGTGATTTACATGCAAAATCTAGCTTTTTCCACTACTTTTTCAACGCTAGTTTGTAAATATCAATAACTCTTTGAAAACATTAAAAAAACAATGAAATTATTGAAAATCGATGAGAAAACAATCAAAACTTATTGATTTTAACTAGTTTCAGAAGTTTTGACAAAGTTATATTTAAGATTTTATTTTTTACACAACTTTTAATTACTTAACGATTTACATGCAAAATCAAGCTGTTTTGACTACTTTTTAACGTTAGTTTGTAAATATCAATAACTGTTTGAAAACATTAGAAAAACAATGAAATTATTGAAAATCGATATGAAATCAATCAAAACTTATTGATTTTAACTAGTTTCAGAAATTTTGACAAAGTTATATTTAAGATTTTATGTTTTACACAACTTTTAATTACATAGCGATTTACATGCAAAATCTAGCTTTTTTCACTACTTTTTCAACGCTAGTTTGTAAATATGAATAACTGTTTGAAAACATTAGAAAAACAATGAAATTATTGAAAATCGATATGAAATCAATCAAAACTTATTGATTTTAACTAGTTTCAGAAGTTTTGACAAAGTTATATTTAAGATTTTATGTTTTACACAACTTTTAATTACATAACGATTTACATGCAAAATCAAGCTGTTTTGACTACTTTTTAACGTTAGTTTGTAAATATCAATAACTGTTTGAAAACATTAAAAAACAATGAAATTATTGAAAATCGATATGAAATAAATCAAAACTTATTGATTTTAACTAGTTTCAGAAGTTTTGACAAAGTTATATTTAAGATTTTATGTTTTACACAACTTTTAATTACATGACGATTTACATACAAAATCAAGCTGTTTTGACTACTTTTTAACGTTAGTTTGTAAATATCAATAACTGTTTGAAAACATTAGAAAAACAATGAAATTATTGAAAATCGATATGAAATCAATCAAAACTTATTGATTTTAACTAGTTTCAGAAGTTTTGACAAAGTTATATTTAATATTTTATGTTTTACAAAACTTTTAATTACATAGTGATTTACATGCAAAATCTAGCTTTTTTCACTACTTTTTCAACGCTAGTTTGTAAATATCAATAACTCTTTGAAAACATTAAAAAAACAATGAAATTATTGAAAATCGATATGAAATCAATCAAAACTTATTGATTTTAACTAGTTTCAGAAGTTTTGACAAAGTTATATTTAAGATTTTATGTTTTACACAACTTTTAATTACATAGTGATTTACAGGCAAAATCTAGCTTTTTTCACTACTTTTTCAACGCTAGTTTGTAAATATCAATAACTCTTTGAAAACATTAAAAAAACAATGAAATTATTGAAAATCGATGAGAAATCAATCAAAACTTATTGATTTTAACTAGTTTCAGAAATTTTGACAAAGTTATATTTAAGATTTTATTTTTTACACAACTTTTAATTACATAACGATTTACATGCAAAATCAAGCTGTTTTGACTACTATTTAACGTTAGTTTGTAAATATCAATAACTGTTTGAAAACATTAGAAAAACAATGAAATTATTGAAAATCGATATGAAATCAATCAAAACTTATTGATTTTAACTAGTTTCAGAAGTTTTGACAAAGTTATATTTAAGATTTTATGTTTTACACAACTTTTAATTACATAGCGATTTACATGCAAAATCTAGCTTTTTTCACTACTTTTTCAACGCTAGTTTGTAAATATGAATAACTGTTTGAAAACATTAGAAAAACAATGAAATTATTAAAAATCGATATGAAATCAATCAAAACTTATTGATTTTAAGTAGTTTCAGAAGTTTTGACAAAGTTTTATTTAAGATTTTATGTTTTACACAACTTTTAATTACATAGCGATCTACATGCAAAATCTAGCTTTTTTCACTACTTTTTTAACGCTAGTTTGTAAATATAAATAACTGTTTAAGAACATTAGAAAAACAATGAAATTATTGAAAATCGATATGAAATCAATCAAAACTTATTGATTTTAACTAGTTTCAGAAGTTTTGACAAAGTTATATTTAAGATTTTATGTTTTACACAACTTTTAATTACATGACGATTTACATACAAAATCAAGCTGTTTTGACTACTTTTTAACGTTAGTTTGTAAATATCAATAACTGTTTGAAAACATTAGAAAAACAATGAAATTATTGAAAATCGATATGAAATCAATCAAAACTTATTGATTTTAACTAGTTTCAGAAGATTTGACAATGTTATATTTAAGATTTTATGTTTTACACAACTTTTAATTACATAGTGATTTACATGCAAAATCTAGCTTTTTTCACTACTTTTTCAACGCTAGTTTGTAAATATCAATAACTCTTTGAAAACATTAAAAAAACAATGAAATTATTGAAAATCGATATGAAATCAATCAAAACTTATTGATTTTAACTAGTTTCAGAAGTTTTGACAAAGTTATATTTAAGATTTTGTTTTACACAACTTTTAATTACATAACGATTTACATGCAAAATCAAGCTGTTTTGACTACTTTTTAACGTTAGTTTGTAAATATCAATAACTGTTTGAAAACATTAGAAAAACAATGAAATTATTGAAAATCGATATGAAATCAATCAAAACTTATTGATTTTAACTAGTTTCAGAAGTTTTGACAAAGTTATATTTAAGATTTTATGTTTTACACAACTTTTAATTACATAGTGATTTACATGCAAAATCTAGCTTTTTTCACTACTTTTTCAACGCTAGTTTGTAAATATGAATAACTCTTTCAAAACATTAGAAAAACAATGAAATTATTGAAAATCGATATGAAATCAATCAAAACTTATTGATTTTAACTAGTTTCAGAAGTTTTGACAAAGTTATATTTAATATTTTATGTTTTACACAACTTTTAATTACATAACGATTTACATACAAAATCAAGCTGTTTTGACTACTTTTTAACGTTACTTTGTAAATATCAATAACTCTTTGAAAACATTAAAAAAACAATGAAATTATTGAAAATCGATATGAAATCAATCAAAACACATTGATTTTAACTAGTTTCAGAAGTTTTGACAAAGTTATATTTAAGATTTTATGTTTTACACAACTTTTAATTACATGACGATTTACATACAAAATCAAGCTGTTTTGACTACTTTTTAACGTTAGTTTGTAAATATCAATAACTGTTTGAAAACATTAGAAAAACAATGAAATTATTGAAAATCGATATGAAATCAATCAAAACTTATTGATTTTAACTAGTTTCAGAAGTTTTGACAAAGTTATATTTAATATTTTATGTTTTACAAAACTTTTAATTACATAGTGATTTACATGCAAAATCTAGCTTTTTTCACTACTTTTTCAACGCTAGTTTGTAAATATCAATAACTCTTTCAAAACATTAAAAAAACAATGAAATTATTGAAAATCGATATGAAATCAATCAAAACTTATTGATTTTAACTAGTTTCAGAAGTTTTGACAAAGTTATATTTAAGATTTTATGTTTTACACAACTTTTAATTACATAGTGATTTACATGCAAAATCTAGCTTTTTTCACTACTTTTTCAACGCTAGTTTGTAAATATCAATAACTCTTTGAAAACATTAAAAAAACAATGAAATTATTGAAAATCGACGAGAAATCAATCAAAACTTATTGATTTTAACTAGTTTCAGAAGTTTTGACAAAGTTATATTTAAGATTTTATTTTTTACACAACTTTTAATTACATAACGATTTACATGCAAAATCAAGCTGTTTTGACTACTTTTTAACGTTAGTTTGTAAATATCAATAACTGTTTGAAAACATTAGAAAAACAATGAAATTATTGAAAATCGATATGAAATCAATCAAAACTTATTGATTTTAACTAGTTTCAGAAGTTTTGACAAAGTTATATTTAAGATTTTATGTTTTACACAACTTTTAATTACATAGCGATTTACATGCAAAATCTAGCTTTTTTCACTACTTTTTCAACGCTAGTTTGTAAATATGAATAACTGTTTGAAAACATTAGAAAAACAATGAAATTATTAAAAATCGATATGAAATCAATCAAAACTTATTGATTTTAAGTAGTTTCAGAAGTTTTGACAAAGTTTTATTTAAGATTTTATGTTTTACACAACTTTTAATTACATAGCGATCTACATGCAAAATCTAGCTTTTTTCACTACTTTTTTAACGCTAGTTTGTAAATATAAATAACTGTTTAAGAACATTAGAAAAACAATGAAATTATTGAAAATCGATATGAAATCAATCAAAACTTATTGATTTTAACTAGTTTCAGAAGTTTTGACAAAGTTATATTTAAGATTTTATGTTTTACACAACTTTTAATTACATGACGATTTACATACAAAATCAAGCTGTTTTGACTACTTTTTAACGTTAGTTTGTAAATATCAATAACTGTTTGAAAACATTAGAAAAACAATGAAATTATTGAAAATCGATATGAAATCAATCAAAACGTATTGATTTTAACTAGTTTCAGAAGTTTTGACAATGTTATATTTAAGATTTTATGTTTTACACAACTTTTAATTACATAGTGATTTACATGCAAAATCTAGCTTTTTTCACTACTTTTTCAACGCTAGTTTGTAAATATCAATAACTCTTTGAAAACATTAAAAAAACAATGAAATTATTGAAAATCGATATGAAATCAATCAAAACTTATTGATTTTAACTAGTTTCAGAAGTTTTGACAAAGTTATATTTAAGATTTTATGTTTTACACAACTTTTAATTACATAACGATTTACATGCAAAATCAAGCTGTTTTGACTACTTTTTAACGTTAGTTTGTAAATATCAATAACTGTTTGAAAACATTAGAAAAACAATGAAATTATTGAAAATCGATATGAAATCAATCAAAACTTATTGATTTTAACTAGTTTCAGAAGTTTTGACAAAGTTATATTTAAGATTTTATGTTTTACACAACTTTTAATTACATAGTGATTTACATGCAAAATCTAGCTTTTTTCACTACTTTTTCAACGCTAGTTTGTAAATATGAATAACTCTTTCAAAACATTAGAAAAACAATGAAATTATTGAAAATCGATATGAAATCAATCAAAACTTATTGATTTTAACTAGTTTCAGAAGTTTTGACAAAGTTATATTTAATATTTTATGTTTTACACAACTTTTAATTACATAACGATTTACATACAAAATCAAGCTGTTTTGACTACTTTTTAACGTTAGTTTGTAAATATCAATAACTCTTTGAAAACATTAAAAAAACAATGAAATTATTGAAAATCGATATGAAATCAATCAAAACACATTGATTTTAACTAGTTTCAGAAGTTTTGACAAAGTTATATTTAAGATTTTATGTTTTACACAACTTTTAATTACATAACGATTTACATGCAAAATCAAGCTGTTTTGACTACTTTTTAACGTTAGTTTGTAAATATCAATAACTTTTTGAAAACATTAGAAAAACAATGAAATTATTGAAAATCGATATGAAATCAATCAAAACTTATTGATTTTAACTAGTTTCAGATGTTTTGACAAAGTTATATTTAAGATTTTATGTTTTACACAACTTTTAATTACATAGTGATTTACATGCAAAATCTAGCTTTTTTCACTACTTTTTCAACGCTAGTTTGTAAATATCAATAACTCTTTGAAAACATTAAAAAAACAATGAAATTATTGAAAATCGATATGAAATCAATCAAAACTTATTGATTTTAACTAGTTTCAGAAGTTTTGACAAAGTTATATTTAAGATTTTATGTTTTACACAACTTTTAATTACATAACGATTTACATGCAAAATCAAGCTGTTTTGACTACTTTTTAACGTTAGTTTGTAAATATGAATAACTCTTTGAAAACATTAGAAAAACAATGAAATTATTGAAAATCGATATGAAATCAATCAAAACTTATTGATTTTAACTAGTTTCAGAAGTTTTGACAAAGTTATATTTAAGATTTTATGTTTTACACAACTTTTAATTACATAACGATTTACATACAAAATCAAGCTGTTTTGACTACTTTTTAACGTTAGTTTGTAAATATCAATAACTCTTTGAAAACATTAAAAAAACAATGAAATTATTGAAAATCGATATGAAATCAATCAAAACACATTGATTTTAACTAGTTTCAGAAGTTTTGACAAAGTTATATTTAAGATTTTATGTTTTACACAACTTTTAATTACATAGTGATTTACATGCAAAATCTAGCTTTTTTCACTACTTTTTCAACGCTAGTTTGTAAATATGAATAACTCTTTGAAAACATTAGAAAAACAATGAAATTATTGAAAATCGATATGAAATCAATCAAAACTTATTGATTTTAACTAGTTTCAGATGTTTTGACAAAGTTATATTTAAGATTTTATGTTTTACACAACTTTTAATTACATAGTGATTTACATGCAAAATCTAGCTTTTTTCACTACTTTTTCAACGCTAGTTTGTAAATATGAATAACTCTTTGAAAACATTAGAAAAACAATGAAATTATTGAAAATCGATATGAAATCAATCAAAACTTATTGATTTTAACTAGTTTCAGAAGTTTTGACAAAGTTATATTTAATATTTTATGTTTTACACAACTTTTAATTACATAACGATTTACATACAAAATCAAGCTGTTTTGACTACTTTTTAACGTTAGTTTGTAAATATCAATAACTCTTTGAAAACATTAAAAAAACAATGAAATTATTGAAAATCGATATGAAATCAATCAAAACACATTGATTTTAACTAGTTTCAGAAGTTTTGACAAAGTTATATTTAAGATTTTATGTTTTACACAACTTTTAATTACATAACGATTTACATGCAAAATCAAGCTGTTTTGACTACTTTTTAACGTTAGTTTGTAAATATCAATAACTTTTTGAAAACATTAGAAAAACAATGAAATTATTGAAAATCGATATGAAATCAATCAAAACTTATTGATTTTAACTAGTTTCAGAAGTTTTGACAAAGTTATATTTAAGATTTTATGTTTTACACAACTTTTAATTACATAGTGATTTACATGCAAAATCTAGCTTTTTTCACTACTTTTTCAACGCTAGTTTGTAAATATGAATAACTGTTTGAAAACATTAGAAAAACAATGAAATTATTGAAAATCGATATGAAATCAATCAAAACTTATTGATTTTAACTAGTTTCAGATGTTTTGACAAAGTTATATTTAAGATTTTATGTTTTACACAACTTTTAATTACATAGTGATTTACATGCAAAATCTAGCTTTTTTCACTACTTTTTCAACGCTAGTTTGTAAATATCAATAACTCTTTGAAAACATTAAAAAAACAATGAAATTATTGAAAATCGATATGAAATCAATCAAAACTTATTGATTTTAACTAGTTTCAGAAGTTTTGACAAAGTTATATTTAAGATTTTATGTTTTACACAACTTTTAATTACATAACGATTTACATGCAAAATCAAGCTGTTTTGACTACTTTTTAACGTTAGTTTGTAAATATGAATAACTCTTTGAAAACATTAGAAAAACAATGAAATTATTGAAAATCGATATGAAATCAATCAAAACTTATTGATTTTAACTAGTTTCAGAAGTTTTGACAAAGTTATATTTAAGATTTTATGTTTTACACAACTTTTAATTACATAACGATTTACATACAAAATCAAGCTGTTTTGACTACTTTTTAACGTTAGTTTGTAAATATCAATAACTCTTTGAAAACATTAAAAAAACAATGAAATTATTGAAAATCGATATGAAATCAATCAAAACACATTGATTTTAACTAGTTTCAGAAGTTTTGACAAAGTTATATTTAAGATTTTATGTTTTACACAACTTTTAATTACATAACGATTTACATGCAAAATCAAGCTGTTTTGACTACTTTTTAACGTTAGTTTGTAAATATCAATAACTTTTTGAAAACATTAGAAAAACAATGAAATTATTGAAAATCGATATGAAATCAATCAAAACTTATTGATTTTAACTAGTTTCAGAAGTTTTGACAAAGTTATATTTAAGATTTTATGTTTTACACAACTTTTAATTACATAGTGATTTACATGCAAAATCTAGCTTTTTTCACTACTTTTTCAACGCTAGTTTGTAAATATGAATAACTCTTTGAAAACATTAGAAAAACAATGAAATTATTGAAAATCGATATGAAATCAATCAAAACTTATTGATTTTAACTAGTTTCAGATGTTTTGACAAAGTTATATTTAAGATTTTATGTTTTACACAACTTTTAATTACATAGTGATTTACATGCAAAATCTAGCTTTTTTCACTACTTTTTCAACGCTAGTTTGTAAATATCAATAACTCTTTGAAAACATTAAAAAAACAATGAAATTATTGAAAATCGATATGAAATCAATCAAAACTTATTGATTTTAACTAGTTTCAGAAGTTTTGACAAAGTTATATTTAAGATTTTATGTTTTACACAACTTTTAATTACATAACGATTTACATGCAAAATCAAGCTGTTTTGACTACTTTTTAACGTTAGTTTGTAAATATGAATAACACTTTGAAAACATTAGAAAAACAATGAAATTATTGAAAATCGATATGAAATCAATCAAAACTTATTGATTTTAACTAGTTTCAGAAGTTTTGACAAAGTTATATTTAAGATTTTATGTTTTACACAACTTTTAATTACATAGTGACTTACATGCAAAATCTAGCTTTTTTCACTACTTTTTCAACGCTAGTTTGTAAATATGAATAATTCTTTGAAAACATTGGAAAAACAATGAAATTATTGAAAATCGATATGAAATCAATCAAAACTTATTGATTTTAACTAGTTTCAGACGTTTTGACAAAGTTTTATTTAAGATTTTATGTTTTACACAACTTTTAATTACATAGCGATTTACATACAAAATCAAGCTGTTTTGACTACTTTTTAACGTTAGTTTGTAAATATCAATAACTGTTTTAAAACATTAGAAAAACAATGAAATTATTGAAAATCGATATGAAATCAATCAAAACTTATTGATTTTAACTAGTTTCAGAAGTTTTGACAAAGTTATATTTAAGATTTTATGTTTTACGCAACTTTTAATTACATGACGATTTACATACAAAATCAAGCTGTTTTGACTACTTTTTAACGTTAGTTTGTAAATATCAATAACTGTTTGAAAACATTAGAAAAACAATGAAATTATTGAAAATCGATATGAAATCAATCAAAACTTATTGATTTTAACTAGTTTCAGAAGTTTTGACAAAGTTATATTTAATATTTTATGTTTTACAAAACTTTTAATTACATAGTGATTTACATGCACAATCTAGCTTTTTTCACTACTTTTTCAACGCTAGTTTGTAAATATCAATAACTCTTTGAAAACATTAAAAAAACAATGAAATTATTGAAAATCGATATGAAATCAATCAAAACTTATTGATTTTAACTAGTTTCAGAAGTTTTGACAAAGTTATATTTAAGATTTTATGTTTTACACAACTTTTAATTACATAGTGATTTACATGCAAAATCTAGCTTTTTTCACTACTTTTTCAACGCTAGTTTGTAAATATGAATAACTCTTTGAAAACATTGGAAAAACAATGAAATTATTGAAAATCGATATGAAATCAATCAAAACTTATTGATTTTAACTAGTTTCAGACGTTTTGACAAAGTTATATTTAAGATTTTATGTTTTACACAACTTTTAATTACATAGTGATTTACATGCAAAATCTAGCATTTTTCACTACTTTTTCAACGCTAGTTTGTAAATATGAATAACTCTTTGAAAACATTGGAAAAACAATGAAATTATTGAAAATCGATATGAAATCAATCAAAACTTATTGATTTTAACTAGTTTCAGACGTTTTGACAAAGTTTTATTTAAGATTTTATGTTTTACACAACTTTTAATTACATAGCGATTTACATACAAAATCAAGCTGTTTTGACTACTTTTTAACGTTAGTTTGTAAATATCAATAACTGTTTTAAAACATTAGAAAAACAATGAAATTATTGAAAATCGATATGAAATCAATCAAAACTTATTGATTTTAACTAGTTTCAGAAGTTTTGACAAAGTTATATTTAAGATTTTATGTTTTACACAACTTTTAATTACATGACGATTTACATACAAAATCAAGCTGTTTTGACTACTTTTTAACGTTAGTTTGTAAATATAAATAACTGTTTGAAAACATTAGAAAAACAATGAAATTATTGAAAATCGATATGAAATCAATCAAAACTTATTGATTTTAACTAGTTTCAGAAGTTTTGACAAAGTTATATTTAAGGTTTTATGTTTTACACAACTTTTAATTACATAGTGATTTACATGCAAAATCTAGCTTTTTTCACTACTTTTTCAACGCTAGTTTGTAAATATCAATAACTCTTTGAAAACATTAAAAAAACAATGAAATTATTGAAAATCGATATGAAATCAATCAAAACTTATTGATTTTAACTAGTTTCAGAAGTTTTGACAAAGTTATATTTAAGATTTTATGTTTTACACAACTTTTAATTACATAACGATTTACATGCAAAATCAAGCTGTTTTGACTACTTTTTAACGTTAGTTTGTAAATATGAATAACTCTTTGAAAACATTAGAAAAACAATGAAATTATTGAAAATCGATATGAAATCAATCAAAACTTATTGATTTTAACTAGTTTCAGAAGTTTTGACAAAGTTATATTTAAGATTTTATGTTTTACACAACTTTTAATTACATTGTGACTTACATGCAAAATCTAGCTTTTTTCACTACTTTTTCAACGCTAGTTTGTAAATATGAATAACTCTTTGAAAACATTGGAAAAACAATGAAATTATTGAAAATCGATATGAAATCAATCAAAACTTTTTGATTTTAACTAGTTTCAGAAGTTTTGCAAAGTTATATTTAAGATTTTATGTTTTACACAACTTTTCATTACATAGTGATTTACATGCAAAATCTAGCTTTTTTCACTACTTTTTCAACGCTAGTTTGTAAATATGAATAACTCTTTGAAAACATTGGAAAAACAATGAAATTATTGAAAATCAATATGAAATCAATCAAAACTTATTGATTTTAACTAGTTTCAGACGTTTTGACAAAGTTTTATTTAAGATTTTATGTTTTACACAACTTTTAATTACATAGCGATTTACATACAAAATCAAGCTGTTTTGACTACTTTTTAACGTTAGTTTGTAAATATCAATAACTGTTTGAAAACATTAGAAAAACAATGAAATTATTGAAAATCGATATGAAATCAATCAAAACTTATTGATTTTAACTAGTTTCAGAAGTTTTGACAAAGTTATATTTAATATTTTATGTTTTACAAAACTTTTAATTACATAGTGATTTACATGCACAATCTAGCTTTTTTCACTACTTTTTCAACGCTAGTTTGTAAATATGAATAACTCTTTGAAAACATTAAAAAAACAATGAAATTATTGAAAATCGATATGAAATCAATCAAAACTTATTGATTTTAACTAGTTTCAGAAGTTTTGACAAAGTTATATTTAAGATTTTATGTTTTACACAACTTTTAATTACATAGTGATTTACATGCAAAATCTAGCTTTTTTCACTACTTTTTCAACGCTAGTTTGTAAATATAAATTACTCTTTGAAAACATTGGAAAAACAATGAAATTATTGAAAATCGATATGAAATCAATCAAAACTTATTGATTTTAACTAGTTTCAGACGTTTTGACAAAGTTTTATTTAAGATTTTATGTTTTACACAACTTTTAATTACATAGCGATTTACATACAAAATCAAGCTGTTTTGACTACTTTTTAACGTTAATTTGTAAATATCAATAACTGTTTTAAAACATTAGAAAAACAATGAAATTATTGAAAATCGATATGAAATCAATCAAAACTTATTGATTTTAACTAGTTTCAGAAGTTTTGACAAAGTTATATTTAAGATTTTATGTTTTACACAACTTTTAATTACATAACGATTTACATGCAAAATCAAGCTGTTTTGACTACTTTTTAACGTTAGTTTGTAAATATCAATAACTGTTTGAAAACATTAGAAAAACAATGAAATTATTGAAAATCGATATGAAATCAATCAAAACTTATTGATTTTAACTAGTTTCAGAAGATTTGACAAAGTTATATTTAATATTTTATGTTTTACAAAACTTTTAATTACATAGTGATTTACATGCAAAATCTAGCTTTTTTCACTACTTTTTCAACGCTAGTTTGTAAATATCAATAACTCTTTGAAAACATTAAAAAAACAATGAAATTGTTGAAAATCGATATGAAATCAATGAAAACTTATTGATTTTAACTAGTTTCAGAAGTTTTGACAAAGTTATATTTAAGATTTTATGTTTTACACAACTTTTAATTACATAGTGATTTACATGCAAAATCTAGCTTTTTTCACTACTTTTTCAACGCTAGTTTGTAAATATCAATAACTCTTTGAAAACATTAAAAAAACTATGAAATTATTGAAAATCGATGAGAAATCAATCAAAACTTATTGATTTTAACTAGTTTCAGAAGTTTTGACAAAGTTATATTTAAGATTTTATTTTTTACACAACTTTTAATTACATAACGATTTACATGCAAAATCAAGCTGTTTTGACTACTTTTTAACGTTAGTTTGTAAATATCAATAACTGTTTGAAAACATTAGAAAAACAATGAAATTATTGAAAATCGATATGAAATCAATCAAAACTTATTGATTTTAACTAGTTTCAGAAGTTTTGACAAAGTTATATTTAAGATTTTATGTTTTACACAACTTTTAATTACATAGCGATCTACATGCAAAATCTAGCTTTTTTCACTACTTTTTCAACGCTAGTTTGTAAATATGAATAACTCTTTGAAAACATTAGAAAAACAATGAAATTATTGAAAATCGATATGAAATCAATCAAAACTTATTGATTTTAAGTAGTTTCAGAAGTTTTGACAAAGTTTTATTTAAGATTTTATGTTTTACACAACTTTTAATTACATAGCGATTTACATGCAAAATCTAGCTTTTTTCACTACTTTTTTAACGCTAGTTTGTAAATATAAATAACTGTTTAAGAACATTAGAAAAACAATGAAATTATGGAAAATCGATATGAAATCAATCAAAACTTATTGATTTTAACTAGTTTCAGAAGTTTTGACAAAGTTATATTTAAGATTTTATGTTTTACACAACTTTTAATTACATGACGATTTACATACAAAATCAAGCTGTTTTGACTACTTTTTAACGTTAGTTTGTAAATATCAATAACTGTTTGAAAACATTAGAAAAACAATGAAATTATTGAAAATCGATATGAAATCAATCAAAGCTTATTGATTTTAACTAGTTTCAGAAGTTTTGACAATGTTATATTTAAGATTTTATGTTTTACACAACTTTTAATTACATAGTGATTTACATGCAAAATCTAGCTTTTTTCACTACTTTTTCAACGCTAGTTTGTAAATATCAATAACTCTTTGAAAACATTAAAAAAACAATGAAATTATTGAATATCGATATGAAATCAATCAAAACTTATTGATTTTAACTAGTTTCAGAAGTTTTGACAAAGTTATATTTAAGATTTTATGTTTTACACAACTTTTAATTACATAACGATTTACATGCAAAATCAAGCTGTTTTGACTACTTTTTAACGTTAGTTTGTAAATATCAATAACTGTTTGAAAACATTAGAAAAACAATGAAATTATTGAAAATCGATATGAAATCAATCAAAACTTATTGATTTTAACTAGTTTCAGAAGTTTTGACAAAGTTATATTTAAGATTTTATGTTTTACACAACTTTTAATTACATAGTGATTTACATGCAAAATCTAGCTTTTTTCACTACTTTTTCAACGCTAGTTTGTAAATATGAATAACTCTTTGAAAACATTAGAAAAACAATGAAATTATTGAAAATCGATATGAAATCAATCAAAACTTATTGATTTTAACTAGTTTCAGAAGTTTTGACAAAGTTATATTTAATATTTTATGTTTTACACAACTTTTAATTACATAACGATTTACATACAAAATCAAGCTGTTTTGACTACTTTTTAACGTTAGTTTGTAAATATGAATAACTCTTTGAAAACATTAAAAAAACAATGAAATTATTGAAAATCGATATGAAATCAATCAAAACACATTGATTTTAACTAGTTTCAGAAGTTTTGACAAAGTTATATTTAAGATTTTATGTTTTACACAACTTTTAATTACATAGTGATTTACATGCAAAATCTAGCTTTTTTCACTACTTTTTCAACGCTAGTTTGTAAATATGAATAACTCTTTGAAAACATTGGAAAAACAATGAAATTATTGAAAATCGATATGAAATCAATCAAAACTTATTGATTTTAACTAGTTTCAGAAGTTTTGACAAAGTTATATTTAAGATTTTATGTTTTACACAACTTTTAATTACATAGTGATTTACATGCAAAATCTAGCTTTTTTCACTACTTTTTCAACGCTAGTTTGTAAATATGAATAACTCTTTGAAAACATTGGAAAAACAATGAAATTATTGAAAATCGATATGAAATCAATCAAAACTTATTGATTTTAACTAGTTTCAGACGTTTTGACAAAGTTTTATTTAAGATTTTATGTTTTACACAACTTTTAATTACATAGCGATTTACATACAAAATCAAGCTGTTTTGACTACTTTATAACGTTAGTTTGTAAATATCAATAACTGTTTTAAAACATTAGAAAAACAATGAAATTATTGAAAATCGATATGAAATCAATCAAAACTTATTGATTTTAACTAGTTTCAGAAGTTTTGACAAAGTTATATTTAAGATTTTATGTTTTACACAACTTTTAATTACATGACGATTTACATACAAAATCAAGCTGTTTCCACTACTTTTTAACGTTAGTTTGTAAATATCAATAACTGTTTGAAAACATTAGAAAAACAATGAAATTATTGAAAATCGATATGAAATCAATCAAAACTTATTGATTTTAACTAGTTTCAGAAGTTTTGACAAAGTTATATTTAAGATTTTATGTTTTACACAACTTTTAATTACATAGTGATTTACATGCAAAATCTAGCTTTTTTCACTACTTTTTCAACGCTAGTTTGTAAATATGAATAACTCTCTGAAAACATTAGAAAAACAATGAAATTATTGAAAATCGATATGAAATCAATCAAAACTTATTGATTTTAACTAGTTTCAGATGTTTTGACAAAGTTATATTTAAGATTTTATGTTTTACACAACTTTTAATTACATGACGATTTACATACAAAATCAAGCTGTTTTGACTACTTTTTAACGTTAGTTTGTAAATATCAATAACTGTTTGAAAACATTAGAAAAACAATGAAATTATTGAAAATCTATATGAAATCAATAAAAACTTATTGATTTTAACTAGTTTCAGAAGTTTTGACAAAGTTATATTTAAGATTTTATGTTTTACACAACTTTTAATTACATAGTGACTTACATGCAAAATCTAGCTTTTTTCACTACTTTTTCAACGCTAGTTTGTAAATATGAATAACTCTTTGAAAACATTGGAAAAACAATGAAATTATTGAAAATCGATATGAAATCAATCAAAACTTATTGATTTTAACTAGTTTCAGAAGTTTTGACAAAGTTATATTTAATATTTTATGTTTTACACAACTTTTAATTACATAGTGATTTACATGCAAAATCTAGCTTTTTTCACTACTTTTTCAACGCTAGTTTGTAAATATGAATAACTCTTTGAAAACATTGGAAAAACAATGAAATTATTGAAAATCGATATGAAATCAATCAAAACTTATTGATTTTAACTAGTTTCAGACGTTTTGACAAAGTTTTATTTAAGATTTTATGTTTTACACAACTTTTAATTACATAGCGATTTACATACAAAATCAAGCTGTTTTGACTACTTTATAACGTTAGTTTGTAAATATCAATAACTGTTTTAAAACATTAGAAAAACAATGAAATTATTGAAAATCGATATGAAATCAATCAAAACTTATTGATTTTAACTAGTTTCAGAAGTTTTGACAAAGTTATATTTAAGATTTTATGTTTTACACAACTTTTAATTACATGACGATTTACATACAAAATCAAGCTGTTTCCACTACTTTTTAACGTTAGTTTGTAAATATCAATAACTGTTTGAAAACATTAGAAAAACAATGAAATTATTGAAAATCGATATGAAATCAATCAAAACTTATTGATTTTAACTAGTTTCAGAAGTTTTGACAAAGTTATATTTAATATTTTATGTTTTACAAAACTTTTAATTACATAGTGATTTACATGCACAATCTAGCTTTTTTCACTACTTTTTCAACGCTAGTTTGTAAATATCAATAACTCTTTGAAAACATTAAAAAAACAATGAAATTATTGAAAATCGATATAAAATCAATCAAAACTTATTGATTTTAACTAGTTTCAGAAGTTTTGACAAAGTTATATTGAAGATTTTATGTTTTACACAACTTTTAATTACATAGTGATTTACATGCAAAATCTAGCTTTTTTCACTACTTTTTCAACGCTAGTTTGTAAATATCAATAACTCTTTGAAAACATTAAAAAAACAATGAAATTATTGAAAATCGATATGAAATCAATGAAAACTTATTGATTTTAACTAGTTTCAGAAGTTTTGACAAAGTTATATTTAAGATTTTATGTTTTACACAACTTTAATTACATAACGATTTACATGCAAAATCAAGCTGTTTTGACTACTTTTTAACGTTAGTTTGTAAATATCAATAACTGTTTGAAAACATTAGAAAAACAATGAAATTATTGAAAATCGATATGAAATCAATCAAAACTTATTGATTTTAACTAGTTTCAGAAGTTTTGACAAAGTTATATTTAAGATTTTATGTTTTAACAACTTTTAATTACATAGTGATTTACATGCAAAATCTAGCTTTTTTCACTACTTTTTCAACGCTAGTTTGTAAATATGAATAACTCTTTGAAAACATTAGAAAAACAATGAAATTATTGAAAATCGATATGAAATCAATCAAAACTTATTGATTTTAACTAGTTTCAGAAGTTTTGACAAAGTTATATTTAATATTTTATGTTTTACACAACTTTTAATTACATAACGTTTTACATACAAAATCAAGCTGTTTTGACTACTTTTTAACGTTAGTTTGTAAATATGAATAACTCTTTGAAAACATTAAAAAAACAATGAAATTATTGAAAATCGATATGAAATCAATCAAAACACATTGATTTTAACTAGTTTCAGAAGTTTTGACAAAGTTATATTTAAGATTTTATGTTTTACACAACTTTTAATTACATAACGATTTACATGCAAAATCAAGCTGTTTTGACTACTTTTTAACGTTAGTTTGTAAATATCAATAACTTTTTGAAAACATTAGAAAAACATTGAAATTATTGAAAATCGATATGAAATCAATCAAAACTTATTGATTTTAACTAGTTTCAGAAGTTTTGACAAAGTTATATTTAAGATTTTATGT
This sequence comes from Acanthosepion lycidas, assembly GCA_963932145.1. Taxonomy (NCBI): domain Eukaryota; kingdom Metazoa; phylum Mollusca; class Cephalopoda; order Sepiida; family Sepiidae; genus Acanthosepion; species Acanthosepion lycidas. The sequence goes on along the minus strand of OZ010597.1, from coordinate 72,661,436 downwards.
TTTACACAACTTTTAATTACATAGTGATTTACATGCAAAATCTAGCTTTTTTCACTACTTTTTCAACGCTAGTTTGTAAATATGAATAACTCTTTGAAAACATTAGAAAAACAATGAAATTATTGAAAATCGATATGAAATCAATCAAAACTTATTGATTTTAACTAGTTTCAGATGTTTTGACAAAGTTATATTTAAGATTTTATGTTTTACACAACTTTTAATTACATGACGATTTACATACAAAATCAAGCTGTTTTGACTACTTTTTAACGTTAGTTTGTAAATATCAATAACTGTTTGAAAACATTAGAAAAACAATGAAATTATTGAAAATCGATATGAAATCAATCAAAACTTATTGATTTTAACTAGTTTCAGAAGTTTTGACAAAGTTATATTTAAGATTTTATGTTTTACACAACTTTTAATTACATAGTGATTTACATGCAAAATCTAGCTTTTTTCACTACTTTTTCAACGCTAGTTTGTAAATATCAATAACTCTTTGAAAACATTAAAAAAACAATGAAATTATTGAAAATCGATATGAAATCAATCAAAACTTATTGATTTTAACTAGTTTCAGAAGTTTTGACAAAATTATATTTAAGATTTTATGTTTTACACAACTTTTAATTACATAACGATTTACATGCAAAATCAAGCTGTTTTGACTACTTTTTAACGTTAGTTTGTAAATATGAATAACTCTTTGAAAACATTAGAAAAACAATGAAATTATTGAAAATCGATATGAAATCAATCAAAACTTATTGATTTTAACTAGTTTCAGAAGTTTTGACAAAGTTATATTTAAGATTTTATGTTTTACACAACTTTTAATTACATAGTGACTTACATGCAAAATCTAGCTTTTTTCACTACTTTTTCAACGCTAGTTTGTAAATATGAATAACTCTTTGAAAACATTGGAAAAACAATGAAATTATTGAAAATCGATATGAAATCAATCAAAACTTATTGATTTTAACTAGTTTCAGAAGTTTTGACAAAGTTATATTTAAGATTTTATGTTTTACACAACTTTTAATTACATAGTGATTTACATGCAAAATCTAGCTTTTTTCACTACTTTTTCAACGCTAGTTTGTAAATATGAATAACTCTTTGAAAACATTGGAAAAACAATGAAATTATTGAAAATCGATATGAAATCAATCAAAACTTATTGATTTTAACTAGTTTCAGACGTTTTGACAAAGTTTTATTTAAGATTTTATGTTTTACACAACTTTTAATTACATAGCGATTTACATACAAAATCAAGCTGTTTTGACTACTTTTTAACGTTAGTTTGTAAATATCAATAACTGTTTTAAAACATTAGAAAAACAATGAAATTATTGAAAATCGATATGAAATCAATCAAAACTTATTGATTTTAACTAGTTTCAGAAGTTTTGACAAAGTTATATTTAAGATTTTATGTTTTACACAACTTTTAATTACATGACGATTTACATACAAAATCAAGCTGTTTTCACTACTTTTTAACGTTAGTTTGTAAATATCAATAACTGTTTGAAAACATTAGAAAAACAATGAAATTATTGAAAATCGATATGAAATCAATCAAAACTTATTGATTTTAACTAGTTTCAGAAGTTTTGACAAAGTTATATTTAATATTTTATGTTTTACAAAACTTTTAATTACATAGTGATTTACATGCACAATCTAGCTTTTTTCACTACTTTTTCAACACTAGTTTGTAAATATCAATAACTCTTTGAAAACATTAAAAAAACAATGAAATTATTGAAAATCGATATGAAATCAATCAAAACTTATTGATTTTAACTAGTTTCAGAAGTTTTGACAAAGTTATATTGAAGATTTTATGTTTTACACAACTTTTAATTACATAGTGATTTACATGCAAAATCTAGCTTTTTTCACTACTTTTTCAACGCTAGTTTGTAAATATGAATAACTCTTTGAAAACATTGGAAAAACAATGAAATTATTGAAAATCGATATGAAATCAATCAAAACTTATTGATTTTAACTAGTTTCAGACGTTTTGACAAAGTTTTATTTAAGATTTTATGTTTTACACAACTTTTAATTACATAGCGATTTACATACAAAATCAAGCTGTTTTGACTACTTTTTAACGTTAATTTGTAAATATTAATAACTGTTTTAAAACATTAGAAAAACAATGAAATTATTGAAAATCGATATGAAATCAATCAAAACTTATTGATTTTAGCTAGTTTCAGAAGTTTTGACAAAGTTATATTTAAGATTTTATGTTTTACACAACTTTTAATTACATAACGATTTACATGCAAAATCAAGCTGTTTTGACTACTTTTTAACGTTAGTTTGTAAATATCAATAACTGTTTGAAAACATTAGAAAAACAATGAAATTATTGAAAATCGATATGAAATAAATCAAAACTTATTGATTTTAACTAGTTTCAGAAGTTTTGACAAAGTTATATTTAAGATTTTATGTTTAACACAACTTTTAATTACATGACGATTTACATACAAAATCAAGCTGTTTTGACTACTTTTTAACGTTAGTTTGTAAATATCAATAACTGTTTGAAAACATTAGAAAAACAATGAAATTATTGAAAATCGAATAAAATCAATCAAAACTTATTGATTTTAACTAGTTTCAGAAGTTTTGACAAAGTTATATTTAATATTTTATGTTTTACAAAACTTTTAATTACATAGTGATTTACATGCAAAATCTAGCTTTTTTCACTACTTTTTCAACGCTAGTTTGTAAATATGAATAACTCTTTGAAAACATTAGAAAAACAATGAAATTATTGAAAATCGATATGAAATCAATCAAAACTTATTGATTTTAACTAGTTTCAGAAGTTTTGACAAAGTTATATTTAATATTTTATGTTTTACACAACTTTTAATTACATAACGATTTACATACAAAATCAAGCTGTTTTGACTACTTTTTAACGTTAGTTTGTAAATATCAATAACTCTTTGAAAACATTAAAAAAACAATGAAATTATTGAAAATCGATATGAAATCAATCAAAACTTATTGATTTTAACTAGTTTCAGAAGTTTTGACAAAGTTATATTTAAGATTTTATGTTTTACACAACTTTTAATTACATAACGATTTACATACAAAATCAAGCTGTTTTGACTACTTTTTAACGTTAGTTTGTAAATATCAATAACTGTTTGAAAACATTAGAAAAACAATGAAATTATTGAAAATCGATATGAAATCAATCAAAACTTATTGATTTTAACTAGTTTCAGAAGTTTTGACAAAGTTATATTTAAGATTTTATGTTTTACACAACTTTTAATTACATAGTGATTTACATGCAAAATCTAGCTTTTTTCACTACTTTTTCAACGCTAGTTTGTAAATATGAATAACTCTTTGAAAACATTAGAAAAACAATGAAATTATTGAAAATCGATATGAAATCAATCAAAACTTATTGATTTTAACTAGTTTCAGAAGTTTTGACAAAGTTATATTTAATATTTTATGTTTTACACAACTTTTAATTACATAACGATTTACATACAAAATCAAGCTGTTTTGACTACTTTTTAACGTTAGTTTGTAAATATAAATAACTCTTTGAAAACATTAAAAAAACAATGAAATTATTGAAAATTGATATGAAATCAATCAAAACACATTGATTTTAACTAGTTTCAGAAGTTTTGACAAAGTTATATTTAAGATTTTATGTTTTACACAACTTTTAATTACATAACGATTTACATGCAAAATCAAGCTGTTTTGACTACTTTTTAACGTTAGTTTGTAAATATGAATAACTCTTTGAAAACATTAGAAAAACAATGAAATTATTGAAAATCGATATGAAATCAATCAAAACTTATTGATTTTAACTAGTTTCAGAAGTTTTGACAAAGTTATATTTAAGATTTTATGTTTTACACAACTTTTAATTACATAGTGACTTACATGCAAAATCTAGCTTTTTTCACTACTTTTTCAACGCTAGTTTGTAAATATGAATAACTCTTTGAAAACATTGGAAAAACAATGAAATTATTGAAAATCGATATGAAATCAATCAAAACTTATTGATTTTAACTAGTTTCAGAAGTTTAGACAAAGTTATATTTAAGATTTTATGTTTTACACAACTTTTAATTACATAGTGATTTACATGCAAAATCTAGCTTTTTTCACTACTTTTTCAACGCTAGTTTGTAAATATGAATAACTCTTTGAAAACATTGGAAAAACAATGAAATTATTGAAAATCGATATGAAATCAATCAAAACTTATTGATTTTAACTAGTTTCAGACGTTTTGACAAAGTTTTATTTAAGATTTTATGTTTTACACAACTTTTAATTACATAGCGATTTACATACAAAATCAAGCTGTTTTGACTACTTTTTAACGTTAGTTTGTAAATATCAATAACTGTTTTAAAACATTAGAAAAACAATGAAATTATTGAAAATCGATATGAAATCAATCAAAACTTATTGATTTTAACTAGTTTCAGAAGTTTTGACAAAGTTATATTTAAGATTTTATGTTTTACACAACTTTTAATTACATAACGATTTACATGCAAAATCAAGCTGTTTTGACTACTTTTTAACGTTAGTTTGTAAATATAAATAACTGTTTGAAAACATTAGAAAAACAATGAAATTATTGAAAATCGATATGAAATAAATCAAAACTTATTGATTTTAACTAGTTTCAGAAGTTTTGACAAAGTTATATTTAAGATTTTATGTTTTACACAACTTTTAATTACATGACGATTTACATACAAAATCAAGCTGTTTTGACTACTTTTTAACGTTAGTTTGTAAATATCAATAACTGTTTGAAAACATTAGAAAAACAATGAAATTATTGAAAATCGATATGAAATGAATCAAAACTTATTGATTTTAACTAGTTTCAGAAGTTTTGACAAAGTTATATTTAATATTTTATGTTTTACAAAACTTTTAATTACATAGTGATTTACATGCAAAATCTAGCTTTTTTCACTACTTTTTCAACGCTAGTTTGTAAATATCAATAACTCTTTGAAAACATTAAAAAAACAATGAAATTATTGAAAATCGATATGAAATCAATCAAACCTTATTGATTTTAACTAGTTTCAGAAGTTTTGACAAAGTTATATTTAAGATTTTATGTTTTACACAACTTTTAATTAAATAGTGATTTACATGCAAAATCAAGCTTTTTTCACTACTTTTTCAACGCTAGTTTGTAAATATCAATAACTCTTTGAAAACATTAAAAAACAATGAAATTATTGAAAATCGATGAGAAATCAATCAAAACTTATTGATTTTAACTAGTTTCAGAAGTTTTGACAAAGTTATATTTAAGATTTTATTTTTTACACAACTTTTAATTACATGACGATTTACATGCAAAATCAAGCTGTTTTGACTACTTTTTAACGTTAGTTTGTAAATATGAATAACTGTTTGAAAACATTAGAAAAACAATGAAATTATTGAAAATCGATATGAAATCAATCAAAACTTATTGATTTTAACTAGTTTCAGAAGTTTTGACAATGTTATATTTAAGATTTTATGTTTTACACAACTTTTAATTACATAGTGATTTACATGCAAAATCTAGCTTTTTTCACTACTTTTTCAACGCTAGTTTGTAAATATCAATAACTCTTTGAAAACATTAAAAAAACAATGAAATTATTGAAAATCGATATGAAATCAATCAAAACTTATTGATTTTAACTAGTTTCAGAAGTTTTGACAAAGTTATATTTAAGATTTTATGTTTTACACAACTTTTAATTACATAACGATTTACATGCAAAATCAAGCTGTTTTGACTACATTTTAACGTTAGTTTGTAAATATCAATAACTGTTTGAAAACATTAGAAAAACAATGAAATTATTGAAAATCGATATGAAATCAATCAAAACTTATTGATTTTAACTAGTTTCAGAAGTTTTGACAAAGTTATATTTAAGATTTTATGTTTTACACAACTTTTAATTACATAGTGATTTACATGCAAAATCTAGTTTTTTTCACTACTTTTTCAACGCTAGTTTGTAAATATGAATAACTCTTTGAAAACATTAGAAAAACAATGAAATTATTAAAAATCGATATGAAATCAATCAAAACTTATTGATTTTAACTAGTTTCAGAAGATTTGACAAAGTTATATTTAATATTTTATGTTTTACACAACTTTTAATTACATAACGATTTACATACAAAATCAAGCTGTTTTGACTACTTTTTAACGTTAGTTTGTAAATATCAATAACTGTTTGAAAACATTAGAAAAACAATGAAATTATTGAAAATCGATATGAAATAAATCAAAACTTATTGATTTTAACTAGTTTCAGAAGTTTTGACAAAGTTATATTTAAGATTTTATGTTTTACACAACTTTTAATTACATAACGATTTACATACAAAATCAAGCTGTTTTGACTACTTTTTAACGTTAGTTTGTAAATATCAATAACTGTTTGAAAACATTAGAAAAACAATGAAATTATTGAAAATCGATATGAAATCAATCAAAACTTATTGATTTTAACTAGTTTCAGAAGTTTTGACAAAGTTATATTTAAGATTTTATGTTTTACACAACTTTTAATTACATAGTGATTTACATGCAAAATCTAGCTTTTTTCACTACTTTTTCAACGCTAGTTTGTAAATATCAATAACTCTTTGAAAACATTAGAAAAACAATGAAATTATTGAAAATCGATATGAAATCAATCAAAACTTATTGATTTTAACTAGTTTCAGAAGTTTTGACAAAGTTATATTTAATATTTTATGTTTTACACAACTTTTAATTACATAACGATTTACATACAAAATCAAGCTGTTTTGACTACTTTTTAACGTTAGTTTGTAAATATAAATAACTCTTTGAAAACATTAAAAAAACAATGAAATTATTGAAAATTGATATGAAATCAATCAAAACACATTGATTTTAACTAGTTTCAGAAGTTTTGACAAAGTTATATTTAAGATTTTATGTTTTACACAACTTTTAATTACATAACGATTTACATGCAAAATCAAGCTGTTTTGACTACTTTTTAACGTTAGTTTGTAAATATGAATAACTCTTTGAAAACATTAGAAAAACAATGAAATTATTGAAAATCGATATGAAATCAATCAAAACTTATTGATTTTAACTAGTTTCAGAAGTTTTGACAAAGTTATATTTAAGATTTTATGTTTTACACAACTTTTAATTACATAGTGACTTACATGCAAAATCTAGCTTTTTTCACTACTTTTTCAACGCTAGTTTGTAAATATGAATAACTCTTTGAAAACATTGGAAAAACAATGAAATTATTGAAAATCGATATGAAATCAATCAAAACTTATTGATTTTAACTAGTTTCAGAAGTTTAGACAAAGTTATATTTAAGATTTTATGTTTTACACAACTTTTAATTACATAGTGATTTACATGCAAAATCTAGCTTTTTTCACTACTTTTTCAACGCTAGTTTGTAAATATGAATAACTCTTTGAAAACATTGGAAAAACAATGAAATTATTGAAAATCGATATGAAATCAATCAAAACTTATTGATTTTAACTAGTTTCAGACGTTTTGACAAAGTTTTATTTAAGATTTTATGTTTTACACAACTTTTAATTACATAGCGATTTACATACAAAATCAAGCTGTTTTGACTACTTTTTAACGTTAGTTTGTAAATATCAATAACTGTTTTAAAACATTAGAAAAACAATGAAATTATTGAAAATCGATATGAAATCAATCAAAACTTATTGATTTTAACTAGTTTCAGAAGTTTTGACAAAGTTATATTTAAGATTTTATGTTTTACACAACTTTTAATTACATAACGATTTACATGCAAAATCAAGCTGTTTTGACTACTTTTTAACGTTAGTTTGTAAATATAAATAACTGTTTGAAAACATTAGAAAAACAATGAAATTATTGAAAATCGATATGAAATAAATCAAAACTTATTGATTTTAACTAGTTTCAGAAGTTTTGACAAAGTTATATTTAAGATTTTATGTTTTACACAACTTTTAATTACATGACGATTTACATACAAAATCAAGCTGTTTTGACTACTTTTTAACGTTAGTTTGTAAATATCAATAACTGTTTGAAAACATTAGAAAAACAATGAAATTATTGAAAATCGATATGAAATGAATCAAAACTTATTGATTTTAACTAGTTTCAGAAGTTTTGACAAAGTTATATTTAATATTTTATGTTTTACAAATCTTTTAATTACATAGTGATTTACATGCAAAATCTAGCTTTTTTCACTACTTTTTCAACGCTAGTTTGTAAATATCAATAACTCTTTGAAAACATTAAAAAAACAATGAAATTATTGAAAATCGATATGAAATCAATCAAACCTTATTGATTTTAACTAGTTTCAGAAGTTTTGACAAAGTTATATTTAAGATTTTATGTTTTACACAACTTTTAATTAAATAGTGATTTACATGCAAAATCAAGCTTTTTTCACTACTTTTTCAACGCTAGTTTGTAAATATCAATAACTCTTTGAAAACATTAAAAAACAATGAAATTATTGAAAATCGATGAGAAATCAATCAAAACTTATTGATTTTAACTAGTTTCAGAAGTTTTGACAAAGTTATATTTAAGATTTTATTTTTTACACAACTTTTAATTACATGACGATTTACATGCAAAATCAAGCTGTTTTGACTACTTTTTAACGTTAGTTTGTAAATATGAATAACTGTTTGAAAACATTAGAAAAACAATGAAATTATTGAAAATCGATATGAAATCAATCAAAACTTATTGATTTTAACTAGTTTCAGAAGTTTTGACAATGTTATATTTAAGATTTTATGTTTTACACAACTTTTAATTACATAGTGATTTACATGCAAAATCTAGCTTTTTTCACTACTTTTTCAACGCTAGTTTGTAAATATCAATAACTCTTTGAAAACATTAAAAAAACAATGAAATTATTGAAAATCGATATGAAATCAATCAAAACTTATTGATTTTAACTAGTTTCAGAAGTTTTGACAAAGTTATATTTAAGATTTTATGTTTTACACAACTTTTAATTACATAACGATTTACATGCAAAATCAAGCTGTTTTGACTACTTTTTAACGTTAGTTTGTAAATATCAATAACTGTTTGAAAACATTAGAAAAACAATGAAATTATTGAAAATCGATATGAAATCAATCAAAACTTATTGATTTTAACTAGTTTCAGAAGTTTTGACAAAGTTATATTTAAGATTTTATGTTTTACACAACTTTTAATTACATAGTGATTTACATGCAAAATCTAGCTTTTTTCACTACTTTTTCAACGCTAGTTTGTAAATATGAATAACTCTTTGAAAACATTAGAAAAACAATGAAATTATTGAAAATCGATATGAAATCAATCAAAACTTATTGATTTTAACTAGTTTCAGAAGATTTGACAAAGTTATATTTAATATTTTATGTTTTACACAACTTTTAATTACATAACGATTTACATACAAAATCAAGCTGTTTTGACTACTTTTTAACGTTAGTTTGTAAATATCAATAACTGTTTGAAAACATTAGAAAAACAATGAAATTATTGAAAATCGATATGAAATAAATCAAAACTTATTGATTTTAACTAGTTTCAGAAGTTTTGACAAAGTTATATTTAAGATTTTATGTTTTACACAACTTTTAATTACATAACGATTTACATACAAAATCAAGCTGTTTTGACTACTTTTTAACGTTAGTTTGTAAATATCAATAACTGTTTGAAAACATTAGAAAAACAATGAAATTATTGAAAATCGATATGAAATCAATCAAAACTTATTGATTTTAACTAGTTTCAGAAGTTTTGACAAAGTTATATTTAATATTTTATGTTTTACAAAACTTTTAATTACATAGTGATTTACATGCAAAATCTAGCTTTTTTCACTACTTTTTCAACGCTAGTTTGTAAATATCAATAACTCTTTGAAAACATTAAAAAAACAATGAAATTATTGAAAATCGATATGAAATCAATCAAACCTTATTGATTTTAACTAGTTTCAGAAGTTTTGACAAAGTTATATTTAAGATTTTATGTTTTACACAACTTTTAATTACATAGTGACTTACATGCAAAATCTAGCTTTTTTCACTACTTTTTCAACGCTAGTTTGTAAATATGAATAACTCTTTGAAAACATTGGAAAAACAATGAAATTATTGAAAATCGATATGAAATCAATCAAAACTTATTGATTTTAACTAGTTTCAGAAGTTTAGACAAAGTTATATTTAAGATTTTATGTTTTACACAACTTTTAATTACATAGTGATTTACATGCAAAATCTAGCTTTTTTCACTACTTTTTCAACGCTAGTTTGTAAATATGAATAACTCTTTGAAAACATTGGAAAAACAATGAAATTATTGAAAATCGATATGAAATCAATCAAAACTTATTGATTTTAACTAGTTTCAGACGTTTTGACAAAGTTTTATTTAAGATTTTATGTTTTACACAACTTTTAATTACATAGCGATTTACATACAAAATCAAGCTGTTTTGACTACTTTTTAACGTTAGTTTGTAAATATCAATAACTGTTTGAAAACATTAGAAAAACAATGAAATTATTGAAAATCGATATGAAATCAATCAAAACTTATTGATTTTAACTAGTTTCAGAAGTTTTGACAAAGTTATATTTAATATTTTATGTTTTACAAAACTTTTAATTACATAGTGATTTACATGCAAAATCTAGCTTTTTTCACTACTTTTTCAACGCTAGTTTGTAAATATCAATAACTCTTTGAAAACATTAAAAAAACAATGAAATTATTGAAAATCGATATGAAATCAATCAAACCTTATTGATTTTAACTAGTTTCAGAAGTTTTGACAAAGTTATATTTAAGATTTTATGTTTTACACAACTTTTAATTACATAGTGACTTACATGCAAAATCTAGCTTTTTTCACTACTTTTTCAACGCTAGTTTGTAAATATGAATAACTCTTTGAAAACATTGGAAAAACAATGAAATTATTGAAAATCGATATGAAATCAATCAAAACTTATTGATTTTAACTAGTTTCAGAAGTTTAGACAAAGTTATATTTAAGATTTTATGTTTTACACAACTTTTAATTACATAGTGATTTACATGCAAAATCTAGCTTTTTTCACTACTTTTTCAACGCTAGTTTGTAAATATGAATAACTCTTTGAAAACATTGGAAAAACAATGAAATTATTGAAAATCGATATGAAATCAATCAAAACTTATTGATTTTAACTAGTTTCAGACGTTTTGACAAAGTTTTATTTAAGATTTTATGTTTTACACAACTTTTAATTACATAGCGATTTACATACAAAATCAAGCTGTTTTGACTACTTTTTAACGTTAGTTTGTAAATATCAATAACTGTTTTAAAACATTAGAAAAACAATGAAATTATTGAAAATCGATATGAAATCAATCAAAACTTATTGATTTTAACTAGTTTCAGAAGTTTTGACAAAGTTATATTTAAGATTTTATGTTTTACACAACTTTTAATTACATAACGATTTACATGCAAAATCAAGCTGTTTTGACTACTTTTTAACGTTAGTTTGTAAATATAAATAACTGTTTGAAAACATTAGAAAAACAATGAAATTATTGAAAATCGATATGAAATAAATCAAAACTTATTGATTTTAACTAGTTTCAGAAGTTTTGACAAAGTTATATTTAAGATTTTATGTTTTACACAACTTTTAATTACATGACGATTTACATACAAAATCAAGCTGTTTTGACTACTTTTTAACGTTAGTTTGTAAATATCAATAACTGTTTGAAAACATTAGAAAAACAATGAAATTATTGAAAATCGATATGAAATGAATCAAAACTTATTGATTTTAACTAGTTTCAGAAGTTTTGACAAAGTTATATTTAATATTTTATGTTTTACAAAACTTTTAATTACATAGTGATTTACATGCAAAATCTAGCTTTTTTCACTACTTTTTCAACGCTAGTTTGTAAATATCAATAACTCTTTGAAAACATTAAAAAAACAATGAAATTATTGAAAATCGATATGAAATCAATCAAACCTTATTGATTTTAACTAGTTTCAGAAGTTTTGACAAAGTTATATTTAAGATTTTATGTTTTACACAACTTTTAATTAAATAGTGATTTACATGCAAAATCAAGCTTTTTTCACTACTTTTTCAACGCTAGTTTGTAAATATCAATAACTCTTTGAAAACATTAAAAAACAATGAAATTATTGAAAATCGATGAGAAATCAATCAAAACTTATTGATTTTAACTAGTTTCAGAAGTTTTGACAAAGTTATATTTAAGATTTTATTTTTTACACAACTTTTAATTACATGACGATTTACATGCAAAATCAAGCTGTTTTGACTACTTTTTAACGTTAGTTTGTAAATATGAATAACTGTTTGAAAACATTAGAAAAACAATGAAATTATTGAAAATCGATATGAAATCAATCAAAACTTATTGATTTTAACTAGTTTCAGAAGTTTTGACAATGTTATATTTAAGATTTTATGTTTTACACAACTTTTAATTACATAGTGATTTACATGCAAAATCTAGCTTTTTTCACTACTTTTTCAACGCTAGTTTGTAAATATCAATAACTCTTTGAAAACATTAAAAAAACAATGAAATTATTGAAAATCGATATGAAATCAATCAAAACTTATTGATTTTAACTAGTTTCAGAAGTTTTGACAAAGTTATATTTAAGATTTTATGTTTTACACAACTTTTAATTACATAACGATTTACATGCAAAATCAAGCTGTTTTGACTACTTTTTAACGTTAGTTTGTAAATATCAATAACTGTTTGAAAACATTAGAAAAACAATGAAATTATTGAAAATCGATATGAAATCAATCAAAACTTATTGATTTTAACTAGTTTCAGAAGTTTTGACAAAGTTATATTTAAGATTTTATGTTTTACACAACTTTTAATTACATAGTGATTTACATGCAAAATCTAGCTTTTTTCACTACTTTTTCAACGCTAGTTTGTAAATATGAATAACTCTTTGAAAACATTAGAAAAACAATGAAATTATTGAAAATCGATATGAAATCAATCAAAACTTATTGATTTTAACTAGTTTCAGAAGATTTGACAAAGTTATATTTAATATTTTATGTTTTACACAACTTTTAATTACATAACGATTTACATACAAAATCAAGCTGTTTTGACTACTTTTTAACGTTAGTTTGTAAATATCAATAACTGTTTGAAAACATTAGAAAAACAATGAAATTATTGAAAATCGATATGAAATAAATCAAAACTTATTGATTTTAACTAGTTTCAGAAGTTTTGACAAAGTTATATTTAAGATTTTATGTTTTACACAACTTTTAATTACATAACGATTTACATACAAAATCAAGCTGTTTTGACTACTTTTTAACGTTAGTTTGTAAATATCAATAACTGTTTGAAAACATTAGAAAAACAATGAAATTATTGAAAATCGATATGAAATCAATCAAAACTTATTGATTTTAACTAGTTTCAGAAGTTTTGACAAAGTTATATTTAATATTTTATGTTTTACAAAACTTTTAATTACATAGTGATTTACATGCAAAATCTAGCTTTTTTCACTACTTTTTCAACGCTAGTTTGTAAATATCAATAACTCTTTGAAAACATTAAAAAAACAATGAAATTATTGAAAATCGATATGAAATCAATCAAACCTTATTGATTTTAACTAGTTTCAGAAGTTTTGACAAAGTTATATTTAAGATTTTATGTTTTACACAACTTTTAATTAAATAGTGATTTACATGCAAAATCTAGCTTTTTTCACTACTTTTTCAACGCTAGTTTGTAAATATCAATAACTCTTTGAAAACATTAAAAAAACAATGAAATTATTGAAAATCGATGAGAAATCAATCAAAACTTATTGATTTTAACTAGTTTCAGAAGTTTTGACAAAGTTATATTTAAGATTTTATGTTTTACACAACTTTTAATTACATAACGATTTACATACAAAATCAAGCTGTTTTGACTACTTTTTAACGTTAGTTTGTAAATATCAATAACTGTTTGAAAACATTAGAAAAACAATGAAATTATTGAAAATCGATATGAAATCAATCAAAACTTATTGATTTTAACTAGTTTCAGAAGTTTTGACAAAGTTATATTTAATATTTTATGTTTTACAAAACTTTTAATTACATAGTGATTTACATGCAAAATCTAGCTTTTTTCACTACTTTTTCAACGCTAGTTTGTAAATATCAATAACTCTTTGAAAACATTAAAAAAACAATGAAATTATTGAAAATCGATATGAAATCAATCAAACCTTATTGATTTTAACTAGTTTCAGAAGTTTTGACAAAGTTATATTTAAGATTTTATGTTTTACACAACTTTTAATTAAATAGTGATTTACATGCAAAATCTAGCTTTTTTCACTACTTTTTCAACGCTAGTTTGTAAATATCAATAACTCTTTGAAAACATTAAAAAAACAATGAAATTATTGAAAATCGATGAGAAATCAATCAAAACTTATTGATTTTAACTAGTTTCAGAAGTTTTGACAAAGTTATATTTAATATTTTATGTTTTACACAACTTTTAATTACATAACGATTTACATACAAAATCAAGCTGTTTTGACTACTTTTTAACGTTAGTTTGTAAATATGAATAACTCTTTGAAAACATTAAAAAAACAATGAAATTATTGAAAATCGATATGAAATCAATCAAAACACATTGATTTTAACTAGTTTCAGAAGTTTTGACAAAGTTATATTTAAGATTTTATGTTTTACACAACTTTTAATTACATAACGATTTACATGCAAAATCAAGCTGTTTTGACTACTTTTTAACGTTAGTTTGTAAATATCAATAACTTTTTGAAAACATTAGAAAAACAATGAAATTATTGAAAATCGATATGAAATCAATCAAAACTTATTGATTTTAACTAGTTTCAGAAGTTTTGACAAAGTTATATTTAAGATTTTATGTTTTACACAACTTTAAATTACATAGTGATTTACATGCAAAATCTAGCTTTTTTCACTACTTTTTCAACGCTTGTTTGTAAATATGAATAACTCTTTGAAAACATTAGAAAAACAATGAAATTATTGAAAATCGATATGAAATCAATCAAAACTTATTGATTTTAACTAGTTTCAGATGTTTTGACAAAGTTATATTTAAGATTTTATGTTTTACACAACTTTTAATTACATGACGATTTACATACAAAATCAAGCTGTTTTGACTACTTTTTAACGTTTGTTTGTAAATATCAATAACTGTTTGAAAACATTAGAAAAACAATGAAATTATTGAAAATCGATATGAAATCAATCAAAACTTATTGATTTTAACTAGTTTCAGAAGTTTTGACAAAGTTATATTTAAGATTTTATGTTTTACACAACTTTTAATTACATAGTGATTTACATGCAAAATCTAGCTTTTTTCACTACTTTTTCAACGCTAGTTTGTAAATATCAATATCTCTTTGAAAACATTAAAAAAACAATGAAATTATTGAAAATCGATATGAAATCAATCAAAACTTATTGATTTTAACTAGTTTCAGAAGTTTTGACAAAGTTATATTTAAGATTTTATGTTTTACACAACTTTTAATTACATAACGATTTACATGCAAAATCAAGCTGTTTTGACTACTTTTTAACGTTAGTTTGTAAATATGAATAACTCTTTGAAAACATTAGAAAAACAATGAAATTATTGAAAATCTATATGAAATCAATAAAAACTTATTGATTTTAACTAGTTTCAGAAGTTTTGACAAAGTTATATTTAAGATTTTATGTTTTACACAACTTTTAATTACATAGTGACTTACATGCAAAATCTAGCTTTTTTCACTACTTTTTCAACGCTAGTTTGTAAATATGAATAACTCTTTGAAAACATTGGAAAAACAATGAAATTATTGAAAATCGATATGAAATCAATCAAAACTTATTGATTTTAACTAGTTTCAGAAGTTTTGACAAAGTTATATTTAAGATTTTATGTTTTACACAACTTTTAATTACATAGTGATTTACATGCAAAATCTAGCTTTTTTCACTACTTTTTCAACGCTAGTTTGTAAATATGAATAACTCTTTGAAAACATTGGAAAAACAATGAAATTATTGAAAATCGATATGAAATCAATCAAAACTTATTGATTTTAACTAGTTTCAGACGTTTTGACAAAGTTTTATTTAAGATTTTATGTTTTACACAACTTTTAATTACATAGCGATTTACATACAAAATCAAGCAGTTTTGACTACTTTATAACGTTAGTTTGTAAATATCAATAACTGTTTTAAAACATTAGAAAAACAATGAAATTATTGAAAATCGATATGAAATCAATCAAAACTTATTGATTTTAACTAGTTTCAGAAGTTTTGACAAAGTTATATTTAAGATTTTATGTTTTACACAACTTTTAATTACATAACGATTTACATACAAAATCAAGCTGTTTTGACTACTTTTTAACGTTAGTTTGTAAATATCAATAACTGTTTGAAAACATTAGAAAAACAATGAAATTATTGAAAATCGATATGAAATCAATCAAAACTTATTGATTTTAACTAGTTTCAGAAGTTTTGACAAAGTTATATTTAATATTTTATGTTTTACAAAACTTTTAATTACATAGTGATTTACATGCAAAATCTAGCTTTTTTCACTACTTTTTCAACGCTAGTTTGTAAATATCAATAACTCTTTGAAAACATTAAAAAAACAATGAAATTATTGAAAATCGATATGAAATCAATCAAACCTTATTGATTTTAACTAGTTTCAGAAGTTTTGACAAAGTTATATTTAAGATTTTATGTTTTACACAACTTTTAATTAAATAGTGATTTACATGCAAAATCTAGCTTTTTTCACTACTTTTTCAACGCTAGTTTGTAAATATCAATAACTCTTTGAAAACATTAAAAAAACAATGAAATTATTGAAAATCGATGAGAAATCAAT
The DNA here is from genome assembly GCA_963932145.1 of Acanthosepion lycidas. Taxonomy (NCBI): domain Eukaryota; kingdom Metazoa; phylum Mollusca; class Cephalopoda; order Sepiida; family Sepiidae; genus Acanthosepion; species Acanthosepion lycidas. Next base: position 72,644,281 of record OZ010597.1, on the reverse strand, counting down.
CAAAACTTATTGATTTTAACTAGTTTCAGAAGTTTTGACAAAGTTATATTTAATATTTTATGTTTTACACAACTTTTAATTACATAACGATTTACATACAAAATCAAGCTGTTTTGACTACTTTTTAACGTTAGTTTGTAAATATGAATAACTCTTTGAAAACATTAAAAAAACAATGAAATTATTGAAAATCGATATGAAATCAATCAAAACACATTGATTTTAACTAGTTTCAGAAGTTTTGACAAAGTTATATTTAAGATTTTATGTTTTACACAACTTTTAATTACATAACGATTTACATGCAAAATCAAGCTGTTTTGACTACTTTTTAACGTTAGTTTGTAAATATCAATAACTTTTTGAAAACATTAGAAAAACAATGAAATTATTGAAAATCGATATGAAATCAATCAAAACTTATTGATTTTAACTAGTTTCAGAAGTTTTGACAAAGTTATATTTAAGATTTTATGTTTTACACAACTTTTAATTACATAGTGATTTACATGCAAAATCTAGCTTTTTTCACTACTTTTTCAACGCTTGTTTGTAAATATGAATAACTCTTTGAAAACATTAGAAAAACAATGAAATTATTGAAAATCGATATGAAATCAATCAAAACTTATTGATTTTAACTAGTTTCAGATGTTTTGACAAAGTTATATTTAAGATTTTATGTTTTACACAACTTTTAATTACATGACGATTTACATACAAAATCAAGCTGTTTTGACTACTTTTTAACGTTAGTTTGTAAATATCAATAACTGTTTGAAAACATTAGAAAAACAATGAAATTATTGAAAATCGATATGAAATCAATCAAAACTTATTGATTTTAACTAGTTTCAGAAGTTTTGACAAAGTTATATTTAAGATTTTATGTTTTACACAACTTTTAATTACATAGTGATTTACATGCAAAATCTAGCTTTTTTCACTACTTTTTCAACGCTAGTTTGTAAATATCAATAACTCTTTGAAAACATTAAAAAAACAATGAAATTATTGAAAATCGATATGAAATCAATCAAAACTTATTGATTTTAACTAGTTTCAGAAGTTTTGACAAAGTTATATTTAAGATTTTATGTTTTACACAACTTTTAATTACATAACGATTTACATGCAAAATCAAGCTGTTTTGACTACTTTTTAACGTTAGTTTGTAAATATGAATAACTCTTTGAAAACATTAGAAAAACAATGAAATTATTGAAAATCTATATGAAATCAATAAAAACTTATTGATTTTAACTAGTTTCAGAAGTTTTGACAAAGTTATATTTAAGATTTTATGTTTTACACAACTTTTAATTACATAGTGACTTACATGCAAAATCTAGCTTTTTTCACTACTTTTTCAACGCTAGTTTGTAAATATGAATAACTCTTTGAAAACATTGGAAAAACAATGAAATTATTGAAAATCGATATGAAATCAATCAAAACTTATTGATTTTAACTAGTTTCAGAAGTTTTGACAAAGTTATATTTAAGATTTTATGTTTTACACAACTTTTAATTACATAGTGATTTACATGCAAAATCTAGCTTTTTTCACTACTTTTTCAACGCTAGTTTGTAAATATGAATAACTCTTTGAAAACATTGGAAAAACAATGAAATTATTGAAAATCGATATGAAATCAATCAAAACTTATTGATTTTAACTAGTTTCAGACGTTTTGACAAAGTTTTATTTAAGATTTTATGTTTTACACAACTTTTAATTACATAGCGATTTACATACAAAATCAAGCAGTTTTGACTACTTTATAACGTTAGTTTGTAAATATCAATAACTGTTTTAAAACATTAGAAAAACAATGAAATTATTGAAAATCGATATGAAATCAATCAAAACTTATTGATTTTAACTAGTTTCAGAAGTTTTGACAAAGTTATATTTAAGATTTTATGTTTTACACAACTTTTAATTACATGACGATTTACATACAAAATCAAGCTGTTTCCACTACTTTTTAACGTTAGTTTGTAAATATCAATAACTGTTTGAAAACATTAGAAAAACAATGAAATTATTGAAAATCGATATGAAATCAATCAAAACTTATTGATTTTAACTAGTTTCAGAAGTTTTGACAAAGTTATATTTAATATTTTATGTTTTACAAAACTTTTAATTACATAGTGATTTACATGCACTATCTAGCTTTTTTCACTACTTTTTCAACGCTAGTTTGTAAATATCAATAACTCTTTGAAAACATTAAAAAAACAATGAAATTATTGAAAATCGATATGAAATCAATCAAAACTTATTGATTTTAACTAGTTTCAGAAGTTTTGACAAAGTTATATTGAAGATTTTATGTTTTACACAACTTTTAATTACATAGTGATTTACATGCAAAATCTAGCTTTTTTCACTACTTTTTCAACGCTAGTTTGTAAATATGAATAACTCTTTGAAAACATTGGAAAAACAATGAAATTATTGAAAATCGATATGAAATCAATCAAAACTTATTGATTTTAACTAGTTTCAGAAGTTTTGACAAAGTTATATTTAATATTTTATGTTTTACAAAACTTTTAATTACATATTGATTTACATGCAAAATCTAGCTTTTTTCACTACTTTTTCAACGCTAGTTTGTAAATATCAATAACTCTTTGAAAACATTAAAAAAACAATGAAATTATTGAAAATCGATATGAAATCAATCAAAACTTATTGATTTTAACTAGTTTCAGAAGTTTTGACAAAGTTATATTTAAGATTTTATGTTTTACACAACTTTTAATTACATAACGATTTACATGCAAAATCAAGCTGTTTTGACTACTTTTTAACGTTAGTTTGTAAATATCAATAACTGTTTGAAAACATTAGAAAAACAATGAAATTATTGAAAATCGATATGAAATCAATCAAAACTTATTGATTTTAACTAGTTTCAGAAGTTTTGACAAAGTTATATTTAATATTTTATGTTTTACACAACTTTTAATTACATAACGATTTACATACAAAATCAAGCTGTTTTGACTACTTTTTAACGTTAGTTTGTAAATATGAATAACTCTTTGAAAACATTAAAAAAACAATGAAATTATTGAAAATCGATATGAAATCAATCAAAACACATTGATTTTAACTAGTTTCAGAAGTTTTGACAAAGTTATATTTAAGATTTTATGTTTTACACAACTTTTAATTACATAACGGTTTACATGCAAAATCAAGCTGTTTTGACTACTTTTTAACGTTAGTTTGTAAATATCAATAACTTTTTGAAAACATTAGAAAAACAATGAAATTATTGAAAATCGATATGAAATCAATCAAAACTTATTGATTTTAACTAGTTTCAGAAGTTTTGACAAAGTTATATTTAAGATTTTATGTTTTACACAACTTTTAATTACATAGTGATTTACATGCAAAATCTAGCTTTTTTCACTACTTTTTCAACGCTAGTTTGTAAATATGAATAACTCTTTGAAAACATTAGAAAAACAATGAAATTATTGAAAATCGATATGAAATCAATCAAAACTTATTGATTTTAACTAGTTTCAGATGTTTTGACAAAGTTATATTTAAGATTTTATGTTTTACACAACTTTTAATTACATGACGATTTACATACAAAATCAAGCTGTTTTGACTACTTTTTAACGTTAGTTTGTAAATATCAATAACTGTTTGAAAACATTAGAAAAACAATGAAATTATTGAAAATCGATATGAAATCAATCAAAACTTATTGATTTTAACTAGTTTCAGAAGTTTTGACAAAGTTATATTTAAGATTTTATGTTTTACACAACTTTTAATTACATAGTGATTTACATGCAAAATCTAGCTTTTTTCACTACTTTTTCAACGCTAGTTTGTAAATATGAATAACTCTTTGAAAACATTAAAAAAACAATGAAATTATTGAAAATCGATATGAAATCAATCAAAACTTATTGATTTTAACTAGTTTCAGACGTTTTGACAAAGTTTTATTTAAGATTTTATGTTTTACACAACTTTTAATTACATAGCGATTTACATACAAAATCAAGCTGTTTTGACTACTTTTTAACGTTAGTTTGTAAATATCAATAACTGTTTTAAAACATTAGAAAAACAATGAAATTATTGAAAATCGATATGAAATCAATCAAAACTTATTGATTTTAACTAGTTTCAGAAGTTTTGACAAAGTTATATTTAAGATTTTATGTTTTACACAACTTTTAATTACATGACGATTTACATACAAAATCAAGCTGTTTTCACTACTTTTTAACGTTAGTTTGTAAATATCAATAACTGTTTGAAAACATTAGAAAAACAATGAAATTATTGAAAATCGATATGAAATCAATCAAAACTTATTGATTTTAACTAGTTTCAGAAGTTTTGACAAAGTTATATTTAATATTTTATGTTTTACAAAACTTTTAATTACATAGTGATTTACATGCACAATCTAGCTTTTTTCACTACTTTTTCAACGCTAGTTTGTAAATATCAATAACTCTTTGAAAACATTAAAAAAACAATGAAATTATTGAAAATCGATATGAAATCAATCAAAACTTATTGATTTTAACTAGTTTCAGAAGTTTTGACAAAGTTATATTGAAGATTTTATGTTTTACACAACTTTTAATTACATAGTGATTTACATGCAAAATCTAGCTTTTTTCACTACTTTTTCAACGCTAGTTTGTAAATATGAATAACTCTTTGAAAACATTGGAAAAACAATGAAATTATTGAAAATCGATATGAAATCAATCAAAACTTATTGATTTTAACTAGTTTCAGACGTTTTGACAAAGTTTTATTTAAGATTTTATGTTTTACACAACTTTTAATTACATAGCGATTTACATACAAAATCAAGCTGTTTTGACTACTTTTTAACGTTAATTTGTAAATATCAATAACTGTTTTAAAACATTAGAAAAACAATGAAATTATTGAAAATCGATATGAAATCAATCAAAACTTATTGATTTTAGCTAGTTTCAGAAGTTTTGACAAAGTTATATTTAAGATTTTATGTTTTACACAACTTTTAATTACATAACGATTTACATGCAAAATCAAGCTGTTTTGACTACTTTTTAACGTTAATTTGTAAATATCAATAACTGTTTGAAAACATTAGAAAAACAATGAAATTATTGAAAATCGATATGAAATAAATCAAAACTTATTGATTTTAACTAGTTTCAGAAGTTTTGACAAAGTTATATTTAAGATTTTATGTTTTACACAACTTTTAATTACATGACGATTTACATACAAAATCAAGCTGTTTTGACTACTTTTTAACGTTAGTTTGTAAATATCAATAACTGTTTGAAAACATTAGAAAAACAATGAAATTATTGAAAATCGAATAAAATCAATCAAAACTTATTGATTTTAACTAGTTTCAGAAGTTTTGACAAAGTTATATTTAATATTTTATGTTTTACAAAACTTTTAATTACATAGTGATTTACATGCAAAATCTAGCTTTTTTCACTACTTTTTCAACGCTAGTTTGTAAATATCAATAACTCTTTGAAAACATTAAAAAAACAATGAAATTATTGAAAATCGATATGAAATCAATCAAAACTTATTGATTTTAACTAGTTTCAGAAGTTTTGACAAAGTTATATTTAAGATTTTATGTTTTACACAACTTTTAATTACATAACGATTTACATGCAAAATCAAGCTGTTTTGACTACTTTTTAACGTTAGTTTGTAAATATGAATAACTCTTTGAAAACATTAGAAAAACAATGAAATTATTGAAAATCGATATGAAATCAATCAAAACTTATTGATTTTAACTAGTTTCAGAAGTTTTGACAAAGTTATATTTAAGATTTTATGTTTTACACAACTTTTAATTACATAGTGATTTACATGCAAAATCTAGCTTTTTTCACTACTTTTTCAACGCTAGTTTGTAAATATGAATAACTCTTTGAAAACATTGGAAAAACAATGAAATTATTGAAAATCGATATGAAATCAATCAAAACTTATTGATTTTAACTAGTTTCAGACGTTTTGACAAAGTTTTATTTAAGATTTTATGTTTTACACAACTTTTAATTACATAGCGATTTACATACAAAATCAAGCTGTTTTGACTACTTTTTAACGTTAGTTTGTAAATATCAATAACTGTTTTAAAACATTAGAAAAACAATGAAATTATTGAAAATCGATATGAAATCAATCAAAACTTATTGATTTTAACTAGTTTCAGAAGTTTTGACAAAGTTATATTTAAGATTTTATGTTTTACACAACTTTTAATTACATAGTGATTTACATGCAAAATCTAGCTTTTTTCACTACTTTTTCAACGCTAGTTTGTAAATATGAATAACTCTTTGAAAACATTGGAAAAACAATGAAATTATTGAAAATCGATATGAAATCAATCAAAACTTATTGATTTTAACTAGTTTCAGACGTTTTGACAAAGTTTTATTTAAGATTTTATGTTTTACACAACTTTTAATTACATAGCGATTTACATACAAAATCAAGCTGTTTTGACTACTTTTTAACGTTAGTTTGTAAATATCAATAACTGTTTGAAAACATTAGAAAAACAATGAAATTATTGAAAATCGATATGAAATCAATCAAAACTTATTGATTTTAACTAGTTTCAGAAGTTTTGACAAAGTTATATTTAAGATTTTATGTTTTACACAACTTTTAATTACATAGTGATTTACATGCAAAATCTAGCTTTTTTCACTACTTTTTCAACGCTAGTTTGTAAATATCAATAACTCTTTGAAAACATTAAAAAAACAATGAAATTATTGAAAATCGATATGAAATCAATCAAAACTTATTGATTTTAACTAGTTTCAGAAGTTTTGACAAAGTTATATTTAAGATTTTATGTTTTACACAACTTTTAATTACATAACGATTTACATGCAAAATCAAGCTGTTTTGACTACTTTTTAACGTTAGTTTGTAAATATGAATAACTCTTTGAAAACATTAGAAAAACAATGAAATTATTGAAAATCGATATGAAATCAATCAAAACTTATTGATTTTAACTAGTTTCAGAAGTTTTGACAAAGTTATATTTAAGATTTTATGTTTTACACAACTTTTAATTACATAGTGATTTACATGCAAAATCTAGCTTTTTTCACTACTTTTTCAACGCTAGTTTGTAAATATGAATAACTCTTTGAAAACATTGGAAAAACAATGAAATTATTGAAAATCGATATGAAATCAATCAAAACTTATTGATTTTAACTAGTTTCAGACGTTTTGACAAAGTTTTATTTAAGATTTTATGTTTTACACAACTTTTAATTACATAGCGATTTACATACAAAATCAAGCTGTTTTGACTACTTTTTAACGTTAGTTTGTAAATATCAATAACTGTTTTAAAACATTAGAAAAACAATGAAATTATTGAAAATCGATATGAAATCAATCAAAACTTATTGATTTTAACTAGTTTCAGAAGTTTTGACAAAGTTATATTTAAGATTTTATGTTTTACACAACTTTTAATTACATGACGATTTACATACAAAATCAAGCTGTTTTCACTACTTTTTAACGTTAGTTTGTAAATATCAATAACTGTTTGAAAACATTAGAAAAACAATGAAATTATTGAAAATCGATATGAAATCAATCAAAACTTATTGATTTTAACTAGTTTCAGAAGTTTTGACAAAGTTATATTTAATATTTTATGTTTTACAAAACTTTTAATTACATAGTGATTTACATGCACAATCTAGCTTTTTTCACTACTTTTTCAACGCTAGTTTGTAAATATCAATAACTCTTTGAAAACATTAAAAAAACAATGAAATTATTGAAAATCGATATGAAATCAATCAAAACTTATTGATTTTAACTAGTTTCAGAAGTTTTGACAAAGTTATATTGAAGATTTTATGTTTTACACAACTTTTAATTACATAGTGATTTACATGCAAAATCTAGCTTTTTTCACTACTTTTTCAACGCTAGTTTGTAAATATGAATAACTCTTTGAAAACATTGGAAAAACAATGAAATTATTGAAAATCGATATGAAATCAATCAAAACTTATTGATTTTAACTAGTTTCAGACGTTTTGACAAAGTTTTATTTAAGATTTTATGTTTTACACAACTTTTAATTACATAGCGATTTACATACAAAATCAAGCTGTTTTGACTACTTTTTAACGTTAATTTGTAAATATCAATAACTGTTTTAAAACATTAGAAAAACAATGAAATTATTGAAAATCGATATGAAATCAATCAAAACTTATTGATTTTAGCTAGTTTCAGAAGTTTTGACAAAGTTATATTTAAGATTTTATGTTTTACACAACTTTTAATTACATAACGATTTACATGCAAAATCAAGCTGTTTTGACTACTTTTTAACGTTAGTTTGTAAATATCAATAACTGTTTGAAAACATTAGAAAAACAATGAAATTATTGAAAATCGATATGAAATAAATCAAAACTTATTGATTTTAACTAGTTTCAGAAGTTTTGACAAAGTTATATTTAAGATTTTATGTTTTACACAACTTTTAATTACATGACGATTTACATACAAAATCAAGCTGTTTTGACTACTTTTTAACGTTAGTTTGTAAATATCAATAACTGTTTGAAAACATTAGAAAAACAATGAAATTATTGAAAATCGAATAAAATCAATCAAAACTTATTGATTTTAACTAGTTTCAGAAGTTTTGACAAAGTTATATTTAATATTTTATGTTTTACAAAACTTTTAATTACATAGTGATTTACATGCAAAATCTAGCTTTTTTCACTACTTTTTCAACGCTAGTTTGTAAATATCAATAACTCTTTGAAAACATTAAAAAAACAATGAAATTATTGAAAATCGATATGAAATCAATCAAAACTTATTGATTTTAACTAGTTTCAGAAGTTTTGACAAAGTTATATTTAAGATTTTATGTTTTACACAACTTTTAATTACATAACGATTTACATGCAAAATCAAGCTGTTTTGACTACTTTTTAACGTTAGTTTGTAAATATGAATAACTCTTTGAAAACATTAGAAAAACAATGAAATTATTGAAAATCGATATGAAATCAATCAAAACTTATTGATTTTAACTAGTTTCAGAAGTTTTGACAAAGTTATATTTAAGATTTTATGTTTTACACAACTTTTAATTACATAGTGATTTACATGCAAAATCTAGCTTTTTTCACTACTTTTTCAACGCTAGTTTGTAAATATGAATAACTCTTTGAAAACATTGGAAAAACAATGAAATTATTGAAAATCGATATGAAATCAATCAAAACTTATTGATTTTAACTAGTTTCAGACGTTTTGACAAAGTTTTATTTAAGATTTTATGTTTTACACAACTTTTAATTACATAGCGATTTACATACAAAATCAAGCTGTTTTGACTACTTTTTAACGTTAGTTTGTAAATATCAATAACTGTTTTAAAACATTAGAAAAACAATGAAATTATTGAAAATCGATATGAAATCAATCAAAACTTATTGATTTTAACTAGTTTCAGAAGTTTTGACAAAGTTATATTTAAGATTTTATGTTTTACACAACTTTTAATTACATGACGATTTACATACAAAATCAAGCTGTTTTCACTACTTTTTAACGTTAGTTTGTAAATATCAATAACTGTTTGAAAACATTAGAAAAACAATGAAATTATTGAAAATCGATATGAAATCAATCAAAACTTATTGATTTTAACTAGTTTCAGAAGTTTTGACAAAGTTATATTTAATATTTTATGTTTTACAAAACTTTTAATTACATAGTGATTTACATGCACAATCTAGCTTTTTTCACTACTTTTTCAACGCTAGTTTGTAAATATCAATAACTCTTTGAAAACATTAAAAAAACAATGAAATTATTGAAAATCGATATGAAATCAATCAAAACTTATTGATTTTAACTAGTTTCAGAAGTTTTGACAAAGTTATATTGAAGATTTTATGTTTTACACAACTTTTAATTACATAGTGATTTACATGCAAAATCTAGCTTTTTTCACTACTTTTTCAACGCTAGTTTGTAAATATGAATAACTCTTTGAAAACATTGGAAAAACAATGAAATTATTGAAAATCGATATGAAATCAATCAAAACTTATTGATTTTAACTAGTTTCAGACGTTTTGACAAAGTTTTATTTAAGATTTTATGTTTTACACAACTTTTAATTACATAGCGATTTACATACAAAATCAAGCTGTTTTGACTACTTTTTAACGTTAATTTGTAAATATCAATAACTGTTTTAAAACATTAGAAAAACAATGAAATTATTGAAAATCGATATGAAATCAATCAAAACTTATTGATTTTAGCTAGTTTCAGAAGTTTTGACAAAGTTATATTTAAGATTTTATGTTTTACACAACTTTTAATTACATAACGATTTACATGCAAAATCAAGCTGTTTTGACTACTTTTTAACGTTAGTTTGTAAATATCAATAACTGTTTGAAAACATTAGAAAAACAATGAAATTATTGAAAATCGATATGAAATAAATCAAAACTTATTGATTTTAACTAGTTTCAGAAGTTTTGACAAAGTTATATTTAACATTTTATGTTTTACACAACTTTTAATTACATGACGATTTACATACAAAATCAAGCTGTTTTGACTACTTTTTAACGTTAGTTTGTAAATATCAATAACTGTTTGAAAACATTAGAAAAACAATGAAATTATTGAAAATCGAATAAAATCAATCAAAACTTATTGATTTTAACTAGTTTCAGAAGTTTTGACAAAGTTATATTTAATATTTTATGTTTTACAAAACTTTTAATTACATAGTGATTTACATGCAAAATCTAGCTTTTTTCACTACTTTTTCAACGCTAGTTTGTAAATATCAATAACTCTTTGAAAACATTAAAAAAACAATGAAATTATTGAAAATCGATATGAAATCAATCAAAACTTATTGATTTTAACTAGTTTCAGAAGTTTTGACAAAGTTATATTTAAGATTTTATGTTTTACACAACTTTTAATTACATAGTGATTTACATGCAAAATCTAGCTTTTTTCACTACTTTTTCAACGCTAGTTTGTAAATATCAATAACTCTTTGAAAACATTAAAAAAACAATGAAATTATTGAAAATCGATGAGAAATCAATCAAAACTTATTGATTTTAACTAGTTTCAGAAGTTTTGACAAAGTTATATTTAAGATTTTATTTTTTACACAACTTTTAAATACATGACGATTTACATGCAAAATCAAGCTGTTTTGACTACTTTTTAACGTTAGTTTGTAAATATCAATAACTGTTTGAAAACATTAGAAAAACAATGAAATTATTGAAAATCGATATGAAATCAATCAAAACTTATTGATTTTAACTAGTTTCAGAAGTTTTGACAAAGTTATATTTAAGATTTTATGTTTTACACAACTTTTAATTACATAGTGATTTACATGCAAAATCTAGCTTTTTTCACTACTTTTTCAACGCTAGTTTGTAAATATGAATAACTCTTTGAAAACATTAGAAAAACAATGAAATTATTGAAAATCGATATGAAATCAATCAAAACTTATTGATTTTAACTAGTTTCAGAAGTTTTGACAAAGTTATATTTAATATTTTATGTTTTACACAACTTTTAATTACATAACGATTTACATACAAAATCAAGCTGTTTTGACTACTTTTTAATGTTAGTTTGTAAATATCAATAACTCTTTGAAAACATTAAAAAAACAATGAAATTATTGAAAATCGATATGAAATCAATCAAAACTTATTGATTTTAACTAGTTTCAGAAGTTTTGACAAAGTTATATTTAAGATTTTATGTTTTACACAACTTTTAATTACATAACGATTTACATGCAAAATCAAGCTGTTTTGACTACTTTTTAACGTTAGTTTGTAAATATCAATAACTGTTTGATAACATTAGAAAAACAATGAAATTATTGAAAATCGATATGAAATCAATCAAAACTTATTGATTTTAACTAGTTTCAGAAGTTTTGACAAAGTTATATTTAAGATTTTATGTTTTACACAACTTTTAATTACATAGTGATTTACATGCAAAATCTAGCTTTTTTCACTACTTTTTCAACGCTAGTTTGTAAATATGAATAACTCTTTGAAAACATTAGAAAAACAATGAAATTATTGAAAATCGATATGAAATCAATCAAAACTTATTGATTTTAACTAGTTTCAGACGTTTTGACAAAGTTATATTTAATATTTTATGTTTTACACAACTTTTAATTACATAACGATTTACATACAAAATCAAGCTGTTTTGACTACTTTTTAACGTTAGTTTGTAAATATCAATAACTCTTTGAAAACATTAAAAAAACAATGAAATTATTGAAAATCGATATGAAATCAATCAAAACACATTGATTTTAACTAGTTTCAGAAGTTTTGACAAAGTTATATTTAAGATTTTATGTTTTACACAACTTTTAATTACATAACGATTTACATGCAAAATCAAGCTGTTTTGACTACTTTTTAACGTTAGTTTGTAAATATGAATAACTCTTTGAAAACATTAGAAAAACAATGAAATTATTGAAAATCGATATGAAATCAATCAAAACTTATTGATTTTAACTAGTTTCAGAAGTTTTGACAAAGTTATATTTAAGATTTTATGTTTTACACAACTTTTAATTACATAGTGACTTACATGCAAAATCTAGCTTTTTTCACTACTTTTTCAACGCTAGTTTGTAAATATGAATAACTCTTTGAAAACATTGGAAAAACAATGAAATTATTGAAAATCGATATGAAATCAATCAAAACTTATTGATTTTAACTAGTTTCAGAAGTTTTGACAAAGTTATATTTAAGATTTTATGTTTTACACAACTTTTAATTACATAGTGATTTACATGCAAAATCTAGCTTTTTTCACTACTTTTTCAACGCTAGTTTGTAAATATGAATAACTCTTTGAAAACATTGGAAAAACAATGAAATTATTGAAAATCGATATGAAATCAATCAAAACTTATTGATTTTAACTAGTTTCAGACGTTTTGACAAAGTTTTATTTAAGATTTTATGTTTTACACAACTTTTAATTACATAGCGATTTACATACAAAATCAAGCTGTTTTGACTACTTTTTCAACGCTAGTTTGTAAATATCAATAACTCTTTGAAAACATTAAAAAAACAATGAAATTATTGAAAATCGATGAGAAATCAATCAAAACTTATTGATTTTAACTAGTTTCAGAAGTTTTGACAAAGTTATATTTAAGATTTTATGTTTTACACAACTTTTAATTACATAACGATTTACATGCAAAATCAAGCTGTTTTGACTACTTTTTAACGTTAGTTTGTAAATATAAATAACTGTTTGAAAACATTAGAAAAACAATGAAATTATTGAAAATCGATATGAAATAAATCAAAACTTATTGATTTTAACTAGTTTCAGAAGTTTTGACAAAGTTATATTTAATATTTTATGTTTTACAAAACTTTTAATTACATAGTGATTTACATGCACAATCTAGCTTTTTTCACTACTTTTTCAACGCTAGTTTGTAAATATCAATAACTCTTTGAAAACATTAAAAAAACAATGAAATTATTGAAAATCGATATGAAATCAATCAAAACTTATTGATTTTAACTAGTTTCAGAAGTTTTGACAAAGTTATATTGAAGATTTTATGTTTTACACAACTTTTAATTACATAGTGATTTACATGCAAAATCTAGCTTTTTTCACTACTTTTTCAACGCTAGTTTGTAAATATGAATAACTCTTTGAAAACATTGGAAAAACAATGAAATTATTGAAAATCGATATGAAATCAATCAAAACTTATTGATTTTAACTAGTTTCAGACGTTTTGACAAAGTTTTATTTAAGATTTTATGTTTTACACAACTTTTAATTACATAGCGATTTACATACAAAATCAAGCTGTTTTGACTACTTTTTAACGTTAATTTGTAAATATCAATAACTGTTTTAAAACATTAGAAAAACAATGAAATTATTGAAAATCGATATGAAATCAATCAAAACTTATTGATTTTAGCTAGTTTCAGAAGTTTTGACAAAGTTATATTTAAGATTTTATGTTTTACACAACTTTTAATTACATAACGATTTACATGCAAAATCAAGCTGTTTTGACTACTTTTTAACGTTAGTTTGTAAATATCAATAACTGTTTGAAAACATTAGAAAAACAATGAAATTATTGAAAATCGATATGAAATAAATCAAAACTTATTGATTTTAACTAGTTTCAGAAGTTTTGACAAAGTTATATTTAACATTTTATGTTTTACACAACTTTTAATTACATGACGATTTACATACAAAATCAAGCTGTTTTGACTACTTTTTAACGTTAGTTTGTAAATATCAATAACTGTTTGAAAACATTAGAAAAACAATGAAATTATTGAAAATCGAATAAAATCAATCAAAACTTATTGATTTTAACTAGTTTCAGAAGTTTTGACAAAGTTATATTTAATATTTTATGTTTTACAAAACTTTTAATTACATAGTGATTTACATGCAAAATCTAGCTTTTTTCACTACTTTTTCAACGCTAGTTTGTAAATATCAATAACTCTTTGAAAACATTAAAAAAACAATGAAATTATTGAAAATCGATATGAAATCAATCAAAACTTATTGATTTTAACTAGTTTCAGAAGTTTTGACAAAGTTATATTTAAGATTTTATGTTTTACACAACTTTTAATTACATAGTGATTTACATGCAAAATCTAGCTTTTTTCACTACTTTTTCAACGCTAGTTTGTAAATATCAATAACTCTTTGAAAACATTAAAAAAACAATGAAATTATTGAAAATCGATGAGAAATCAATCAAAACTTATTGATTTTAACTAGTTTCAGAAGTTTTGACAAAGTTATATTTAAGATTTTATTTTTTACACAACTTTTAAATACATGACGATTTACATGCAAAATCAAGCTGTTTTGACTACTTTTTAACGTTAGTTTGTAAATATCAATAACTGTTTGAAAACATTAGAAAAACAATGAAATTATTGAAAATCGATATGAAATCAATCAAAACTTATTGATTTTAACTAGTTTCAGAAGTTTTGACAAAGTTATATTTAAGATTTTATGTTTTACACAACTTTTAATTACATAGTGATTTACATGCAAAATCTAGCTTTTTTCACTACTTTTTCAACGCTAGTTTGTAAATATGAATAACTCTTTGAAAACATTAGAAAAACAATGAAATTATTGAAAATCGATATGAAATCAATCAAAACTTATTGATTTTAACTAGTTTCAGAAGTTTTGACAAAGTTATATTTAATATTTTATGTTTTACACAACTTTTAATTACATAACGATTTACATACAAAATCAAGCTGTTTTGACTACTTTTTAATGTTAGTTTGTAAATATCAATAACTCTTTGAAAACATTAAAAAAACAATGAAATTATTGAAAATCGATATGAAATCAATCAAAACTTATTGATTTTAACTAGTTTCAGAAGTTTTGACAAAGTTATATTTAAGATTTTATGTTTTACACAACTTTTAATTACATAACGATTTACATGCAAAATCAAGCTGTTTTGACTACTTTTTAACGTTAGTTTGTAAATATCAATAACTGTTTGATAACATTAGAAAAACAATGAAATTATTGAAAATCGATATGAAATCAATCAAAACTTATTGATTTTAACTAGTTTCAGAAGTTTTGACAAAGTTATATTTAAGATTTTATGTTTTACACAACTTTTAATTACATAGTGATTTACATGCAAAATCTAGCTTTTTTCACTACTTTTTCAACGCTAGTTTGTAAATATGAATAACTCTTTGAAAACATTAGAAAAACAATGAAATTATTGAAAATCGATATGAAATCAATCAAAACTTATTGATTTTAACTAGTTTCAGACGTTTTGACAAAGTTATATTTAATATTTTATGTTTTACACAACTTTTAATTACATAACGATTTACATACAAAATCAAGCTGTTTTGACTACTTTTTAACGTTAGTTTGTAAATATCAATAACTCTTTGAAAACATTAAAAAAACAATGAAATTATTGAAAATCGATATGAAATCAATCAAAACACATTGATTTTAACTAGTTTCAGAAGTTTTGACAAAGTTATATTTAAGATTTTATGTTTTACACAACTTTTAATTACATAACGATTTACATGCAAAATCAAGCTGTTTTGACTACTTTTTAACGTTAGTTTGTAAATATGAATAACTCTTTGAAAACATTAGAAAAACAATGAAATTATTGAAAATCGATATGAAATCAATCAAAACTTATTGATTTTAACTAGTTTCAGAAGTTTTGACAAAGTTATATTTAAGATTTTATGTTTTACACAACTTTTAATTACATAGTGACTTACATGCAAAATCTAGCTTTTTTCACTACTTTTTCAACGCTAGTTTGTAAATATGAATAACTCTTTGAAAACATTGGAAAAACAATGAAATTATTGAAAATCGATATGAAATCAATCAAAACTTATTGATTTTAACTAGTTTCAGAAGTTTTGACAAAGTTATATTTAAGATTTTATGTTTTACACAACTTTTAATTACATAGTGATTTACATGCAAAATCTAGCTTTTTTCACTACTTTTTCAACGCTAGTTTGTAAATATGAATAACTCTTTGAAAACATTGGAAAAACAATGAAATTATTGAAAATCGATATGAAATCAATCAAAACTTATTGATTTTAACTAGTTTCAGACGTTTTGACAAAGTTTTATTTAAGATTTTATGTTTTACACAACTTTTAATTACATAGCGATTTACATACAAAATCAAGCTGTTTTGACTACTTTTTCAACGCTAGTTTGTAAATATCAATAACTCTTTGAAAACATTAAAAAAACAATGAAATTATTGAAAATCGATGAGAAATCAATCAAAACTTATTGATTTTAACTAGTTTCAGAAGTTTTGACAAAGTTATATTTAAGATTTTATGTTTTACACAACTTTTAATTACATAACGATTTACATGCAAAATCAAGCTGTTTTGACTACTTTTTAACGTTAGTTTGTAAATATAAATAACTGTTTGAAAACATTAGAAAAACAATGAAATTATTGAAAATCGATATGAAATAAATCAAAACTTATTGATTTTAACTAGTTTCAGAAGTTTTGACAAAGTTATATTTAAGATTTTATGTTTTACACAACTTTTAATTACATGACGATTTACATACAAAATCAAGCTGTTTTGACTACTTTTTAACGTTAGTTTGTAAATATCAATAACTGTTTGAAAACATTAGAAAAACAATGAAATTATTGAAAATCGATATGAAATCAATCAAAACTTATTGATTTTAACTAGTTTCAGAAGTTTTGACAAAGTTATATTTAATATTTTATGTTTTACAAAACTTTTAATTACATAGTGATTTACATGCAAAATCTAGCTTTTTTCACTACTTTTTCAACGCTAGTTTGTAAATATCAATAACTCTTTGAAAACATTAAAAAAACAATGAAATTATTGAAAATCGATATGAAATCAATCAAACCTTATTGATTTTAACTAGTTTCAGAAGTTTTGACAAAGTTATATTTAAGATTTTATGTTTTACACAACTTTTAATTAAATAGTGATTTACATGCAAAATCTAGCTTTTTTCACTACTTTTTCAACGCTAGTTTGTAAATATCAATAACTCTTTGAAAACATTAGAAAAACAATGAAATTATTGAAAATCGATATGAAATCAATCAAAACTTATTGATTTTAACTAGTTTCAGAAGTTTTGACAAAGTTATATTTAAGATTTTATGTTTTACACAACTTTTAATTACATAGTGATTTACATGCAAAATCTAGCTTTGTTCACTACTTTTTCAACGCTAGTTTGTAAATATCAATAACTCTTTGAAAACATTAAAAAAACAATGAAATTATTGAAAATCGATATGAAATCAATCAAAACTTATTGATTTTAACTAGTTTCAGAAGTTTTGACAAAGTTATATTTAAGATTTTATGTTTTACACAACTTTTAATTACATAGTGATTTACATGCAAAATCTAGCTTTTTTCACTACTTTTTCAACGCTAGTTTGTAAATATGAATAACTCTTTGAAAACATTAGAAAAACAATGAAATTATTGAAAATCGATATGAAATCAATCAAAACTTATTGATTTTAACTAGTTTCAGAAGTTTTGACAAAGTTATATTTAAGATTTTATGTTTTACACAACTTTTAATTACATAGTGATTTACATGCAAAATCTAGCTTTGTTCACTACTTTTTCAACGCTAGTTTGTAAATATCAATAACTCTTTGAAAACATTAAAAAAACAATGAAATTATTGAAAATCGATATGAAATCAATCAAAACTTATTGATTTTAACTAGTTTCAGAAGTTTTGACAAAGTTATATTTAAGATTTTATGTTTTACACAACTTTTAATTACATAACGATTTACATGCGAAATCATGCTGTTTTGACTACTTTTTAACGTTAGTTTGTAAATATTAATAACTCTTTGAAAACATTAGAAAAACAATGAAATTATTGAAAATCGATATGAAATCAATCAAAACTTATTGATTTTAACTAGTTTCAGAAGTTTTGACAAAGTTATATTTAAGATTTTATGTTTTACACAACTTTTAATTACATAGTGATTTACATGCAAAATCTAGCTTTTTTCACTACTTTTTCAACGCTAGTTTGTAAATATAAATAACTCTTTGAAAACATTAAAAAAACAATGAAATTATTGAAAATCGATGAGAAATCAATCAAAACTTATTGATTTTAACTAGTTTCAGAAGTTTTGACAAAGTTATATTTAAGATTTTATTTTTTACACAACTTTTAAATACATGACGATTTACATGCAAAATCAAGCTGTTTTGACTACTTTTTAACGTTAGTTTGTAAATATGAATAACTCTTTGAAAACATTAGAAAAACAATGAAATTATTGAAAATCGATATGAAATCAATCAAAACTTATTGGTTTTAACTAGTTTCAGAAGTTTTGACAAAGTTATATTTAATATTTTATGTTTTACAAAACTTTTAATTACATAGTGATTTACATGCACAATCTAGCTTTTTTCACTACTTTTTCATCGCTAGTTTGTAAATATCAATAACTCTTTGAAAACATTAAAAAAACAATGAAATTATTGAAAATCGATATGAAATCAATCAAAACTTATTGATTTTAACTAGTTTCAGAAGTTTTGACAAAGTTATATTTAAGATTTTATGTTTTACACAACTTTTAATTACATAGTGATTTACATGCAAAATCTAGCTTTTTTCACTACTTTTTCAACGCTAGTTTGTAAATATGAATAACTCTTTGAAAACATTAGAAAAACAATGAAATTATTGAAAATCGATATGAAATCAATCAAAACTTATTGATTTTAACTAGTTTCAGAAGTTTTGACAAAGTTATATTTAAGATTTTATGTTTTACACAACTTTTAATTACATAGTGATTTACATGCAAAATCTAGCTTTGTTCACTACTTTTTCAACGCTGGTTTGTAAATATCAATAACTCTTTGAAAACATTAAAAAAACAATGAAATTATTGAAAATCGATATGAAATCAATCAAAACTTATTGATTTTAACTAGTTTCAGATGTTTTGACAAAGTTATATTTAAGATTTTATGTTTTACACAACTTTTAATTACATGACGATTTACATACAAAATCAAGCTGTTTTGACTACTTTTTAACGTTAGTGTGTACATATCAATAACTGTTTGAAAACATTAGAAAAACAATGAAATTATTGAAAATCGATATGAAATCAATCAAAACTTATTGGTTTTAACTAGTTTCAGAAGTTTTGACAAAGTTATATTTAATATTTTATGTTTTACAAAACTTTTAATTACATAGTGATTTACATGCACAATCTAGCTTTTTTCACTACTTTTTCATCGCTAGTTTGTAAATATCAATAACTCTTTGAAAACATTAAAAAAACAATGAAATTATTGAAAATCGATATGAAATCAATCAAAACTTATTGATTTTAACTAGTTTCAGAAGTTTTGACAAAGTTATATTTAAGATTTTATGTTTTACACAACTTTTAATTACATAGTGATTTACATGCAAAATCTAGCTTTTTTCACTACTTTTTCAACGCTAGTTTGTAAATATGAATAACTCTTTGAAAACATTAGAAAAACAATGAAATTATTGAAAATCGATATGAAATCAATCAAAACTTATTGATTTTAACTAGTTTCAGAAGTTTTGACAAAGTTATATTTAAGATTTTATGTTTTACACAACTTTTAATTACATAGTGATTTACATGCAAAATCTAGCTTTGTTCACTACTTTTTCAACGCTGGTTTGTAAATATCAATAACTCTTTGAAAACATTAAAAAAACAATGAAATTATTGAAAATCGATATGAAATCAATCAAAACTTATTGATTTTAACTAGTTTCAGAAGTTTTGACAAAGTTATATTTAAGATTTTATGTTTTACACAACTTTTAATTACATAACGATTTACATGCAAAATCAAGCTGTTTTGACTACTTTTTAACGTTAGTTTGTAAATATTAATAACTCTTTGAAAACATTAGAAAAACAATGAAATTATTGAAAATCGATATGAAATCAATCAAAACTGATTGATTTTAACTAGTTTCAGAAATTTTGACAAAGTTATATTTAAGATTTTATGTTTTACACAACTTTTAATTACATAGTGATTTACATGCAAAATCTAGCTTTTTTCACTACTTTTTCAACGCTAGTTTGTAAATATCAATAACTCTTTGAAAACATTAAAAAAACAATGAAATTATTGAAAATCGATGAGAAATCAATCAAAACTTATTGATTTTAACTAGTTTCAGAAGTTTTGACAAAGTTATATTTAAGATTTTATTTTTTACACAACTTTTAATTACATGACGATTTACATGCAAAATCAAGCTGTTTTGACTACTTTTTAACGTTGGTTTGTAAATATGAATAACTCTTTGAAAACATTAGAAAAACAATGAAATTATTGAAAATCGATATGAAATCAATCAAAACTTATTGATTTTAACTAGTTTCAGATGTTTTGACAAAGTTATATTTAAGATTTTATGTTTTACACAACTTTTAATTACATGACGATTTACATACAAAATCAAGCTGTTTTGACTACTTTTTAACGTTAGTGTGTAAATATCACTAACTGTTTGAAAACATTAGAAAAACAATGAAATTATTGAAAATCGATATGAAATCAATCAAAACTTATTGATTTTAACTAGTTTCAGAAGTTTTGACAAAGTTATATTTAAGATTTTATGTTTTACACAACTTTTAATTACATAGTGATTTACATGCCAAATCTAGCTTTTTTCACTACTTTTTCAACGCTAGTTCGTAAATATCAATAACTCTTTGAAAACATTAAAAAAACAATGAAATTATTGAAAATCGATATGAAATCAATCAAAACTTATTGATTTTAACTAGTTTCAGAAGTTTTGACAAAGTTATATTTAAGATTTTATGTTTTACACAACTTTTAATTACATAACGATTTACATGCAAAATCAAGCTGTTTTGACTACTTTTTAACGTTAGTGTGTAAATATGAATAACTCTTTGAAAACATTAGAAAAACAATGAAATTATTGAAAATCGATATGAAATCAATCAAAACTTATTGATTTTAACTAGTTTCAGAAGTTTTGACAAAGTTATATTTAAGATTTTATGTTTTACACAACTTTTAATTACATAGTGACTTACATGCAAAATCTAGCTTTTTTCACTACTTTTTCAACGCTAGTTTGTAAATATGAATAACTCTTTGAAAACATTGGAAAAACAATGAAATTATTGAAAATCGATATGAAAACAATCAAAACTTATTGATTTTAACTAGTTTCAGAAGTTTTGACAAAGTTATATTTAAGATTTTATGTTTTACACAACTTTTAATTACATGACGATTTACATACAAAATCAAGCTGTTTTCACTACTTTTTAACGTTAGTTTGTAAATATCAATAACTGTTTGAAAACATTAGAAAAACAATGAAATTATTGAAAATCGATATGAAATCAATCAAAACTTATTGATTTTAACTAGTTTCAGAAGTTTTGACAAAGTTATATTTAAGATTTTATGTTTTACACAACTTTTAATTACATAACGATTTACATGCAAAATCAAGCTGTTTTGACTACTTTTTAACGTTAGTTTGTAAATATAAATAACTGTTTGAAAACATTAGAAAAACAATGAAATTATTGAAAATCGATATGAAATAAATCAAAACTTATTGATTTTAACTAGTTTCAGAAGTTTTGACAAAGTTATATTTAAGATTTTATGTTTTACACAACTTTTAATTACATGACGATTTACATACAAAATCAAGCTGTTTTGACTACTTTTTAACGTTAGTTTGTAAATATCAATAACTGTTTGAAAACATTAGAAAAACAATGAAATTATTGAAAATCGATATGAAATCAATCAAAACTTATTGATTTTAACTAGTTTCAGAAGTTTTGACAAAGTTATATTTAATATTTTATGTTTTACAAAACTTTTAATTACATAGTGATTTACATGCAAAATCTAGCTTTTTTCACTACTTTTTCAACGCTAGTTTGTAAATATCAATAACTCTTTGAAAACATTAAAAAAACAATGAAATTATTGAAAATCGATATGAAATCAATCAAAACTTATTGATTTTAACTAGTTTCAGAAGTTTTGACAAAGTTATATTTAAGATTTTATGTTTTACACAACTTTTAATTAAATAGTGATTTACATGCAAAATCTAGCTTTTTTCACTACTTTTTCAACGCTAGTTTGTAAATATCAATAACTCTTTGAAAACATTAAAAAAACAATGAAATTATTGAAAATCGATGAGAAATCAATCAAAACTTATTGATTTTAACTAGTTTCAGAAGTTTTGACAAAGTTATATTTAAGATTTTATGTTTTACACAACTTTTAATTACATAACGATTTACATACAAAATCAAGCTGTTTTGACTACTTTTTAACGTTAGTTTGTAAATATCAATAACTCTTTGAAAACATTAAAAAAACAATGAAATTATTGAAAATCGATATGAAATCAATCAAAACACATTGATTTTAACTAGTTTCAGAAGTTTTGACAAAGTTATATTTAAGATTTTATGTTTTACACAACTTTTAATTACATAACGATTTACATGCAAAATCAAGCTGTTTTGACTACTTTTTAACGTTAGTTTGTAAATATCAATAACTTTTTGAAAACATTAAAAAAACAATGAAATTATTGAAAATCGATATGAAATCAATCAAAACTTATTGATTTTAACTAGTTTCAGAAGTTTTGACAAAGTTATATTTAAGATTTTATGTTTTACACAACTTTTAATTACATAGTGATTTACATGCAAAATCTAGCTTTTTTCACTACTTTTTCAACGCTAGTTTGTAAATATGAATAACTCATTGAAAACATTAGAAAAACAATGAAATTATTGAAAATCGATATGAAATCAATCAAAACTTATTGATTTTAACTAGTTTCAGATGTTTTGACAAAGTTATATTTAAGATTTTATGTTTTACACAACTTTTAATTACATGACGATTTACATACAAAATCAAGCTGTTTTGACTACTTTTTAACGTTAGTTTGTAAATATCAATAACTGTTTGAAAACATTAGAAAAACAATGAAATTATTGAAAATCGATATGAAATCAATCAAAACTTATTGATTTTAACTAGTTTCAGAAGTTTTGACAAAGTTATATTTAAGATTTTATGTTTTACACAACTTTTAATTACATAGTGATTTACATGCAAAATCTATCTTTTTTCACTACTTTTTCAACGCTAGTTTGTAAATATGAATAACTCTTTGAAAACATTAAAAAAACAATGAAATTATTGAAAATCGATATGAAATCAATCAAAACTTATTGATTTTAACTAGTTTCAGAAGTTTTGACAAAGTTATATTTAAGATTTTATGTTTTACACAACTTTTAATTACATAACGATTTACATGCAAAATCAAGCTTTTTTGACTACTTTTTAACGTTAGTTTGTAAATATGAATAACTCTTTGAAAACATTAGAAAAACAATGAAATTATTGAAAATCGATATGAAATCAATCAAAACTTATTGATTTTAACTAGTTTCAGAAGTTTTGACAAAGTTATATTTAAGATTTTATGTTTTACACAACTTTTAATTACATAGTGACTTACATGCAAAATCTAGCTTTTTGCACTACTTTTTCAACGCTAGTTTGTAAATATGAATAACTCTTTGAAAACATTGGAAAAACAATGAAATTATTGAAAATTGATATGAAATCAATCAAAACTTATTGATTTTAACTAGTTTCAGAAGTTTTGACAAAGTTATATTTAAGATTTTATGTTTTACACAACTTTTAATTACATAGTGATTTACATGCAAAATCTAGCTTTTTTCACTACTTTTTCAACGCTAGTTTGTAAATATGAATAACTCTTTGAAAACATTGGAAAAACAATGAAATTATTGAAAATCGATATGAAATCAATCAAAACTTATTGATTTTAACTAGTTTCAGACGTTTTGACAAAGTTTTATTTAAGATTTTATGTTTTACACAACTTTTAATTACATAGCGATTTACATACAAAATCAAGCTGTTTGGACTACTTTTTAACGTTAGTTTGTAAATATCAATAACTGTTTTAAAACATTAGAAAAACAATGAAATTATTGAAAATCGATATGAAATCAATCAAAACTTATTGATTTTAACTAGTTTCAGAAGTTTTGACAAAGTTATATTTAATATTTTATGTTTTACAAAACTTTTAATTACATAGTGATTTACATGCACAATCTAGCTTTTTACACTACTTTTTCAACGCTAGTTGGTAAATATCAATAACTCTTTGAAAACATTAAAAAAACAATGAAATTATTGAAAATCGATATGAAATCATTCAAAACTTATTGATTTTAACTAGTTTCAGAAGTTTTGACAAAGTTATATTTAAGATTTTATGTTTTACACAACTTTTAATTACATAGTGATTTACATGCAAAATCTAGCTTTTTTCACTACTTTTTCAACGCTAGTTTGTAAATATGAATAACTCTTTGAAAACATTAGAAAAACAATGAAATTATTGAAAATCGATATGAAATCAATCAAAACTTATTGATTTTAACTAGTTTCAGAAGTTTTGACAAAGTTATATTTAAGATTTTATGTTTTACACAACTTTTAATTACATAGTGATTTACATGCAAAATCTAGCTTTTTTCACTACTTTTTCAACGCTAGTTTGTAAATATGAATAACTCTTTGAAAACATTGGAAAAACAATGAAATTATTGAAAATCGATATGAAATCAATCAAAACTTATTGATTTTAACTAGTTTCAGACGTTTTGACAAAGTTTTATTTAAGATTTTATGTTTTACACAACTTTTAATTACATAGCGATTTACATACAAAATCAAGCTGTTTTGACTACTTTTTAACGTTAGTTTGTAAATATAAATAACTGTTTTAAAACATTAGAAAAACAATGAAATTATTGAAAATCGATATGAAATCAATCAAAACTTATTGATTTTAAGTAGTTTCAGAAGTTTTGACAAAGTTATATTTAAGATTTTATGTTTTACACAACTTTTAATTACATGACGATTTACATACAAAATCAAGCTGTTTTGACTACTTTTTAACGTTAGTTTGTAAATATCAATAACTGTTTGAAAACATTAGAAAAACAATGAAATTATTGAAAATCGATATGAAATCAATCAAAACTTATTGATTTTAACTAGTTTCAGAAGTTTTGACAAAGTTATATTTAAGATTTTATGTTTTACACAACTTTTAATTACATAATGATTTACATGCAAAATATGTCTTTTTTCACTACTTTTTCAACGCTAGTTTGTAAATATGAATAACTCTTTGAAAACATTAAAAAAACAATGAAATTATTGAAAATCGATATGAAATCATTCAAAACTTATTGATTTTAACTAGTTTCAGTAGTTTTGACAAAGTTATATTTAAGATTTTATGTTTTACACAACTTTTAATTACATAGTGATTTACATGCAAAATCTAGCTTTTTTCACTACTTTTTCAACGCTAGTTTGTAAATATGAATAACTGTTTTAAAACATTAGAAAAACAATGAAATTATTGAAAATCGATATGAAATCAATCAAAACTTATTGATTTTAAGTAGTTTCAGAAGTTTTGGAAAAGTTATATTTAAGATTTTATGTTTTACACAACTTTTAATTACATAGTGATTTACATGCAAAATCTAGCTTTTTTCACTACTTTTTCAACGCTAGTTTGTAAATATGAATAACTCTTTGAAAACATTGGAAAAACAATGAAATTATTGAAAATCGATATGAAATCAATCAAAACTTATTGATTTTAACTAGTTTCAGACGTTTTGACAAAGTTTTATTTAAGATTTTATGTTTTACACAACTTTTAATTACATAGCGATTTACATACAAAATCAAGCTGTTTTGACTACTTTTTAACGTTAGTTTGTAAATATAAATAACTGTTTTAAAACATTAGAAAAACAATGAAATTATTGAAAATCGATATGAAATCAATCAAAACTTATTGATTTTAAGTAGTTTCAGAAGTTTTGACAAAGTTATATTTAAGATTTTATGTTTTACACAACTTTTAATTACATGACGATTTACATACAAAATCAAGCTGTTTTGACTACTTTTTAACGTTAGTTTGTAAATATCAATAACTGTTTGAAAACATTAGAAAAACAATGAAATTATTGAAAATCGATATGAAATCAATCAAAACTTATTGATTTTAACTAGTTTCAGAAGTTTTGACAAAGTTATATTTAATATTTTATGTTTTACACAACTTTTAATTACATAATGATTTACATGCAAAATATGTCTTTTTTCACTACTTTTTCAACGCTAGTTTGTAAATATGAATAACTCTTTGAAAACATTAAAAAAACAATGAAATTATTGAAAATCGATATGAAATCAATCAAAACTTATTGATTTTAACTAGTTTCAGAAGTTTTGACAAAGTTATATTTAAGATTTTATGTTTTACACAACTTTTAATTACATAACGATTTACATGCAAAATCAAGCTGTTTTGACTACTTTTTAACGTTAGTTTGTAAATATCAATAACTCTTTGAAAACATTAGAAAAACAATGAAATTATTGAAAATCGATATGAAATCAATCAAAACTTATTGATTTTAAGTAGTTTCAGAAGTTTTGACAAAGTTATATTTAAGATTTTATGTTTTACACAACTTTTAATTACATAACGATTTACATGCAAAATCAATCTGTTTTGACTACTTTTTAACGTTAGTTTGTAAATATCAATAACTGTTTGAAAACATTAGAAAAACAATGAAATTATTGAAAATCGATATGAAATCAATCAAAACTTATTGATTTTAACTAGTTTCAGAAGTTTTGACAAAGTTATATTTAAGATTTTATGTTTTACACAACTTTTAATTACATAGTGATTTACATGCAAAATCTAGCTTTTTTCACTACTTTTTCAACGCTAGTTTGTAAATATGAATAACTCTTTGAAAACATTAGAAAAACAATGAAATTATTGAAAATCGATATGAAATCAATCAAAACTTATTGATTTTAACTAGTTTCAGAAGTTTTGACAAAGTTATATTTAAGATTTTATGTTTTACACAACTTTTAATTACATAGTGATTTACATGCAAAATCTAGCTTTTTTCACTACTTTTTCAACGCTAGTTTGTAAATATGAATAACTCTTTGAAAACATTGGAAAAACAATGAAATTATTGAAAATCGATATGAAATCAATCAAAACTTATTGATTTTAACTAGTTTCAGACGTTTTGACAAAGTTTTATTTAAGATTTTATGTTTTACACAACTTTTAATTACATAGCGATTTACATACAAAATCAAGCTGTTTTGACTACTTTTTAACGTTAGTTTGTAAATATAAATAACTGTTTTAAAACATTAGAAAAACAATGAAATTATTGAAAATCGATATGAAATCAATCAAAACTTATTGATTTTAAGTAGTTTCAGAAGTTTTGACAAAGTTATATTTAAGATTTTATGTTTTACACAACTTTTAATTACATGACGATTTACATACAAAATCAAGCTGTTTTGACTACTTTTTAACGTTAGTTTGTAAATATCAATAACTGTTTGAAAACATTAGAAAAACAATGAAATTATTGAAAATCGATATGAAATCAATCAAAACTTATTGATTTTAACTAGTTTCAGAAGTTTTGACAAAGTTATATTTAATATTTTATGTTTTACAAAACTTTTAATTACATAGTGATTTACATGCACAATCTAGCTTTTTTCACTACTTTTTCAACGCTAGTTTGTAAATATCAATAACTCTTTGAAAACATTAAAAAAACAATGAAATTATTGAAAATCGATATGAAATCAATCAAAACTTATTGATTTTAACTAGTTTCAGAAGTTTTGACAAAGTTATATTTAAGATTTTATGTTTTACACAACTTTTAATTACATAACGATTTACATGCAAAATCAAGCTGTTTTGACTACTTTTTAACGTTAGTTTGTAAATATCAATAACTGTTTGAAAACATTAGAAAAACAATGAAATTATTGAAAATCGATATGAAATCAATCAAAACTTATTGATTTTAACTAGTTTCAGAAGTTTTGACAAAGTTATATTTAAGATTTTATGTTTTACACAACTTTTAATTACATAATGATTTACATGCAAAATATGTCTTTTTTCACTACTTTTTCAACGCTAGTTTGTAAATATGAATAACTCTTTGAAAACATTAAAAAAACAATGAAATTATTGAAAATCGATATGAAATCATTCAAAACTTATTGATTTTAACTAGTTTCAGAAGTTTTGACAAAGTTATATTTAAGATTTTATGTTTTACACAACTTTTAATTACATAGTGATTTACATGCAAAATCTAGCTTTTTTCACTACTTTTTCAACGCTAGTTTGTAAATATGAATAACTGTTTTAAAACATTAGAAAAACAATGAAATTATTGAAAATCGATATGAAATCAATCAAAACTTATTGATTTTAAGTAGTTTCAGAAGTTTTGACAAAGTTATATTTAAGATTTTATGTTTTACACAACTTTTAATTACATAGTGATTTACATGCAAAATCTAGCATTTTTCACTACTTTTTCAACGCTAGTTTGTAAATATGAATAACTCTTTGAAAACATTGGAAAAACAATGAAATTATTGAAAATCGATATGAAATCAATCAAAACTTATTGATTTTAACTAGTTTCAGACGTTTTGACAAAGTTTTATTTAAGATTTTATGTTTTACACAACTTTTAATTACATAGCGATTTACATACAAAATCAAGCTGTTTTGACTACTTTTTAACGTTAGTTTGTAAATATAAATATCTGTTTTAAAACATTAGAAAAACAATGAAATTATTGAAAATCGATATGAAATCAATCAAAACTTATTGATTTTAAGTAGTTTCAGAAGTTTTGACAAAGTTATATTTAAGATTTTATGTTTTACACAACTTTTAATTACATGACGATTTACATACAAAATCAAGCTGTTTTGACTACTTTTTAACGTTAGTTTGTAAATATCAATAACTGTTTGAAAACATTAGAAAAACAATGAAATTATTGAAAATCGATATGAAATCAATCAAAACTTATTGATTTTAACTAGTTTCAGAAGTTTTGACAAAGTTATATTTAATATTTTATGTTTTACAAAACTTTTAATTACATAGTGATTTACATGCACAATCTAGCTTTTTTCACTACTTTTTCAACGCTAGTTTGTAAATATCAATAACTCTTTGAAAACATTAAAAAAACAATGAAATTATTGAAAATCGATATGAAATCAATCAAAACTTATTGATTTTAACTAGTTTCAGAAGTTTTGACAAAGTTATATTTAAGATTTTATGTTTTACACAACTTTTAATTACATAACGATTTACATGCAAAATCAAGCTGTTTTGACTACTTTTTAACGTTAGTTTGTAAATATCAATAACTGTTTGAAAACATTAGAAAAACAATGAAATTATTGAAAATCGATATGAAATCAATCAAAACTTATTGATTTTAACTAGTTTCAGAAGTTTTGACAAAGTTATATTTAAGATTTTATGTTTTACACAACTTTTAATTACATAATGATTTACATGCAAAATATGTCTTTTTTCACTACTTTTTCAACGCTAGTTTGTAAATATGAATAACTCTTTGAAAACATTAAAAAAACAATGAAATTATTGAAAATCGATATGAAATCAATCAAAACTTATTGATTTTAACTAGTTTCAGAAGTTTTGACAAAGTTATATTTAAGATTTTATGTTTTACACAACTTTTAATTACATAACGATTTACATGCAAAATCAAGCTGTTTTGACTACTTTTTAACGTTAGTTTGTAAATATCAATAACTCTTTGAAAACATTAGAAAAACAATGAAATTATTGAAAATCGATATGAAATCAATCAAAACTTATTGATTTTAACTAGTTTCAGAAGTTTTGACAAAGTTTTATTTAAGATTTTATGTTTTACACAACTTTTAATTACATAACGATTTACATGCAAAATCAATCTGTTTTGACTACTTTTTAACGTTAGTTTGTAAATATCAATAACTGTTTGAAAACATTAGAAAAACAATGAAATTATTGAAAATCGATATGAAATCAATCAAAACTTATTGATTTTAACTAGTTTCAGAAGTTTTGACAAAGTTATATTTAAGATTTTATGTTTTACACAACTTTTAATTACATAGTGATTTACATGCAAAATCTAGCTTTTTTCACTACTTTTTCAACGCTAGTTTGTAAATATGAATAACTCTTTGAAAACATTAGAAAAACAATGAAATTATTGAAAATCGATATGAAATCAATCAAAACTTATTGATTTTAACTAGTTTCAGAAGTTTTGACAAAGTTATATTTAAGATTTTATGTTTTACACAACTTTTAATTACATAACGATTTACATGCAAAATCAAGCTGTTTTGACTACTTTTTAACGTTAGTTTGTAAATATCAATAACTCTTTGAAAACATTAGAAAAACAATGAAATTATTGAAAATCGATATGAAATCAATCAAAACTTATTGATTTTAACTAGTTTCAGAAGTTTTGACAAAGTTTTATTTAAGATTTTATGTTTTACACAACTTTTAATTACATAACGATTTACATGCAAAATCAATCTGTTTTGACTACTTTTTAACGTTAGTTTGTAAATATCAATAACTGTTTGAAAACATTAGAAAAACAATGAAATTATTGAAAATCGATATGAAATCAATCAAAACTTATTGATTTTAACTAGTTTCAGAAGTTTTGACAAAGTTATATTTAAGATTTTATGTTTTACACAACTTTTAATTACATAGTGATTTACATGCAAAATCTAGCTTTTTTCACTACTTTTTCAACGCTAGTTTGTAAATATGAATAACTCTTTGAAAACATTAGAAAAACAATGAAATTATTGAAAATCGATATGAAATCAATCAAAACTTATTGATTTTAACTAGTTTCAGAAGTTTTGACAAAGTTATATTTAAGATTTTATGTTTTACACAACTTTTAATTACATAACGATTTACATGCAAAATCAAGCTGTTTTGACTACTTTTTAACGTTAGTTTGTAAATATCAATAACTCTTTGAAAACATTAGAAAAACAATGAAATTATTGAAAATCGATATGAAATCAATCAAAACTTATTGATTTTAACTAGTTTCAGAAGTTTTGACAAAGTTATATTTAAGATTTTATGTTTTACACAACTTTTAATTACATAGTGATTTACATGCAAAATCTAGCTTTTTTCACTACTTTTTCAACGCTAGTTTGTAAATATGAATAACTCTTTGAAAACATTGGAAAAACAATGAAATTATTGAAAATCGATATGAAATCAATCAAAACTTATTGATTTTAACTAGTTTCAGAAGTTTTGACAAAGTTATATTTAAGATTTTATGTTTTACACAACTTTTAATTACATAGTGATTTACATGCAAAATCTAGCTTTTTTCACTACTTTTTCAACGCTAGTTTGTAAATATCAATAACTCTTTGAAAACATTAAAAAAACAATGAAATTATTGAAAATCGATATGAAATCAATCAAAACTTATTGATTTTAACTAGTTTCAGAAGTTTTGACAAAGTTATATTTAAGATTTTATGTTTTACACAACTTTTAATTACATAACGATTTACATGCAAAATCAAGCTGTTTTGACTACTTTTTAACGTTAGTTTGTAAATATCAATAACTGTTTGAAAACATTAGAAAAACAATGAAATTATTGAAAATCGATATGAAATCAATCAAAACTTATTGATTTTAACTAGTTTCAGAAGTTTTGACAAAGTTATATTTAAGATTTTATGTTTTACACAACTTTTAATTACATAGTGATTTACATGCAAAATCTAGCTTTTTTCACTACTTTTTCAACGCTAGTTTGTAAATATGAATAACTCTTTGAAAACATTGGAAAAACAATGAAATTATTGAAAATCGATATGAAATCAATCAAAACTTATTGATTTTAACTAGTTTCAGAAGTTTTGACAAAGTTATATTTAAGATTTTATGTTTTACACAACTTTTAATTACATAGTGATTTACATGCAAAATATAGCTTTTTTGACTACTTTTTCAACGCTAGTTTGTAAATATGAGTAACTCTTTGAAAACATTAAAAAAACAATGAAATTATTGAAAATCGATATGAAATCAATCAAAACTTATTGATTTTAACTAATTTCAGAAGTTTTGACAAAGTTATATTTAAGATTTTATGTTTTACACAACTTTTAATTACATAACGATTTACATGCAAAATCAAGCTGTTTTGACTACTTTTTAACGTTAGTTTGTAAATATCAATAACTCTTTGAAAACATTAGAAAAACAATGAAATTATTGAAAATCGATATGAAATCAATCAAAACTTATTGATTTTAACTAGTTTCAGAAGTTTTGACAAAGTTATATTTAAGATTTTATGTTTTACACAACTTTTAATTACATAGTGATTTACATGCAAAATCTAGCTTTTTTCACTACTTTTTCAACGCTAGTTTGTAAATATCAATAACTCTTTGAAAACGTTAAAAAAACAATGAAATTATTGAAAATCGATATGAAATCAATCAAAAGTTATTGATTTTAACTAGTTTCAGATGTTTTGACAAAGTTATATTTAAGATTTTATGTTTTACACAACTTTTAATTACATAACGATTTACATGCAAAATCAAGCTGTTTTGACTACTTTTTAACGTTAGTTTGTAAATATCAATAACTGTTTGAAAACAGAAAAACAATTAAATTATTGAAAATCGATATGAAATCAATCAAAACTTATTGATTTTAACTAGTTTCAGAAGTTTTGACAAAGTTATATTTAAGATTTTATGTTTTACACAACTTTTAATTACATAGTGATTTACATGCAAAATCAAGCTTTTTTCACTACTTTTTCAACGCTAGTGTGTAAATATGAATAACTCTTTGAAAACATTAGAAAAACAATGAAATTATTGAAAATCGATATGAAATCAATCAAAACTTATTGATTTTAACTAGTTTCAGAAGTTTTGACAAAGTTATATTTAAGATTTTATGTTTTACACAACTTTTAATTACATAACGATTTACATGCAAAATCAAGCTGTTTTGACTACTTTTTAACGTTAGTTTGTAAATATCAATAACTCTTTGAAAACATTAGAAAAACAATGAAATTATTGAAAATCGATATGAAATCAATCAAAACTTATTGATTTTAACTAGTTTCAGAAGTTTTGACAAAGTTATATTTAAGATTTTATGTTTTACACAACTTTTAATTACATAGTGATTTACATGCAAAATCTAGCTTTTTTCACTACTTTTTCAACGCTAGTTTGTAAATATGAATAACTCTTTGACAACATTGGAAAAACAATGAAATTATTGAAAATCGATATGAATACAATCAAAACTTATTGATTTTAACTAGTTTCAGAAGTTTTGACAAAGTTATATTTAAGATTTTATGTTTTACACAACTTTTAATTACATAGTGATTTACATGCAAAATCTAGCTTTTTTCACTACTTTTTCAACGCTAGTTTGTAAATATCAATAACTCTTTGAAAACATTAAAAAAACAATGAAATTATTGAAAATCGATATGAAATCAATCAAAACTTATTGATTTTAACTAGTTTCAGAAGTTTTGACAAAGTTATATTTAAGATTTTATGTTTTACACAACTTTTAATTACATAACGATTTACATGCAAAATCAAGCTGTTTTGACTACTTTTTAACGTTAGTTTGTAAATATCAATAACTGTTTGAAAACATTAGAAAAACAATGAAATTATTGAAAATCGATATGAAATCAATCAAAACTTATTGATTTTAACTAGTTTCAGAAGTTTTGACAAAGTTATATTTAAGATTTTATGTTTTACACAACTTTTAATTACATAGTGATTTACATGCAAAATCAAGCTTTTTTCACTACTTTTTCAACGCTAGTTTGTAAATATGAATAACTCTTTGAAAACATTAGAATAACAATGAAATTATTGAAAATCGATATGAAATCAATCAAAACTTATTGATTTTAACTAGTTTCAGAAGTTTTGACAAAGTTATATTTAAGATTTTATGTTTTACACAACTTTTAATTACATAGTGATTTACATGCAAAATCTAGCTTTTTTCACTACTTTTTCAACGCTAGTTTGTAAATATCAATAACTCTTTGAAAACATTAAAAAAACAATGAAATTATTGAAAATCGATATGAAATCAATCAAAATGTATTGATTTTGACTAGTTTCAGAAGTTTTGACAAAGTTATATTAAAAATTTTGTTTTACACAACTTTTAATTACATAGCGATTTACATGCAAAATCTAGCTTTTTTCACTACTTTTTCAACGCTAGTTTGTAAATATCAATAACTCTTTGAAAACATGAGAAAACAATGAAATTATTGAAAATCGATATGAAATCAATCAAAACTTATTGATTTTAACTAGTTTCAGAAGTTTTGACAAAGTTATATTTAAGATTTTATGTTTTACACAACTTTTAATTACATAACGATTTACATACAAAATCAAGCTGTTTTGACTACTTTTTAACGTTAGTTTGTAAATATCAATAACTGTTTGAAAACATTAGAAAAACAATGAAATTATTGAAAATCGATATGAAATCAATCAAAACTTATTGATTTTAACTAGTTTCAGAAGTTTTGACAAAGTTATATTTAAGATATTATGTTTTACACAACTTTTAATTACATAGTGATTTACATGCAAAATCAAGCTTTTTTCACTACTTTTTCAACGCTAGTTTGTAAATATGAATAACTCTTTGAAAACATTAGAATAACAATGAAATTATTGAAAATCGATATGAAATCAATCAAAACTTATTGATTTTAACTAGTTTCAGAAGTTTTGACAAAGTTATATTTAAGATTTTATGTTTTACACAACTTTTAATTACATAGTGATTTACATGCAAAATCTAGCTTTTTTCACTACTTTTTCAACGCTAGTTTGTAAATATCAATAACTCTTTGAAAACATTAAAAAAACAATGAAATTATTGAAAATCGATATGAAATCAATCAAAATGTATTGATTTTGACTAGTTTCAGAAGTTTTGACAAAGTTATATTAAAAATTTTGTTTTACACAACTTTTAATTACATAGCGATTTACATGCAAAATCTAGCTTTTTTCACTACTTTTTCAACGCTAGTTTGTAAATATCAATAACTCTTTGAAAACATGAGAAAACAATGAAATTATTGAAAATCGATATGAAATCAATCAAAACTTATTGATTTTAACTAGTTTCAGAAGTTTTGACAAAGTTATATTTAAGATTTTATGTTTTACACAACTTTTAATTACATAACGATTTACATACAAAATCAAGCTGTTTTGACTACTTTTTAACGTTAGTTTGTAAATATCAATAACTGTTTGAAAACATTAGAAAAACAATGAAATTATTGAAAATCGATATGAAATCAATCAAAACTTATTGATTTTAACTAGTTTCAGAAGTTTTGACAAAGTTATATTTAAGATTTTATGTTTTACACAACTTTCAATTACATAGTGATTTACATGCAAAATCTAGCTTTTTTCACTACTTTTTCAACGCTAGTTTGTAAATATCAATAACTCTTTGAAAACATTAAAAAAACTATGAAATTATTGAAAATCGATATGAAATCAATCAAAACTTATTGATTTTAACTAGTTTCAGAAGTTTTGACAAAGTTATATTTAAGATTTTATGTTTTACACAACTTTTAATTACATAGTGATTTACATGCAAAATCTAGCTTTTTTCACTACTTTTTCAACGCTAGTTTGTAAATATCAATAACTCTTTGAAAACATTAAAAAAACAATGAAATTATTGAAAATCGATATGAAATCAATCAAAACTTATTGATTTTAACTAGTTTCAGAAGTTTTGACAAAGTTATATTTAAGATTTTATGTTTTACACAACTTTTAATTACATAACGATTTACATGCAAAATCAAGCTGTTTTGACTACTTTTTAACGTTAGTTTGTAAATATCAATAACTGTTTGAAAACATTAGAAAAACAATGAAATTATTGAAAATCGATATGAAATCAATCAAAACTTATTGATTTTAACTAGTTTCAGAAGTTTTGACAAAGTTATATTTAAGATTTTATGTTTTACACAACTTTTAATTACATAGTGATTTACATGCAAAATCAAGCTTTTTTCACTACTTTTTCAACGCTAGTTTGTAAATATGAATAACTCTTTGAAAACATTAGAATAACAATGAAATTATTGAAAATCGATATGAAATCAATCAAAACTTATTGATTTTAACTAGTTTCAGAAGTTTTGACAAAGTTATATTTAAGATTTTATGTTTTACACAACTTTTAATTACATAGTGATTTACATGCAAAATCTAGCTTTTTTCACTACTTTTTCAACGCTAGTTTGTAAATATCAATAACTCTTTGAAAACATTAAAAAAACAATGAAATTATTGAAAATCGATATGAAATCAATCAAAATGTATTGATTTTAACTAGTTTCAGAAGTTTTGACAAAGTTATATTAAAAATTTTGTTTTACACAACTTTTAATTACATAGCGATTTACATGCAAAATCTAGCTTTTTTCACTACTTTTTCTACGCTAGTTTGTAAATATCAATAACTCTTTGAAAACATGAGAAAACAATGAAATTATTGAAAATCGATATGAAATCAATCAAAACTTATTGATTTTAACTAGTTTCAGAAGTTTTGACAAAGTTATATTTAAGATTTTATGTTTTACACAACTTTTAATTACATAACGATTTACATACAAAATCAAGCTGTTTTGACTACTTTTTAACGTTAGTTTGTAAATATCAATAACTGTTTGAAAACATTAGAAAAACAATGAAATTAGTGAAAATCGATATGAAATCAATCAAAACTTATTGATTTTAACTAGTTTCAGAAGTTTTGACAAAGTTATATTTAAGATTTTATGTTTTACACAACTTTTAATTACATAGTGATTTACATGCAAAATCTAGCTTTTTTCACTACTTTTTCAACGCTAGTTTGTAAATATGAATAACTCTTTGAGAACATTAGAAAAACAATGAAATTATTGAAAATCGATATGAAATCAATCAAAACTTATTGATTTTAACTAGTTTCAGAAGTTTTGACAAAGTTATATTTAAGATTTTATGTTTTACACAACTTTTAATTACATGTCGATTTACATACAAAATCAAGCTGTTTTGACTACTTTTTAACGTTAGTTTGTAAATATCAATAACTGTTTGAAAACATTAGAAAAACAATGAAATTATTGAAAATCGATATGAAATCAATGAAAACTTATTGATTTTAACTAGTTTCAGAAGTTTTGACAAAGTTATATTTAAGATTTTATGTTTTACACAACTTTTAATTACATAGTGATTTACATGCAAAATCAAGCTTTTTTCACTACTTTTTCAACGCTAGTGTGTAAATATCAATAACTCTTTGAAAACATTAGAAAAACAATGAAATTATTGAAAATCGATATGAAATCAATCAAAATGTATTGATTTTAACTAGTTTCAGAAGTTTTGACAAAGTTATATTAAAAATTTTGTTTTACACAACTTTTAATTACATAGCGATTTACATGCAAAATCTAACTTTTTTCACTACTTTTTCAACGCTAGTTTGTAAATATCAATAACTCTTTGAAAACATTAGAAAAACAATGAAATTATTGAAAATCGATATGAAATCAATCAAAACTTATTGATTTTAACTAGTTTCAGAAGTTTTGACAAAGTTATATTTAAGATTTTATGTTTTACACAACTTTTAATTACATAACGATTTACATACAAAATCAAGCTGTTTTGACTACTTTTTAACGTTAGTTTGTAAATATCAATAACTGTTTGAAAACATTAGAAAAACAATGAAATTATTGAAAATCGATATGAAATCAATCAAAACTTATTGATTTTAACTAGTTTCAGAAGTTTTGACAAAGTTATATTTAAGATTTTATGTTTTACACAACTTTTAATTACATAGTGATTTACATGCAAAATCAAGCTTTTTTCACTACTTTTTCAACGCTAGTTTGTAAATATCAATAACTCTTTGAAAACATTAAAAAAACTATGAAATTATTGAAAATCGATATGAAATCAATCAAAACTTATTGATTTTAACTAGTTTCAGAAGTTTTGACAAAGTTATATTTAAGATTTTATGTTTTACACAACTTTTAATTACATAACGATTTACATGCAAAATCAAGCTGTTTTGACTACTTTTTAACGTTAGTTTGTAAATATAAATAACTGTTTGAAAACATTAGAAAAACAATGAAATTATTGAAAATCGATATGAAATCAATCAAAATTTATTGATTTTAACTAGTTTCAGAAGTTTTGACAAAGTTATATTTAAGATTTTATGTTTTACACAACTTTTAATTACATAACGATTTACATACAAAATCAAGCTGTTTTGAATACTTTTTAACGTTAGTTTGTAAATATCAATAACTGTTTGAAAACATTAGAAAAACAATGAAATTATTGAAAATCGATATGAAATCAATCAAAACTTATTGATTTTAACTAGTTTCAGAAGTTTTGACAAAGTTATATTTAAGATTTTATGTTTTACACAACTTTTAATTACATAGTGATTTACATGCAAAATCTAGCTTTTTTCACTACTTTTTCAACGCTAGTTTGTAAATATAAATAACTCTTTGAAAACATTGGAAAAACAATGAAATTATTGAAAATCGATATGAAATCAATCAAAACTTATTGATTTTAACTAGTTTCAGAAGTTTTGACAAAGTTTTATTTAAGATTTTATGTTTAACACAACTTTTAATTACATAGCGATTTACATGCAAAATCTAGCTTTTTTCACTACTTTTTTAACGCTAGTTTGTAAATATCAATAACTGTTTGAGAACATTAGAAAAACAATGAAATTATTGAAAATCGATATGAAATCAATCAAAACTTATTGATTTTAACTAGTTTCAGAAGTTTTGACAAAGTTATATTTAAGATTTTATGTTTTACACAACTTTTAATTACATAGTGATTTAAATGAAAAATCTAGCTTTTTTCACTACTTTTTCAACGCTAGTTTGTAAATATCAATAACTGTTTGAGAACATTAGAAAAACAATGAAATTATTGAAAATCGATATGAAATCAATCAAAACTTATTGATTTTAAGTAGTTTCAGAAGTTTTGACAAAGTTATATTTAAGATTTTATGTTTTACACAACTTTTAATTACATAGTGATTTACATGCAAAATCTAGCTTTTTTCACTACTTTTTCAACGCTAGTTTGTAAATATAAATAACTCTTTGAAAACATTGGAAAAACAATGAAATTATTGAAAATCGATATGAAATCAATCAAAACTTATTGATTTTAACTAGTTTCAGAAGTTTTGACAAAGTTTTATTTAAGATTTTATGTTTAACACAACTTTTAATTACATAGCGATTTACATGCAAAATCTAGCTATTTTCACTACTTTTTTAACGCTAGTTTGTAAATATCAATAACTGTTTGAGAACATTAGAAAAACAATGAAATTATTGAAAATCGATATGAAATCAATCAAAACTTATTGATTTTAACTAGTTTCAGAAGTTTTGACAAAGTTATATTTAAGATTTTATATTTTACACAACTTTTAATTACATAGTGATTTAAATGAAAAATCTAGCTTTTTTCACTACTTTTTCAACGCTAGTTTGTAAATATCAATAACTGTTTGAGAACATTAGAAAAACAATGAAATTATTGAAAATCGATATGAAATCAATCAAAACTTATTGATTTTAAGTAGTTTCAGAAGTTTTGACAAAGTTATATTTAAGATTTTATGTTTTACACAACTTTTAATTACATAGTGATTTACATGCAAAATCTAGCTTTTTTCACTACTTTTTCAACGATAGTTTGTAAATATCAATAACTGTTTGAGAACATTAGAAAAACAATGAAATTATTGAAAATCGATATGATATCAATCAAAACTTATTGATTTTAACTAGTTTCAGAAGTTTTGACAAAGTTATATTTAAGATTTTATGTTTTACACAACTTTTAATTAGATAACGATTTACATACAAAATCAAGATGTTTTGACTACTTTTTAACGTAAGATTGTAAATAGCAATAACTGTTTGAAAACATTAGAAAAACAATGAAATTATTGAAAATCGATATGAAATCAATCAAAACTTATTGATTTTAACTAGTTTCAGAAGTTTTGACAAAGTTATATTTAAGATTTTATGTTTTACACAACTTTTAATTACATAACGATTTACATACAAAATCAAGCTGTTTTGACTACTTTTTAACGTTAGTTTGTAAATATCAATAACTCTTTGAAAACATTAGAAAAACAATGAAATTATTGAAAATCGATATGAAATCAATCAAAACTTATTGATTTTAACTAGTTTCAGAAGTTTTGACAAAGTTATATTTAAGATTTTATGTTTTACACAACTTTTAATTACATAACGATTTACATGCAAAATCAAGCTGTTTTGACTACTTTTTAACGTTAGTTTGTAAATATCAATAACTGTTTGAAAACATTAGAAAAACAATGAAATTATTGAAAATCGATCTGAAATCAATCAAAACTTATTGATTTTAACTAGTTTCAGAAGTTTTGACAAAGTTATATTTAAGATTTTATGTTTTACACAACTTTTAATTACATAGTGATTTACATGCAAAATCTAGCTTTTTTCACTACTTTTTCAACGATAGTTTGTAAATATCAATAACTGTTTGAGAACATTAGAAAAACAATGAAATTATTGAAAATCGATATGAAATCAATCAAAACTTATTGATTTTAACTAGTTTCAGAAGTTTTGACAAAGTTATATTTAAGATTTTATGTTTTACACAACTTTTAATTAGATAACGATTTACATACAAAATCAAGCTGTTTTGACTACTTTTTAACGTAAGATTGTAAATAGCAATAACTGTTTGAAAACATTAGAAAAACAATGAAATTATTGAAAATCGATATGAAATCAATCAAAACTTATTGATTTTAACTAGTTTCAGAAGTTTTGACAAAGTTATATTTAAGATTTTATGTTTTACACAACTTTTAATTACATAACGATTTACATACAAAATCAAGCTGTTTTGACTACTTTTTAACGTTAGTTTGTAAATATCAATAACTCTTTGAAAACATTAGAAAAACAATGAAATTATTGAAAATCGATATGAAATCAATCAAAACTTATTGATTTTAACTAGTTTCAGAAGTTTTGACAAAGTTATATTTAAGATTTTATGTTTTACACAACTTTTAATTACATAACGATTTACATGCAAAATCAAGCTGTTTTGACTACTTTTTAACGTTAGTTTGTAAATATCA
This sequence comes from Acanthosepion lycidas, assembly GCA_963932145.1. Taxonomy (NCBI): domain Eukaryota; kingdom Metazoa; phylum Mollusca; class Cephalopoda; order Sepiida; family Sepiidae; genus Acanthosepion; species Acanthosepion lycidas. The sequence goes on along the minus strand of OZ010597.1, from coordinate 72,602,024 downwards.
ATAACTGTTTGAAAACATTAGAAAAACAATGAAATTATTGAAAATCGATATGAAATCAATCAAAACTTATTGATTTCAACAAGTTTCAGAAGTTTTGACAAAGTTATATTTAAGATTTTATGTTTTACACAACTTTTAATTACATCGTGATTTACATGCAAAATCAAGCTTTTTTCACGACTTTTTCAACGCTAGTTTGTAAATATGAATAACTGTTTGAAAACATTAGAATAACAATGAAATTATTGAAAATCGATATGAAATCAATCAAAACTTATTGATTTTAACTAGTTTCAGAAGTTTTGACAAAATTTATATTTAAGATTTTATGTTTTACACAACTTTTTATTACATGGTGATTTACATGCAAAATCTAGCTTTTTTCACTACTTTTTCAACGTTAGTTTGTAAATATCAATAACTTTTTGAGAACATTAGAAAAACAATGAAATTATTGAAAATCGATATGAAATCAATCAAAACTTATTGATTTTAACTAGTTTCAGAAGTTTTGACAAAGTTATATTTAAGATTTTATGTTTTACACAACTTTTAATTACATAACGTTTTGCATGCAAAATCAAGCTGTTTTGACTACTTTTTAACGTTAGTTTGTAAATATCAATAACTGTTTGAAAACATTAGAAAAACAATGAAATTATTGAAAATCGATATGAAATCAATCAAAACTTATTGATTTTAACTAGTTTCAGAAGTTTTGACAAAGTTTTATTTAAGATTTTATGTTTTACACAACTTTTAATTACATAGCGATTTACATGGAAAATCTAGCTTTTTTCACTACTTTTTCAACGCTAGTTTGTAAATATCAATAACTGTTTGAGAACATTAGAAAAACAATGAAATTATTGAAAATCGATATGAAATCAATCAAAACTTATTGATTTTAACTAGTTTCAGAAGTTTTGACAAAGTTTTATTTAAGATTTTATGTTTTACACAACTTTTAATTACATAGCGATTTACATGGAAAATCTAGCTTTTTTCACTACTTTTTCAACGCTAGTTTGTAAATATCAATAACTGTTTGAGAACATTAGAAAAACAATGAAATTATTGAAAATCGATATGAAATCAATCAAAACTTATTGATTTTAACTAGTTTCAGAAGTTTTGACAAAGTTATATTTAAGATTTTATATTTTACACAACTTTTTATTACATGACGATTTACCTACAAAATCAAGCTGTTTTGACTACTTTTTAACGTTAGTTTGTAAATATCAATAACTGTTTGAAAACATTAGAAAAACAATGAAATTATTGAAAATCGATATGAAATCAATCAAAACTTATTGATTTTAACTAGTTTCAGAAGTTTTGACAAAGTTATATTTAAGATATTATGTTTTACACAACTTTTAATTACATAGTGATTTACATGCAAAATCTAGCTTTTTTCACTACTTTTTCAACGATAGTTTGTAAATATCAATAACTGTTTGAGAACATTAGAAAAACAATGAAATTATTGAAAATCAATATGAAATCAATCAAAACTTATTGATTTTAACTAGTTTCAGAAGTTTTGACAAAGTTATATTTAAGATTTTATGTTTTACACAACTTTTAATTACATAACGATTTGCATACAAAATCAAGCTGTTTTGACTACTTTTTAACGTTAGTTTGTAAATATCAATAACTGTTTGAAAACATTAGAAAAACAATGAAATTATTGAAAATCGATATGAAATCAATCAAAACTTATTGATTTTAACTAGTTTCAGAAGTTTTGACAAAGTTATATTTAAGATTTTATGTTTTACACAACTTTTAATTACATAGTGATTTACATGCAAAATCTAGCTTTTTTCACTACTTTTTCAACGCTAGTTTGTAAATATCAATAACTCTTTGAAAACATTAAAAAAACTATGAAATTATTGAAAATCGATATGAAATCAATCAAAACTTATTGATTTTAACTAGTTTCAGAAGTTTTGACAAAGTTATATTTAAGATTTTATGTTTTACACAACTTTTAATTACATAACGATTTACATGCAAAATCAAGCTGTTTTGACTACTTTTTAGCGTTAGTTTGTAAATATAAATAACTGTTTGAAAACATTAGAAAAACAATGAAATTATTGAAAATCGATATGAAATCAATCAAAATTTATTGATTTTAACTAGTTTCAGAAGTTTTGACAAAGTTATATTTAAGATTTTATGTTTTACACAACTTTTAATTACATAGTGATTTACATGCAAAATCTAGCTTTTTTCACTACTTTTTCAACGCTAGTTTGTAAATATGAATAACTCTTTGAAAACATTGGAAAAACAATGAAATTATTGAAAATCGATATGAAATCAATCAAAACTTATTGATTTTAACTAGTTTCAGAAGTTTTGACAAAGTTTTATTTAAGATTTTATGTTTTACACAACTTTTAATTACATAGCGATTTACATGCAAAATCTAGCTTTTTTCACTACTTTTTTAACGCTAGTTTGTAAATATCAATAACTGTTTGAGAACATTAGAAAAACAATGAAATTATTGAAAATCGATATGAAATCAATCAAAACTTATTGATTTTAACTAGTTTCAGAAGTTTTGACAAAGTTATATTTAAGATTTTATGTTTTACACAACTTTTAATGACATAGTGATTTACATGAAAAATCTAGCTTTTTTCACTACTTTTTCAACGCTTGTTTGTAAATATCAATAACTGTTTGAGAACATTAGAAAAACAATGAAATTATTGAAAATCGATATGAAATCAATCAAAACTTATTGATTTTAACTAGTTTCAGAAGTTTTGACAAAGTTATATTTAAGATTTTATGTTTTACACAACTTTTAATTACATAGCGATTTACATGCAAAATCTAGCTTTTTTCACTACTTTTTCAACGCTAGTTTGTAAATATCAATAACTGTTTGAAAACATTAGAAAAACAATGAAATTATTGAAAATCTATATGAAATCAATCAAAACTTATTGATTTTAACTAGTTTCAGAAGTTTTGACAAAGTTATATTTAAGATTTTATGTTTTACACAACTTTTTATTACATGGTGATTTACATGCAAAATCTAGCTTTTTTCACTACTTTTTCAACGCTAGTTTGTAAATATCAATAACTGTTTGAGAACATTAGAAAAACAATGAAATTATTGAAAATCGATATGAAATCAATCAAAACGTATTGATTTTAACTAGTTTCAGAAGTTTTACACAACTTTTAATTACATAACGATTTACATGCAAAATCAAGCTGTTTTGATTACTTTTTAACGTTAGTAAATATCAAGCTGTTTTGACTACTTTTTAACGTTAGTTTGTAAATATCAATAACTGTTTGAGAACATTAGAAAAACAATGAAATTATTGAAAATCGATATGAAATCAATCAAAACTTATTGATTTTAACTAGTTTCAGAAGTTTTGACAAAGTTATATTTAAGATTTTATGTTTTACACAACTTTTAATTACATAGTGATTTACATGCAAAATCTAGCTTTTTTCACTACTTTTTCAACGATAGTTTGTAAATATCAATAACTGTTTGAGAACATTAGAAAAACAATGAAATTATTGAAAATCGATATGAAATCAATCAAAACTTATTGATTTTAACTAGTTTCAGAAGTTTTGACAAAGTTATATTTAAGATTTTATGTTTTACACAACTTTTAATTAGATAACGATTTACATACAAAATCAAGCTGTTTTGACTACTTTTTAACGTAAGATTGTAAATAGCAATAACTGTTTGAAAACATTAGAAAAACAATGAAATTATTGAAAATCGATATGAAATCAATCAAAACTTATTGATTTTAACTAGTTTCAGAAGTTTTGACAAAGTTATATTTAAGATTTTATGTTTTACACAACTTTTAATTACATAACGATTTACATACAAAATCAACCTGTTTTGACTACTTTTTAACGTTAGTTTGTAAATATCAATAACTCTTTGAAAACATTAGAAAAACAATGAAATTATTGAAAATCGATATGAAATCAATCAAAACTTATTGATTTTAACTAGTTTCAGAAGTTTTGACAAAGTTATATTTAAGATTTTATGTTTTACACAACTTTTAATTACATAACGATTTACATGCAAAATCAAGCTGTTTTGACTACTTTTTAGCGTTAGTTTGTAAATATAAATAACTGTTTGAAAACATTAGAAAAACAATGAAATTATTGAAAATCGATATGAAATCAATAAAAACTTATTGATTTTAACTAGTTTCAGAAGTTTTGACAAAGTTATATTTAAGATTTTATGTTTTACACAACTTTTTATTACATGGTGATTTACATGCAAAATCTAGCTTTTTTCACTACTTTTTCAACGCTAGTTTGTAAATATCAATAACTGTTTGAGAACATTAGAAAAACAATGAAATTATTGAAAATCGATATGAAATCAATCAAAACTTATTGATTTTAACTAGTTTCAGAAGTTTTGACAAAGTTATATTTAAGATTTTATGTTTTACACAACTTTTAATTACATAGCGATTTACATGCAAAATCTAGCTTTTTTCACTACTTTTTCAACGCTAGTTTGTAAATATCAATAACTGTTTGAAAACATTAGAAAAACAATGAAATTATTGAAAATCTATATGAAATCAATCAAAACTTATTGATTTTAACTAGTTTCAGAAGTTTTGACAAAGTTATATTTAAGATTTTATGTTTTACACAACTTTTTATTACATGGTGATTTACATGCAAAATCTAGCTTTTTTCACTACTTTTTCAACGCTAGTTTGTAAATATCAATAACTGTTTGAGAACATTAGAAAAACAATGAAATTATTGAAAATCGATATGAAATCAATCAAAACGTATTGATTTTAACTAGTTTCAGAAGTTTTACACAACTTTTAATTACATAACGATTTACATGCAAAATCAAGCTGTTTTGATTACTTTTTAACGTTAGTAAATATCAAGCTGTTTTGACTACTTTTTAACGTTAGTTTGTAAATATCAATAACTGTTTGAGAACATTAGAAAAACAATGAAATTATTGAAAATCGATATGAAATCAATCAAAACTTATTGATTTTAACTAGTTTCAGAAGTTTTGACAAAGTTATATTTAAGATTTTATGTTTTACACAACTTTTAATTACATAGTGATTTACATGCAAAATCTAGCTTTTTTCACTACTTTTTCAACGATAGTTTGTAAATATCAATAACTGTTTGAGAACATTAGAAAAACAATGAAATTATTGAAAATCGATATGAAATCAATCAAAACTTATTGATTTTAACTAGTTTCAGAAGTTTTGACAAAGTTATATTTAAGATTTTATGTTTTACACAACTTTTAATTAGATAACGATTTACATACAAAATCAAGCTGTTTTGACTACTTTTTAGCGTAAGATTGTAAATAGCAATAACTGTTTGAAAACATTAGAAAAACAATGAAATTATTGAAAATCGATATGAAATCAATCAAAACTTATTGATTTTAACTAGTTTCAGAAGTTTTGACAAAGTTATATTTAAGATTTTATGTTTTACACAACTTTTAATTACATAACGATTTACATACAAAATCAACCTGTTTTGACTACTTTTTAACGTTAGTTTGTAAATATCAATAACTCTTTGAAAACATTAGAAAAACAATGAAATTATTGAAAATCGATATGAAATCAATCAAAACTTATTGATTTTAACTAGTTTCAGAAGTTTTGACAAAGTTATATTTAAGATTTTATGTTTTACACAACTTTTAATTACATAACGATTTACATGCAAAATCAAGCTGTTTTGACTACTTTTTAGCGTTAGTTTGTAAATATAAATAACTGTTTGAAAACATTAGAAAAACAATGAAATTATTGAAAATCGATATGAAATCAATAAAAACTTATTGATTTTAACTAGTTTCAGAAGTTTTGACAAAGTTATATTTAAGATTTTATGTTTTACACAACTTTTTATTACATGGTGATTTACATGCAAAATCTAGCTTTTTTCACTACTTTTTCAACGCTAGTTTGTAAATATCAATAACTGTTTGAGAACATTAGAAAAACAATGAAATTATTGAAAATCGATATGAAATCAATCAAAACTTATTGATTTTAACTAGTTTCAGAAGTTTTGACAAAGTTATATTTAAGATTTTATGTTTTACACAACTTTTAATTACATAGTGATTTACATGCAAAATCTAGATTTTTTCACTACTTTTTTAACGCTAGTTTGCAAATATCAATAACTGTTTGAGAACATTAGAAAAACAATGAAATTATTGAAAATCGATATGAAATCAATCAAAACTTATTGATTTTAACTAGTTTCAGAAGTTTTGACAAAGTTATATTTAAGATTTTATGTTTTACACAACTTTTTATTACATGGTGATTTACATGCAAAATCTAGCTTTTTTCACTACTTTTTCAACGATAGTTTGTAAATATCAATAACTGTTTGAGAACATTAGAAAAACAATGAAATTATTGAAAATCGATATGAAATCAATCAAAACTTATTGATTTTAACTAGTTTCAGAAGTTTTGACAAAGTTATATTTAAGATTTTATGTTTTACACAACTTTTAATTAGATAACGATTTACATACAAAATCAAGCTGTTTTGACTACTTTTTAACGTTAGTTTGTAAATAGCAATAACTGTTTGAAAACATTAGAAAAACAATGAAATTATTGAAAATCGATATGAAATCAATCAAAACTTATTGATTTTAACTAGTTTCAGAAGTTTTGACAAAGTTATATTTAAGATTTTATGTTTTACACAACTTTTAATTACATAACGATTTACATACAAAATCAAGCTGTTTTGACTACTTTTTAACGTTAGTTTGTAAATATCAATAACTCTTTGAAAACATTAGAAAAACAATGAAATTATTGAAAATCGATATGAAATCAATCAAAACTTATTGATTTTAACTAGTTTCAGAAGTTTTGACAAAGTTATATTTAAGATTTTATGTTTTACACAACTTTTAATTACATAACGATTTACATACAAAATCAAGCTGTTTTGACTACTTTTTAACGTTAGTTTGTAAATATCAATAACTCTTTGAAAACATTAGAAAAACAATGAAATTATTGAAAATCGATATGAAATCAATCAAAACTTATTGATTTTAACTAGTTTCAGAAGTTTTGACAAAGTTATATTTAAGATTTTATGTTTTACACAACTTTTAATTACATAACGATTTACATGCAAAATCAAGCGGTTTTGACTACTTTTTAACGTTAGTTTGTAAATATCAATAACTGTTTGAAAACATTAGAAAAATTTTGAAATTATTGAAAATCGATATGAAATCAATCAAAACTTATTGATTTTAACTAGTTTCAGAAGTTTTGACAAAGTTTTATTTAAGATTTTATGTTTTACACAACTTTTAATTACATAGCGATTTACATGCAAAATCTAGCTATTTTGACTACTTTTTAACGCTAGATTGTAAATATCAATAACTGTTTGAAAACATTAGAAAAACAATGAAATTATTGAAAATCGATATGAAATCAATCAAAACTTATTGATTTTAACTAGTTTCAGAAGTTTTGACAAAGTTATATTTAAGATTTTATGTTTTACACAACTTTTAATTACATCGTGATTTACATGCAAAATCAAGCTTTTTTCACTTCTTTTTCAACGCTAGTTTGTAAATATGAATAACTCTTTGAAAACATTAGAATAACAATGAAATTATTGAAAATCGATATGAAATCAATCAAAACTTATTGATTTTAACTAGTTTCAGAAGTTTTGACAAAGTTATATTTAAGATTTTATGTTTTACACAACTTTTTATTACATGGTGATTTACATGCAAAATCTAGCTTTTTTCACTACTTTTTCAACGCTAGTTTGTAAATATCAATAACTGTTTGAGAACATTAGAAAAACAATGAAATTATTGAAAATCGATATGAAATCAATCAAAACTTATTGATTTTAACTAGTTTCAGAAGTTTTGACAAAGTTATATTTAAGATTTTATGTTTTACACAATTTTTAATTACATAGTGATTTACATGCAAAATCTAGCTTTTTTCACTACTTTTTCAACGCTAGTTTGTAAATATCAATAACTCTTTGAAAACATTAAAAAAACTATGAAATTATTGAAAATCGATATGATATCAATCAAAACTTATTGATTTTAACTAGTTTCAGAAGTTTTGACAAAGTTTTATTTAAGATTTTATGTTTTACACAACTTTTAATTACATAGCGATTTACATGCAAAATCTAGATTTTTTCACTACTTTTTTAACGCTAGTTTGCAAATATCAATAACTCTTTGAGAACATTAGAAAAACAATGAAATTATTGAAAATCGATATGAAATCAATCAAAACTTATTGATTTTAACTAGTTTCAGAAGTTTTGACAAAGTTATATTTAAGATTTTATGTTTTACACAACTTTTAATTACATAGTGATTTACATGCAAAATTTAGCATTTTTCACTACTTTTTCAACGATAGTTTGTAAATATCAATAACTGTTTGAGAACATTAGAAAAACAATGAAATTATTGAAAATCGATATGAAATCAATCAAAACTTATTGATTTTAACTAGTTTCAGAAGTTTTGACAAAGTTATATTTAAGATTTTATGTTTTACACATTTTTTAATTCGATAACGATTTACATACAAAATCAAGCTGTTTTGACTACTTTTTAACGTTAGTTTGTAAATAGCAATAACTGTTTGAAAACATTAGAAAAACAATGAAATTATTGAAAATCGATATGAAATCAATCAAAACTTATTGATTTTAACTAGTTTCAGAAGTTTTGACAAAGTTATATTTAAGATTTTATGTTTTACACAACTTTTAATTACATAACGATTTACATTCAAAATCAAGCTGTTTTGACTACTTTTTAACGTTAGTTTGTAAATATCAATAACTGTTTGAAAACATTAGAAAAACAATGAAATTATTGAAAATCGATATGAAATCAATCAAAACTTATTGATTTTAACTAGTTTCAGAAGTTTTGACAAAGTTATATTTAAGATTTTATGTTTTACACAACTTTTAATTACATAACGATTTACATACAAAATCAACCTGTTTTGACTACTTTTTAACGTTAGTTTGTAAATATCAATAACTCTTTGAAAACATTAGAAAAACAATGAAATTATTGAAAATCGATATGAAATCAATCAAAACTTATTGATTTTAACTAGTTTCAGAAGTTTTGACAAAGTTATATTTAAGATTTTATGTTTTACACAACTTTTAATTACATAACGATTTACATACAAAATCAAGCTGTTTTGACTACTTTTTAGCGTTAGTTTGTAAATATAAATAACTGTTTGAAAACATTAGAAAAACAATGAAATTATTGAAAATCGATATGAAATCAATAAAAACTTATTGATTTTAACTAGTTTCAGAAGTTTTGACAAAGTTATATTTAAGATTTTATGTTTTACACAACTTTTTATTACATGGTGATTTACATGCAAAATCTAGCTTTTTTCACTACTTTTTCAACGCTAGTTTGTAAATATCAATAACTGTTTGAGAACATTAGAAAAACAATGAAATTATTGAAAATCGATATGAAATCAATCAAAACTTATTGATTTTAACTAGTTTCAGAAGTTTTGACAAAGTTATATTTAAGATTTTATGTTTTACACAACTTTTAATTACATAGCGATTTACATGCAAAATCTAGCTTTTTTCACTACTTTTTCAACGCTAGTTTGTAAATATCAATAACTGTTTGAAAACATTAGAAAAACAATGAAATTATTGAAAATCTATATGAAATCAATCAAAACTTATTGATTTTAACTAGTTTCAGAAGTTTTGACAAAGTTATATTTAAGATTTTATGTTTTACACAACTTTTTATTACATGGTGATTTACATGCAAAATCTAGCTTTTTTCACTACTTTTTCAACGCTAGTTTGTAAATATCAATAACTGTTTGAGAACATTAGAAAAACAATGAAATTATTGAAAATCGATATGAAATCAATCAAAACGTATTGATTTTAACTAGTTTCAGAAGTTTTACACAACTTTTAATTACATAACGATTTACATGCAAAATCAAGCTGTTTTGATTACTTTTTAACGTTAGTAAATATCAAGCTGTTTTGACTACTTTTTAACGTTAGTTTGTAAATATCAATAACTGTTTGAGAACATTAGAAAAACAATGAAATTATTGAAAATCGATATGAAATCAATCAAAACTTATTGATTTTAACTAGTTTCAGAAGTTTTGACAAAGTTATATTTAAGATTTTATGTTTTACACAACTTTTAATTACATAGTGATTTACATGCAAAATCTAGCTTTTTTCACTACTTTTTCAACGATAGTTTGTAAATATCAATAACTGTTTGAGAACATTAGAAAAACAATGAAATTATTGAAAATCGATATGAAATCAATCAAAACTTATTGATTTTAACTAGTTTCAGAAGTTTTGACAAAGTTATATTTAAGATTTTATGTTTTACACAACTTTTAATTAGATAACGATTTACATACAAAATCAAGCTGTTTTGACTACTTTTTAACGTAAGATTGTAAATAGCAATAACTGTTTGAAAACATTAGAAAAACAATGAAATTATTGAAAATCGATATGAAATCAATCAAAACTTATTGATTTTAACTAGTTTCAGAAGTTTTGACAAAGTTATATTTAAGATTTTATGTTTTACACAACTTTTAATTACATAACGATTTACATACAAAATCAACCTGTTTTGACTACTTTTTAACGTTAGTTTGTAAATATCAATAACTCTTTGAAAACATTAGAAAAACAATGAAATTATTGAAAATCGATATGAAATCAATCAAAACTTATTGATTTTAACTAGTTTCAGAAGTTTTGACAAAGTTATATTTAAGATTTTATGTTTTACACAACTTTTAATTACATAACGATTTACATGCAAAATCAAGCTGTTTTGACTACTTTTTAGCGTTAGTTTGTAAATATAAATAACTGTTTGAAAACATTAGAAAAACAATGAAATTATTGAAAATCGATATGAAATCAATAAAAACTTATTGATTTTAACTAGTTTCAGAAGTTTTGACAAAGTTATATTTAAGATTTTATGTTTTACACAACTTTTTATTACATGGTGATTTACATGCAAAATCTAGCTTTTTTCACTACTTTTTCAACGCTAGTTTGTAAATATCAATAACTGTTTGAGAACATTAGAAAAACAATGAAATTATTGAAAATCGATATGAAATCAATCAAAACTTATTGATTTTAACTAGTTTCAGAAGTTTTGACAAAGTTATATTTAAGATTTTATGTTTTACACAACTTTTAATTACATAGTGATTTACATGCAAAATCTAGATTTTTTCACTACTTTTTTAACGCTAGTTTGCAAATATCAATAACTGTTTGAGAACATTAGAAAAACAATGAAATTATTGAAAATCGATATGAAATCAATCAAAACTTATTGATTTTAACTAGTTTCAGAAGTTTTGACAAAGTTATATTTAAGATTTTATGTTTTACACAACTTTTTATTACATGGTGATTTACATGCAAAATCTAGCTTTTTTCACTACTTTTTCAACGATAGTTTGTAAATATCAATAACTGTTTGAGAACATTAGAAAAACAATGAAATTATTGAAAATCGATATGAAATCAATCAAAACTTATTGATTTTAACTAGTTTCAGAAGTTTTGACAAAGTTATATTTAAGATTTTATGTTTTACACAACTTTTAATTAGATAACGATTTACATACAAAATCAAGCTGTTTTGACTACTTTTTAACGTTAGTTTGTAAATAGCAATAACTGTTTGAAAACATTAGAAAAACAATGAAATTATTGAAAATCGATATGAAATCAATCAAAACTTATTGATTTTAACTAGTTTCAGAAGTTTTGACAAAGTTATATTTAAGATTTTATGTTTTACACAACTTTTAATTACATAACGATTTACATACAAAATCAAGCTGTTTTGACTACTTTTTAACGTTAGTTTGTAAATATCAATAACTCTTTGAAAACATTAGAAAAACAATGAAATTATTGAAAATCGATATGAAATCAATCAAAACTTATTGATTTTAACTAGTTTCAGAAGTTTTGACAAAGTTATATTTAAGATTTTATGTTTTACACAACTTTTAATTACATAACGATTTACATACAAAATCAAGCTGTTTTGACTACTTTTTAACGTTAGTTTGTAAATATCAATAACTCTTTGAAAACATTAGAAAAACAATGAAATTATTGAAAATCGATATGAAATCAATCAAAACTTATTGATTTTAACTAGTTTCAGAAGTTTTGACAAAGTTATATTTAAGATTTTATGTTTTACACAACTTTTAATTACATAACGATTTACATGCAAAATCAAGCGGTTTTGACTACTTTTTAACGTTAGTTTGTAAATATCAATAACTGTTTGAAAACATTAGAAAAATTTTGAAATTATTGAAAATCGATATGAAATCAATCAAAACTTATTGATTTTAACTAGTTTCAGAAGTTTTGACAAAGTTTTATTTAAGATTTTATGTTTTACACAACTTTTAATTACATAGCGATTTACATGCAAAATCTAGCTATTTTGACTACTTTTTAACGCTAGATTGTAAATATCAATAACTGTTTGAAAACATTAGAAAAACAATGAAATTATTGAAAATCGATATGAAATCAATCAAAACTTATTGATTTTAACTAGTTTCAGAAGTTTTGACAAAGTTATATTTAAGATTTTATGTTTTACACAACTTTTAATTACATCGTGATTTACATGCAAAATCAAGCTTTTTTCACTTCTTTTTCAACGCTAGTTTGTAAATATGAATAACTCTTTGAAAACATTAGAATAACAATGAAATTATTGAAAATCGATATGAAATCAATCAAAACTTATTGATTTTAACTAGTTTCAGAAGTTTTGACAAAGTTATATTTAAGATTTTATGTTTTACACAACTTTTTATTACATGGTGATTTACATGCAAAATCTAGCTTTTTTCACTACTTTTTCAACGCTAGTTTGTAAATATCAATAACTGTTTGAGAACATTAGAAAAACAATGAAATTATTGAAAATCGATATGAAATCAATCAAAACTTATTGATTTTAACTAGTTTCAGAAGTTTTGACAAAGTTATATTTAAGATTTTATGTTTTACACAATTTTTAATTACATAGTGATTTACATGCAAAATCTAGCTTTTTTCACTACTTTTTCAACGCTAGTTTGTAAATATGAATAACTCTTTGAAAACATTAAAAAAACTATGAAATTATTGAAAATCGATATGATATCAATCAAAACTTATTGATTTTAACTAGTTTCAGAAGTTTTGACAAAGTTTTATTTAAGATTTTATGTTTTACACAACTTTTAATTACATAGCGATTTACATGCAAAATCTAGATTTTTTCACTACTTTTTTAACGCTAGTTTGCAAATATCAATAACTCTTTGAGAACATTAGAAAAACAATGAAATTATTGAAAATCGATATGAAATCAATCAAAACTTATTGATTTTAACTAGTTTCAGAAGTTTTGACAAAGTTATATTTAAGATTTTATGTTTTACACAACTTTTAATTACATAGTGATTTACATGCAAAATTTAGCATTTTTCACTACTTTTTCAACGATAGTTTGTAAATATCAATAACTGTTTGAGAACATTAGAAAAACAATGAAATTATTGAAAATCGATATGAAATCAATCAAAACTTATTGATTTTAACTAGTTTCAGAAGTTTTGACAAAGTTATATTTAAGATTTTATGTTTTACACATTTTTTAATTCGATAACGATTTACATACAAAATCAAGCTGTTTTGACTACTTTTTAACGTTAGTTTGTAAATAGCAATAACTGTTTGAAAACATTAGAAAAACAATGAAATTATTGAAAATCGATATGAAATCAATCAAAACTTATTGATTTTAACTAGTTTCAGAAGTTTTGACAAAGTTATATTTAAGATTTTATGTTTTACACAACTTTTAATTACATAACGATTTACATTCAAAATCAAGCTGTTTTGACTACTTTTTAACGTTAGTTTGTAAATATCAATAACTGTTTGAAAACATTAGAAAAACAATGAAATTATTGAAAATCGATATGAAATCAATCAAAACTTATTGATTTTAACTAGTTTCAGAAGTTTTGACAAAGTTATATTTAAGATTTTATGTTTTACACAACTTTTAATTACATAGTGATTTACATGCAAAATCTAGCTTTTTTCAGTACTTTTTCAACGCTAGTTTGTAAATATGAATAACTCTTTGAAAACATTGGAAAAACAATGAAATTATTGAAAATCGATATGAAATCAATCAAAACTTATTGATTTTAACTAGTTTCAGAAGTTGTGAAAAAGTTTTATTTAAGATTTTATGTTTTACACAACTTTTAATTACATAACCATTTACATGCAAAATCTAGCTTTTTTCACTACTTTTTTAACGCTAGTTTGTAAATATCAATAACTGTTTGAAAACATTAGAAAAACAATGAAATTATTGAAAATCGATATGAAATCAATCAAAACTTATTGATTTTAACTAGTTTCAGAAGTTTTGACAAAGTTATATGTAAGATTTTATGTTTTACACAACTTTTAATTACGTAACGATTTACATGCAAAATCAAGCTGTTTTGAATACTTTTTAACGTTAGTTTGTAAATATCAATAACTGTTTGAAAACATTAGAAAAACAATGAAATTATTGAAAATCCATATTAAATCAATCAAAACTTATTGATTTTAACTAGTTTCAGAAGTTTTGACAAAGTTATATTAAAAATTTTATGTTTTACACAACATTTAATTACATAGTGATTTACATGCAAAATCTAGCTTTTTTCACTACTTTTTCAACGCTAGTTTGTAAATATAAATAACTGTGTGAAAACATTAGAAAAACAATGAAATTATTGAAAATCGATATGAAATCAATCAAAACTTATTGATTTTAACTAGTTTCAGAAGTTTTGACAAAGTTATATTAAAAATTTTATGTTTTACAAAACTTTTAATTACATAACGATTTACATGCAAAATCAAGCTGTTTTGACTACTTTTTAACGTTAGTTTGTATATATCAATAACTCTTTGAAAACATTAGAAAAACAATGAAATTATTGAAAATCGATATGAAATCAATCAAAACTTATTGATTTTAACTAGTTTCAGAAGTTTTGACAAAGTTATATTGAAGATTTTATGTTTTACACAACTTTTAATTACATAGCGATTTACATGCAAAATCTTGCTGTTTTGACTACTTTTTAACGCTAGTTTGTAAATATCAATAACTGTTTGAAAACATTAGAAAAACAATGAAATTATTGAAAATTGATATGAAATCAATCAAAACTTATTGATTTTAACTAGTTTCAGAAGTTTTGACAAAGTTATATTGAAGATTTTATGTTTTACACAACTTTTAATTACATAGCGATTTATTTGCAAAATCTTGCTGTTTTGACTACTTTTTAACGCTAGTTTGTAAATATCAATAACTGTTTGAAAACATTAGAAAAACAATGAAATTATTGAAAATTGATATGAAATCAATCAAAACTTATTGATTTTAACTAGTTTCAGAAGTTTTGACAAAGTTACATTAAAAATTTTGTTTTACACAACTTTTAATTACATAGTGATTTACATGCAAAATCTAGCTTTTTTCACTACTTTTTCAACTCTAGTTTGTAAATAAAATAACTGTTTGAAAACATTATAAAATCAATGAAAATATTGAAAATCGATATGAAATCAATCAAAACTTATTGATTTTAACTAGTTTCAGAAGTTTTGACAAAGTTTTATTTAAGATTTTATGTTTTACACAACTTTTAATTACATAGCAATTTACATGCAAAATCTAACATTTTTCACTACTTTTTCAACGCTAGTTTGTAAATATCAATAACTGTTTTAAAACATTAGAAAAACAATGAAATTATTGAAAATCGATATGAAATCAATCAAAACTTATTGATTTTAACTACTTTGAGAAGTTATGACAAAGTTATATTTAAGATTTTTTTTTTTACACAACTTTTAATAACAAAGCGATTTAGATGCAAAATCAAGCTATATTGACTACTTTTTAACGCTAGATTGTAAATATCAATAACTGTTTGAAAACATTAGAAAAACAATGAAATTATTGAAAATCGATATGAAATCAATCAAAACTTATTGATTTTAACTAGTTTCAGAAGTTTTGACAAAGTTACATTAAATATTTTGTTTTACACAACTTTTAATTACATAGTGATTTACATGGAAAATCTAGCTTTTTTCACTACTTTTTGAACGCTAGTTTGTAAATATCAATAACTGTTTGAAAACATTATAAAAACAATGAAATTATTGAAAATCGATATGAAATCAATCAAAATATTGATTTTAACTAGTTTGAGAAGTTTTGACAAAGTTATTTTTAAGATTTTATGTTTTACACAACTTTTAATTACATAGCGATTTAGATGCAAAATCTAGCTATTTTGACTACATTTTAACGCTACATTGTAAATATCAATAACAGTTTGAAAACATTAGAAAAACAATGAAATTATTGAAAATCGATATGAAATCAATCAAAACTTATTGATTTTAACTAGTTTCAGAAGTTTTGACAAAGTTACATTAAATATTTTATGTTTTACACAATTTTTAATTACATAGTGATTTACATGCAAAATCTAGCTTTTTTCACTACTTTTTGAACGCTAGTTTGTAAATATCAGTAACTCTTTGAAAACATTAGAAAAACAATGAAATTATTGAAAATCCATATGAAATCAATGAAAACTTATTGATTTTAACTAGTTTGAGAAGTTACGACAAAGTTATATTTAAGATTTTATGTTTTACACAACTTTTAATTTTATACCGTTTTAGATGCAAAATGTACTTATTTTGACTACTTTTTAACGCTAGATTGTAAATATCAATAACTGTTTGAAAACATTAGAAAAACAATGAAATTATTGAAAATCGATATGAAATCAATCAAAACTTATTGATTTTAACTAGTTTCAGAAGTTTTGACAAAGTTATATTCAAAATTTTATGTTTTACAAAACTTTTAATTACATAACGATTTACATGCAAAATCAAGCACTTTTGAATCCTTTTTAACGTTAGTATGTAAATATCAATAACTGTTTGAAAACATTAGAAAAACGATGAAATTATTGAAAATCGATATGAAATCAATCAAAACTTATTGATTTTAACTAGTTTCAGAACTTTTGACAAAGTTTTATTTAAGATTTTATGTTTTACACAACTTTTAATTACATAGCGATTTAGATGCAAAATCTAGCTTTTTTCAGTACTTTTCAACGCTAGTTTGTAAATATCAATAACTCTTTGGAAACATTGGAAAAACAATGAAATTATTGAAAATCCATATGAAATCAATGAAAACTTATTGATTTTAACTAGTTTGAGAAGTTACGACAAAGTTATATTGAAGATTTTATGTTTTACACAACTTTTAATTACATAGCGATTTACATGCAAAATCTTGCTGTTTTGACTACTTTTTAACGCTAGTTTGTAAATATCAATAACCGTTTGAAAACATTAGAAAAACAATGAAATTATTGAAAATTGATATGAAATCAATCAAAACTTATTGATTTTAACTAGTTTCAGAAGTTTTTACAAAGTTACATTAAATATTTTATGTTTTACACAACTTTTAATTACATAGTGATTTACATGCAAAATCTAGCTTTTTTCACTACTTTTTGAACGCTAGTTTGTAAATATTAATAACTGTTTGAAAACATTAGAAAAACTATGAAATTATTGAAAATTCATATGAAATCAATGAAAACTTATTGATTTTAACTAGTTTCAGAAGTTTTGACAAAGTTATATTTAAGATTTTATGTTTTACAAAACTTTTAATTACATAGCGATTTAGATGCAAAATGTAGCTATTTTGACTACTTTTTAACGCTAGATTGTAAATATCAATAACTGATTGAAAACATTAGAAAAACAATGAAATTATTGAAAATCGATATGAAATCAATCAAAACTTATTGATTTTAACTAGTTTCAGAAGTTTTGACAAAGTTATATTAAAAATTTTATGTTTTACAAAACTTTTAATTACATAACGACTTACATGCAAAATCAAGCTCTTTTGACTCCTTTTTAACGTTAGTGTGTGAATATCAATAACTGTTTGAAAACATTAGAAAAACAATGAAATTATTGAAAATCGATATGAAATCAATCAAAACTTATTGATTTTAACTAGTTTCAGAAGATTTGACAAAGTTTTATTTAAGATTTTATGTTTTACACAACTTTTAATTACATAGCGATTTACATGCAAAATCTAGCTTTTTTCACTACTTTTTCAACGCTAGTTTGTAAATATCAATAACTGTTTGGAAACATTAGAAAAACAATGAAATTATTGAAAATCGATATGAAATCAAACAAAACTTATTGATTTTAACTTGTTTCAGAAGTTTTGACAAAGTTATATTGAAGATTTTATGTTTTACACAACTTTTAATTACATAACGATTTACATGCAAAATCAAGTTGTTTTCACTACTTTTTAACGTTAGTTTGTAAATATCAATATCTGTTTGAAAACATTAGAAAAACAATGAAATTATTGAAAATCGATATGAAATCAATCAAAACTTATTGATTTTAACTAGTTTCAGAAGTTTTGACAAAGTTATATTTAAGATTTTATGTTTTACACATCTTTTAATTACATAGAGATTTACATGCAAAATCTAGCTATTTTCACTACTTTTTAAACGCTAGTTTGTAAATATCAATAACTGTTAGAAAACATTAGAAAAACAATGAAATTATGGAAAATCGATATGAAATGAATCAAAACTTATTGATTTTAACTAGTTTCAGAAGTTTTGACAAAGTTATATTTAAGATTTTATGTTTTACACAACTTTTAATTACATAGCGATTTACATCGAAAATCTAGCTTTTTTCACTACTTTTTCAACGCTAGTTTGTAAATATCAATAACTGTTTGAAAACATTAGAAAAACAATGAAATTATTGAAAATCGATATGAAATCAATCAATACTTATTCATTTTAACTAGTTTCAAAAGTTTTGACAAAGTCATATTAAAAATTTTATGTTTTACAAAACTTTTAATTACATAGCGATTTAGATGCAAAATGTAGCTATTTTAACTACTTTTTAACGCTAGATTGTAAATATCAATAACTGTTTGAAAACATTAGAAAAACAATGAAATTATTGAAAATCGATATGAAATCAATCAAAACTTATTGATTTTAACTAGTTCCAGAAGTTTTGACAAAGTTATATTAAAAATTTTATGTTTTACAAAACTTTTAATTACATAACGACTTACATGCAAAATCAAGCTCTTTTGACTCCTTTTTAACGTTAGTTTGTGAATATCAATAACTGTTTGAAAACATTAGAAAAACAATGAAATTATTGAAAATCGATATGAAATCAATCAAAACTTATTGATTTTAACTAGTTTCAGAAGATTTGACAAAGTTTTATTTAAGATCTTATGTTTTACACTACTTTTAATTACATAGCGATTTACATGCAAAATCTAGCTTTTTTCACTACTTTTTCAACGCTAGTTTGTAAATATAAATAACTGTTTGGAAACATTAGAAAAACAATGAAATTATTGAAAATCGATATGAAATCAATCAAAACGTATTGATTTTAACTTGTTTCAGAAGTTTTGACAAAGTTATATTGAAGATTTTATGTTTTACACAACTTTTAATTACATAACGATTTACATGCAAAATCAAGTTGTTTTGACTACTTTTTAACGTTAGTTTGTAAATATCAATAACTGTTTGAAAACATTAGAAAAACAATGAAATTATTGAAAATCGATATGAAATCAATCAAAACTTATTGATTTTAACTAGTTTCAGAAGTTTTGACAAAGTTATATTTAAGATTTTATGTTTTACACAACTTTTAATTACATAGAGATTTACATGCAAAATCTAGCTATTTTCACCTATTTTTTCAACGCTAGTTTGTAAATATCAATAACTGTATGAAAACATTAGAAAAACAATGAAATTATTGAAAATTGATATGAAATCAATCAAAACTTATTGATTTTAACTAGTTTCAGAAGTTTTGACAAAGTTACATTAAATATTTTATGTTTTACACAACTTTTAATTACATAGTGATTTACATGCAAAATCTAGCTTTTTTCACTACTTTTTGAACGCTAGTTTGTAAATATCAATAACTGTTTGAAAACATTAGAAAAACAATGAAATTATTGAAAATCGATATGAAATCAATGAAAACTTATTGATTTTAACTAGTTTGAGAAGTTTTGACAAAGTTATATTTAAGATTTTATGTTTTACAAAACTTTTAATTACATAGCGATTTAGATGCAAAATGTAGATATTTTGAATACTTTATAACGCTAGATTGTAAATATCAATAACTGTTTGAAAACATTAGAAAAACAATGAAATTATTGAAAATCGATATGAAATCAATCAAAACTTATTGATTTTAACTAGTTTCAGAAGTTTTGACAAAGTTATATTTAAGATTTTATGTTTTACACAACTTTTAATTACATAGCGATTTACATGCAAAATATTGCTGTTTTGACTACTTTTTAACGCTAGTTTGTAAATATCAATAACTGTTTGAAAACATTAGAAAAACAATGAAATTATTGAAAATCGATATGAAATCAATCAAAACTTATTGATTTTAACTAGTTTCAGAAGTTTTGACAAAGTTACATTAAATATTTTGTTTTACACAACTTTTAATTACATAGTGATTTACATGGAAAATCTAGCTTTTTTCACTACTTTTTGAACGCTAGTTTGTAAATATCAATAACTGTTTGAAAACATTATAAAAACAATGAAATTATTGAAAATCGATATGAAATCAATCAAAATATTGATTTTAACTAGTTTGAGAAGTTTTGACAAAGTTATTTTTAAGATTTTATGTTTTACACAACTTTTAATTACATAGCGATTTAGATGCAAAATCTAGCTATTTTGACTACATTTTAACGCTACATTGTAAATATCAATAACAGTTTGAAAACATTAGAAAAGCAATGAAATTATTGAAAATCGATATGAAATCAATCAAAACTTATTGATTTTAACTAGTTTCAGAAGTTTTGACAAAGTTACATTAAATATTTTATGTTTTACACAATTTTTAATTACATAGTGATTTACATGCAAAATCTAGCTTTTTTCACTACTTTTTGAACGCTAGTTTGTAAATATCAGTAACTCTTTGAAAACATTAGAAAAACAATGAAATTATTGAAAATCCATATGAAATCAATGAAAACTTATTGATTTTAACTAGTTTGAGAAGTTACGACAAAGTTATATTTAAGATTTTATGTTTTACACAACTTTTAATTTTATACCGTTTTAGATGCAAAATGTACTTATTTTGACTACTTTTTAACGCTAGATTGTAAATATCAATAACTGTTTGAAAACATTAGAAAAACAATGAAATTATTGAAAATCGATATGAAATCAATCAAAACTTATTGATTTTAACTAGTTTCAGAAGTTTTGACAAAGTTATATTCAAAATTTTATGTTTTACAAAACTTTTAATTACATAACGATTTACATGCAAAATCAAGCACTTTTGAATCCTTTTTAACGTTAGTATGTAAATATCAATAACTGTTTGAAAACATTAGAAAAACGATGAAATTATTGAAAATCGATATGAAATCAATCAAAACTTATTGATTTTAACTAGTTTCAGAAGTTTTGACAAAGTTTTATTTAAGATTTTATGTTTTACACAACTTTTAATTACATAGCGATTTAGATGCAAAATCTAGCTTTTTTCAGTACTTTTCAACGCTAGTTTGTAAATATCAATAACTCTTTGGAAACATTGGAAAAACAATGAAATTATTGAAAATCCATATGAAATCAATGAAAACTTATTGATTTTAACTAGTTTGAGAAGTTACGACAAAGTTATATTGAAGATTTTATGTTTTACACAACTTTTAATTACATAGCGATTTACATGCAAAATCTTGCTGTTTTGACTACTTTTTAACGCTAGTTTGTAAATATCAATAACCGTTTGAAAACATTAGAAAAACAATGAAATTATTGAAAATTGATATGAAATCAATCAAAACTTATTGATTTTAACTAGTTTCAGAAGTTTTTACAAAGTTACATTAAATATTTTATGTTTTACACAACTTTTAATTACATAGTGATTTACATGCAAAATCTAGCTTTTTTCACTACTTTTTGAACGCTAGTTTGTAAATATTAATAACTGTTTGAAAACATTAGAAAAACTATGAAATTATTGAAAATTCATATGAAATCAATGAAAACTTATTGATTTTAACTAGTTTCAGAAGTTTTGACAAAGTTATATTTAAGATTTTATGTTTTACAAAACTTTTAATTACATAGCGATTTAGATGCAAAATGTAGCTATTTTGACTACTTTTTAACGCTAGATTGTAAATATCAATAACTGATTGAAAACATTAGAAAAACAATGAAATTATTGAAAATCGATATGAAATCAATCAAAACTTATTGATTTTAACTAGTTTCAGAAGTTTTGACAAAGTTATATTAAAAATTTTATGTTTTACACAACTTTTAATTACATAACGACTTACATGCAAAATCAAGCTCTTTTGACTCCTTTTTAACGTTAGTGTGTGAATATCAATAACTGTTTGAAAACATTAGAAAAACAATGAAATTATTGAAAATCGATATGAAATCAATCAAAACTTATTGATTTTAACTAGTTTCAGAAGATTTGACAAAGTTTTATTTAAGATTTTATGTTTTACACAACTTTTAATTACATAGCGATTTACATGCAAAATCTAGCTTTTTTCACTACTTTTTCAACGCTAGTTTGTAAATATCAATAACTGTTTGGAAACATTAGAAAAACAATGAAATTATTGAAAATCGATATGAAATCAAACAAAACTTATTGATTTTAACTTGTTTCAGAAGTTTTGACAAAGTTATATTGAAGATTTTATGTTTTACACAACTTTTAATTACATAACGATTTACATGCAAAATCAAGTTGTTTTCACTACTTTTTAACGTTAGTTTGTAAATATCAATATCTGTTTGAAAACATTAGAAAAACAATGAAATTATTGAAAATCGATATGAAATCAATCAAAACTTATTGATTTTAACTAGTTTCAGAAGTTTTGACAAAGTTATATTTAAGATTTTATGTTTTACACATCTTTTAATTACATAGAGATTTACATGCAAAATCTAGCTATTTTCACTACTTTTTAAACGCTAGTTTGTAAATATCAATAACTGTTAGAAAACATTAGAAAAACAATGAAATTATGGAAAATCGATATGAAATGAATCAAAACTTATTGATTTTAACTAGTTTCAGAAGTTTTGACAAAGTTATATTTAAGATTTTATGTTTTACACAACTTTTAATTACATAGCGATTTACATCGAAAATCTAGCTTTTTTCACTACTTTTTCAACGCTAGTTTGTAAATATCAATAACTGTTTGAAAACATTAGAAAAACAATGAAATTATTGAAAATCGATATGAAATCAATCAATACTTATTCATTTTAACTAGTTTCAAAAGTTTTGACAAAGTCATATTAAAAATTTTATGTTTTACAAAACTTTTAATTACATAGCGATTTAGATGCAAAATGTAGCTATTTTAACTACTTTTTAACGCTAGATTGTAAATATCAATAACTGTTTGAAAACATTAGAAAAACAATGAAATTATTGAAAATCGATATGAAATCAATCAAAACTTATTGATTTTAACTAGTTCCAGAAGTTTTGACAAAGTTATATTAAAAATTTTATGTTTTACAAAACTTTTAATTACATAACGACTTACATGCAAAATCAAGCTCTTTTGACTCCTTTTTAACGTTAGTTTGTGAATATCAATAACTGTTTGAAAACATTAGAAAAACAATGAAATTATTGAAAATCGATATGAAATCAATCAAAACTTATTGATTTTAACTAGTTTCAGAAGATTTGACAAAGTTTTATTTAAGATCTTATGTTTTACACTACTTTTAATTACATAGCGATTTACATGCAAAATCTAGCTTTTTTCACTACTTTTTCAACGCTAGTTTGTAAATATAAATAACTGTTTGGAAACATTAGAAAAACAATGAAATTATTGAAAATCGATATGAAATCAATCAAAACGTATTGATTTTAACTTGTTTCAGAAGTTTTGACAAAGTTATATTGAAGATTTTATGTTTTACACAACTTTTAATTACATAACGATTTACATGCAAAATCAAGTTGTTTTGACTACTTTTTAACGTTAGTTTGTAAATATCAATAACTGTTTGAAAACATTAGAAAAACAATGAAATTATTGAAAATCGATATGAAATCAATCAAAACTTATTGATTTTAACTAGTTTCAGAAGTTTTGACAAAGTTATATTTAAGATTTTATGTTTTACACAACTTTTAATTACATAGAGATTTACATGCAAAATCTAGCTATTTTCACCTATTTTTTCAACGCTAGTTTGTAAATATCAATAACTGTATGAAAACATTAGAAAAACAATGAAATTATTGAAAATTGATATGAAATCAATCAAAACTTATTGATTTTAACTAGTTTCAGAAGTTTTGACAAAGTTACATTAAATATTTTATGTTTTACACAACTTTTAATTACATAGTGATTTACATGCAAAATCTAGCTTTTTTCACTACTTTTTGAACGCTAGTTTGTAAATATCAATAACTGTTTGAAAACATTAGAAAAACAATGAAATTATTGAAAATCGATATGAAATCAATGAAAACTTATTGATTTTAACTAGTTTGAGAAGTTTTGACAAAGTTATATTTAAGATTTTATGTTTTACAAAACTTTTAATTACATAGCGATTTAGATGCAAAATGTAGATATTTTGAATACTTTATAACGCTAGATTGTAAATATCAATAACTGTTTGAAAACATTAGAAAAACAATGAAATTATTGAAAATCGATATGAAATCAATCAAAACTTATTGATTTTAACTAGTTTCAGAAGTTTTGACAAAGTTATATTTAAGATTTTATGTTTTACACAACTTTTAATTACATAGCGATTTACATGCAAAATATTGCTGTTTTGACTACTTTTTAACGCTAGTTTGTAAATATCAATAACTCTTTGAAAACATTAGAAAAACAATGAAATTATTGAAAATCGATATGAAATCAATCAAAACTTATTGATTTTAACTAGTTTCAGAAGTTTTGACAAAGTTATATTAAAAATTTTATGTTTTACACAAGTTTTAATTACATAACGATTTAAATGCAAAATCAAGCTGTTTTCACTACTTTTTAACGTTAGTTTGTAAATATCAATAGCTGTTTGAAAACATTAGAAAAACAATGAAATTATTGAAAATCGATATGAAATCAAACAAAACTTATTGATTTTAACTAGTTTTAGAAGTTTTGACAAAGTTTTATTTAAGATTTTATGTTTTACACAACTTTTAATTACATAGCGATTTACATGGAAAATCTAGCTTTTTTCACTACTTTTTCAACGCTAGTTTGTAAATATCAATAACTGTGTGAAAATATTAGAAAAACAATGAAATTATTGAAAATCGATATGAAATCAATCAAAACTTATTGATTTTAACTAGTTTCAGAAATTTTGACAAAGTTATATTTAAGATTTTATGTTTTACACAACTTTTAATTACATAGCGATTTACATGAAAAATCTTGCGGTTTTGACTACTTTTTAACGCTAGTTTGTAAATATCAATAACTGTTTGAAAACATTAGAAAAACAATGAAATTATTGAAGATTGATATGAAATCAATCAAAACTTATTGATTTTAACTAGTTTCAGAAGTTTTGACAAAGTTACATTAAAAATTTTATGTTTTACACAACTTTTAATTACATAGCGATTTACATGCAAAATCTTGCTGTTTTGACTACTTTTTAACGCTAGATTGTAAATATCAATAACTGTTTGAAAACATTAGAAAAACAATGAAATTATTGAAAATTGTTATGAAATCAATCAAAACTTATTGATTTTAACTAGTTTCAGAAGTTTTCACAAAGTTTTATTTAAGATTTTATGTTTTACACAACTTTTAATTACATAGCGATTTACATGCAAAATCTAGCTTTTTTCACTACTTTTTGAACGCTAGTTTGTAAATATAAATAACTCTTTGAAAACATTAGAAAAACAATGAAATTATTGAAAATCGATATTAAATCAATCAAAACTTATTGATTTTAACTAGTTTCAGAAGTTTTGACAAAGTTTTATTTAAGATTTTATGTTTTACACAACTTTTAATTACAAAGCGATTTACATGCAAAATCTAGCTTTTTTCACTACTTTTTCAACGCTAGTTTGTAAATATCAATAACTGTGTGAAAATATTAGAAAAACAATGAAATTATTGAAAATCGATATGAAATCAATCAAAACTTATTGTTTTAACTAGTTTCAGAAGTTTTGACAAAGTTATATTTAAGATTTTATGTTTTACACAACTTTTAATTACATAGCGATTTACATGAAAAATCTTGCGGTTTTGACTACTTTTTAACGCTAGTTTGTAAATATCAATAACTGTTTGAAAACATTAGAAAAACAATGAAATTATTGAAAATTGATATGAAATCAATCAAAACTTATTGATTTTAACTAGTTTCAGAAGTTTTGACAAAGTTATATTTAAGATTTTATGTTTTACACAACTTTTAATTACATAGCGATTTACATGCAAAATATTGCTGTTTTGACTACTTTTTAACGCTAGTTTGTAAATATCAATAACTCTTTGAAAACATTAGAAAAACAATGAAATTATTGAAAATCGATATGAAATCAATCAAAACTTATTGATTTTAACTAGTTTCAGAAGTTTTGACAAAGTTATATTAAAAATTTTATGTTTTACACAAGTTTTAATTACATAACGATTTAAATGCAAAATCAAGCTGTTTTCACTACTTTTTAACGTTAGTTTGTAAATATCAATAGCTGTTTGAAAACATTAGAAAAACAATGAAATTATTGAAAATCGATATGAAATCAAACAAAACTTATTGATTTTAACTAGTTTTAGAAGTTTTGACAAAGTTTTATTTAAGATTTTATGTTTTACACAACTTTTAATTACATAGCGATTTACATGGAAAATCTAGCTTTTTTCACTACTTTTTCAACGCTAGTTTGTAAATATCAATAACTGTGTGAAAATATTAGAAAAACAATGAAATTATTGAAAATCGATATGAAATCAATCAAAACTTATTGATTTTAACTAGTTTCAGAAATTTTGACAAAGTTATATTTAAGATTTTATGTTTTACACAACTTTTAATTACATAGCGATTTACATGAAAAATCTTGCGGTTTTGACTACTTTTTAACGCTAGTTTGTAAATATCAATAACTGTTTGAAAACATTAGAAAAACAATGAAATTATTGAAGATTGATATGAAATCAATCAAAACTTATTGATTTTAACTAGTTTCAGAAGTTTTGACAAAGTTACATTAAAAATTTTATGTTTTACACAACTTTTAATTACATAGCGATTTACATGCAAAATCTTGCTGTTTTGACTACTTTTTAACGCTAGATTGTAAATATCAATAACTGTTTGAAAACATTAGAAAAACAATGAAATTATTGAAAATTGTTATGAAATCAATCAAAACTTATTGATTTTAACTAGTTTCAGAAGTTTTGACAAAGTTTTATTTAAGATTTTATGTTTTACACAACTTTTAATTACATAGCGATTTACATGCAAAATCTAGCTTTTTTCACTACTTTTTGAACGCTAGTTTGTAAATATAAATAACTCTTTGAAAACATTAGAAAAACAATGAAATTATTGAAAATCGATATTAAATCAATCAAAACTTATTGATTTTAACTAGTTTCAGAAGTTTTGACAAAGTTTTATTTAAGATTTTATGTTTTACACAACTTTTAATTACAAAGCGATTTACATGCAAAATCTAGCTTTTTTCACTACTTTTTCAACGCTAGTTTGTAAATATCAATAACTGTGTGAAAATATTAGAAAAACAATGAAATTATTGAAAATCGATATGAAATCAATCAAAACTTATTGTTTTAACTAGTTTCAGAAGTTTTGACAAAGTTATATTTAAGATTTTATGTTTTACACAACTTTTAATTACATAGCGATTTACATGAAAAATCTTGCGGTTTTGACTACTTTTTAACGCTAGTTTGTAAATATCAATAACTGTTTGAAAACATTAGAAAAACAATGAAATTATTGAAAATTGATATGAAATCAATCAAAACTTATTGATTTTAACTAGTTTCAGAAGTTTTGACAAAGTTACATTAAAAATTTTATGTTTTACACAACTTTTAATTACATAGCGATTTACATGCAAAATCTTGCTGTTTTGACTACTTTTTAACGCTAGATTGTAAATATCAATAACTGTTTGAAAACATTAGAAAAACAATGAAATTATTGAAAATTGTTATGAAATCAATCAAAACTTATTGATTTTAACTAGTTTCAGAAGTTTTGACAAAGTTATATTTAAGATTTTATGTTTTACACAACTTTTAATTACATAGCGATTTACATGCAAAATCTAGCTTTTTTGACTACTTTTTAACGCTAGATTGTAAATATGAATAACTGTTCGAAAACATTAGAAAAACAATGAAATTATTGAAAATCGATATGAAATCAATCAAAACTTATTGATTTTAACTAGTTTCAGAAGCTTTGATACAGTTATATTAAAAATTTTATGTTTTATACAAGTTTTAATTACATAACGATTTACATGCAAAATCAAGCTGTTTTGATTACTTTTTAACGTTAGTTTGTAAATATCAATAACTGTTTGAAAACATTAGAAAAACAATGAAATTATTGAAAATCGATATGAAATCAATCAAAACTTATTGATTTTAACTAGTTTCAGAAGTTTTGACAAAGTTATATTTAAGATTTTATGTTTTACACAACTTTTAATTACATAGCGATTTACATGGAAAATCTAGCTTTTTTCTCTACTTTTTCAACGCTAGTTTGTGAATATAAATAACTGTGTGAAAACATTAGAAAAACAATGAAATTATTGAAAATCGATTTGAAATCAATCAAAACTTATTGATTTTAACTAGTTTCAGAAGTTTTGACAAATTTATATTTAAGATTTTATGTTTTACACAACTTTTAATTACATAGCGATTTACATGCAAAATTTTGCTGTTTTGACTACTTTTTAACGCTAGTTTGTAAATATCAATAACTGTTTGAAAACATTAGAAAAACAATGAAATTATTGAAAATCGATATGAAATCAATCAAAACTTATTTATTTCAACTAGTTTCAGAAGTTTTGACAAAGTTATATTTAAGATTTTATGTTTTACACAACTTTTAATTACAAAGCGATTTAGATGCAAAATCAAGCTATTTTGACTACTTTTTTACGCTAGATTGTAAATATCAATAACTGTTTGAAAACATTAGAAAAACAATGAAATTATTGAAAATTGTTATGAAATCAATCAAAACTTATTGATTTTAACTAGTTTCAGAAGTTTCGACAAAGTTTTATTTAAGATTTTATGTTTTACAGAACTTTTAATTACATAGCGATTTACATGCAAAATCAAGCTGTTTTGACTACTTTTTAACGTTAGTTTGTAAATATCAATAACTGTTTGAAAACATTAGAAAAACAATGAAATTATTGAAAATCGATATGAAATCAAACAAAACTTATTGATTTTAACTAGTTTTAGAAGTTTTGACAAAGTTTTATTTAAGATTTTATGTTTTACACAACTTTTAATTACATAGCGATTTACATGGAAAATCTAGCTTTTTTCACTACTTTTTCAACGCTAGTTTGTAAATATCAATAACTGTGTGAAAACATTAGAAAAACAATGAAATCATTGAAAATTGATATGAAATCAATCAAAACTTATTGATTTTAACTAGTTTCAGAAGTTTTGACAAAGTTACATTAAAAATTTTATGTTTTACACAACTTTTAATTACATAGCGATTTACATGCAAAATCTTGCTGTTTTGACTACTTTTTAACGCTAGATTGTAAATATCAATAACTGTTTGAAAACTTTAGAAAAACAATGAAATTATTGAAAATTGTTATGAAATCAATCAAAACTTATTGATTTTAACTAGTTTCAGAAGTTTTGACAAAGTTTTATTTAAGATTTTATGTTTTCCACAACTTTTAATTACATAGCGATTTACATGGAAAATCTAGCTTTTTTCACTACTTTTTCAACGCTAGTTTGTAAATATCAATAACTGTTTGAAAACATTAGAAAAACAATGAAATTATTGAAAATCGATATGAAATCAATCAAAACTTATTGATTTTAACTAGTTTCAGAAGTTTTGACAAAGTTATATTAAAAATTTTATGTTTTACAAAAGTTTTAATTACATAACGATTTCCATGCAAAATCAAGCTGTTTTGACTACTTTTTAACGTTAGTTTGTAAATATCAATAACTGTTTGAAAACATTAAAAAAACAATGAAATTATTGAAAATCGATATGAAATCAATCAAAACTTATTGATTTTAACTAGTTTCAGAAGTTTTGACAAAGTTATATTTAAGATTTTATGTTTTACACAACTTTTAATTACATAGCGATTTACATGGAAAATCTAGCTTTCTTCACTACTTTTTCAACGCTAGTTTGTAAATAACAATAACTTTTTGAAAACATTAGAAAAACAATGAAATTATTGAAAATCTATATGAAATCAATCAAAACTTATAGATTTTAACTAGTTTCAGAAGTTTTGACAAAGTTATATTTAAGATTTTATGTTTTACACAACTTTTAATTACATAGCGATTTACATGCAAAATCAAGCTATTTTGACTACTTTTTAAAGCTAGTTTGTAAATATCAATAACTGCTTGAAAACATTAGAAAAACAATGAAATTATTGAAAAATGGATATGAAATCAATCAAAACTTATTGATTTTAACTAGTTTCAGATGTTTTGACAAAGTTCTAATAAAGATTTTATGTTTTACACACCTTTTAATTACATATCGATTTACATGCAAAATCTAGCTTTTTTCACTAGTTTTTCAACGCTAGTTTGTAAATATCAATAACTGCTTGAAAACATGAGAAAAACAATGAAATTATTGAAAATCGATATGAAATCAATCAAAACTTATTGATTTTAACTAGTTTCAGAAGTTTTGACAAAGTTATATTTAAGATTTTATGTTTTGCACAAATTTTAATTACATAACGATTTACATGTAAAATCTAGCAGTTTTTTGTACTTTTTAACGCTAGTTTGTAAATATCAATAACTGTTTGAAAACATTAGAAAAACAATGAAATTATTTAAAATCGATATGAAATCAATCAAAACTTATTGATTTTAACTAGTTTCAGATGTTTTGATAAAGTTATATTAAAGATTTTATGTTTTACACAGCTTTTAATTACATAGCGAATTACATGCAAAATCTAGCTTTTTTCACTACTTTTTCAACGCTAGTTTGTAAATATCAATAACTCTTTAAAAACATTAGAAAAACAATGAAATTATTGGAAATCGATATGAAATCAATCAAAACTTATTGATTTTAACTATTTTCAGAAGTTTTGACAAAGTTATATTTAAGATTTTATGTTTTACACAACTTTTAATTACATAGCGATTTACATGCAAAATCTAGCTGTTTTGACTACTTTTTAACGCTAGTTTGTAAATATCAATAAATGTTTGAAAACATTAGAAAAACAATGAAATTATTGAAAATCGATATGACATCAATCAAAACTTATTGATTTTAACTAGTTTCAGAAGTTTTTACAAAGTTATATTTAAGATTTTATGTTTAACACAACTTCTAATTACATAAAGATTTACATGTAAAATCTAGCTGTTTTGGGTACTTTTTAACGCTAGTTTGTAAATATCAATAACTGTTTGAAAACATTAGAAAAACAATGAAATTATTGAAAATCGATATGAAATCAATCAATACTTATTCATTTTAACTAGTTTCAAAAGTTTTGACAAAGTTATATTTAAGATTTTATTTTTTTCATAACTTTTAATTACATACCGATTTGCATGCAAAATCTAGCTTTTTTCACTACTTTTTCAACGCTAGTTTGTAAATATCAATAACTCTTTGAAAACATTAGAAAAAAAATGAAATTATTGGAAATCGATATGAAATCAATCAAAATTTATTGATTTTAACTAGTTTCAGAAGTTTTGACAAAGTTTTATTTAAGATTTTATGTTTTACACAACTTTTAATTACATAGCGATTTACATGCAAAATCTACCTTTTTCACTACTTTTTCAACGCTAGTTTGTAAATATCAATAACTCTTTGTAAACATGAGAAAAACAATGAAATTATTGAAAATCGATATGAAATCAATCAAAACTTATTGATTTTAACTAGTTTCAGAAGTTTTGACAAAGCTATATTATAAATTTTATGTTTTACACAACTTTTAATTACATAGCTATTTACATGCAAAATCTAGCTGTTTTCACTACTTTTCAACGCTAGTTAGAAAATATCAACAACTGTTTGAAAACGTTAGAAAAACAAAGAAATTATTGAAAATCGATGTGAAATCAATGAAAACTTATTGATTTTAACTAGTTTCAGAAGTTTTGACAAAGTTATATTTAAAATTTTATGTTTTACACAACTTTAAATTACATAGCGATTTACATACAAAATCTAGCTGTTTATAGTACTTTTCAACGCTAGTGTGAAAATATAAACAACTGTTTGAAAACATTAGAAAATCTATGAAATTATTGAAAATCGATGTGAAATCAATCAAAACTTATTGATTTTACCTAGTTTCAGAAGTTTTGACAAAGTTATATTATAAATTTTATGTTTTACACAACTTTTAATTACATAGCGATTTACATGCAAAATCTAGCTCTTTTCACTACTTTTCAACGCTAGCTTGAAAATATCAACAACTCTTTGAAAACATTAAAAAAACTATGAAATTATTGAAAATCGATGTGAAATCAATCAAAACTTATTGATTTTAACTATTTTCAGTAGTTTTGACAAAGTTATATTTAAAATTTTATGTTTTACACAACTTTTAATTACATAGCGATTTACATGCAAAATCTAGCTGTTTTCACTACTTTTCAACGCTAGTTTGTAAATAACAATAACTGTTTGAAAACATTAGAAAAACAATGAAATTATTGAAAATCTATATGAAATCAATCAAAACTTATAGATTTTAACTACTTTCAGAAGTTTTGACAAAGTTATATTTAAGATTTTATGTTTTACACAACTTTTAATTACATAGCGATTTACATGCAAAATCAAGCTATTTTGACTACTTTTTAAAGCTAGTTTGTAAATATCAATAACTGCTTGAAAACATTAGAAAAACAATGAAATTATTGAAAAATGGATATGAAATCAATCAAAACTTATTGATTTTAACTAGTTTCAGATGTTTTGACAAAGTTCTAATAAAGATTTTATGTTTTACACACCTTTTAATTACATATCGATTTACATGCAAAATCTAGCTTTTTTCACTAGTTTTTCAACGCTAGTTTGTAAATATCAATAACTGCTTGAAAACATGAGAAAAACAATGAAATTATTGAAAATCGATATGAAATCAATCAAAACTTATTGATTTTAACTAGTTTCAGAAGTTTTGACAAAGTTATATTTAAGATTTTATGTTTTGCACAAATTTTAATTACATAACGATTTACATGTAAAATCTAGCAGTTTTTTGTACTTTTTAACGCTAGTTTGTAAATATCAATAACTGTTTGAAAACATTAGAAAAACAATGAAATTATTTAAAATCGATATGAAATCAATCAAAACTTATTGATTTTAACTAGTTTCAGATGTTTTGATAAAGTTATATTAAAGATTTTATGTTTTACACAGCTTTTAATTACATAGCGAATTACATGCAAAATCTAGCTTTTTTCACTACTTTTTCAACGCTAGTTTGTAAATATCAATAACTCTTTAAAAACATTAGAAAAACAATGAAATTATTGGAAATCGATATGAAATCAATCAAAACTTATTGATTTTAACTATTTTCAGAAGTTTTGACAAAGTTATATTTAAGATTTTATGCTTTACACAACTTTTAATTACATAGCGATTTACATGCAAAATCTAGCTGTTTTGACTACTTTTTAACGCTAGTTTGTAAATATCAATAAATGTTTGAAAACATTAGAAAAACAATGAAATTATTGAAAATCGATATGACATCAATCAAAACTTATTGATTTTAACTAGTTTCAGAAGTTTTTACAAAGTTATATTTAAGATTTTATGTTTAACACAACTTCTAATTACATAAAGATTTACATGTAAAATCTAGCTGTTTTGGGTACTTTTTAACGCTAGTTTGTAAATATCAATAACTGTTTGAAAACATTAGAAAAACAATGAAATTATTGAAAATCGATATGAAATCAATCAATACTTATTCATTTTAACTAGTTTCAAAAGTTTTGACAAAGTTATATTTAAGATTTTATTTTTTTCATAACTTTTAATTACATACCGATTTGCATGCAAAATCTAGCTTTTTTCACTACTTTTTCAACGCTAGTTTGTAAATATCAATAACTCTTTGAAAACATTAGAAAAAAAATGAAATTATTGGAAATCAATATGAAATCAATCAAAATTTATTGATTTTAACTAGTTTCAGAAGTTTTGACAAAGTTTTATTTAAGATTTTATGTTTTACACAACTTTAAATTACATAGCGATTTACATACAAAATCTTGCTGTTTATAGTACTTTTCAACGCTAGTGTGAAAATATAAACAACTGTTTGAAAACATTAGAAAATCTATGAAATTATTGAAAATCGATGTGAAATCAATCAAAACTTATTGATTTTAACTAGTTTCAGAAGTTTTGACAAAGTTATATTATAAATTTTATGTTTTACACAACTTTTAATTACATAGCGATTTACATGCAAAATCTAGCTCTTTTCACTACTTTTCAACGCTAGCTTGAAAATATCAACAACTCTTTGAAAACATTAAAAAAACTATGAAATTATTGAAAATCGATATGAAATCAATCAAAACTTATTGATTTTAACTATTTTCAGTAGTTTTGACAAAGTTATATTTAAAATTTTATGTTTTACACAACTTTTAATTACATAGCGATTTACATGCAAAATCTAGCTGTTTTCACTACTTTTCAACGCTAGTTTGAAAATATCTAGAACTCTTTGAAAACATTAGAAAAACAGTGAAATTATTGAAAATCGATGTGAAATCAATTAAAACTTATAGATTTTAACTAGTTTCACAAATTTTGACAAAGTTATACTTAAAATTTTATGTTTTACACAACTTTTAATTACATAGCGATTTACATGCAAAATCTAGCTGTTTTCACTACTTTTCAACGCTAGATTGAAAATATCAACAACTGTTTGAAAACATTAGTAAAACAATGAAATTATTGAAAATCGATGTGAAATCAATCAAAACTTATTGATTTTAACTTGTTTCAGAAGTTTTGACAAAGTTATATTATAAATTGTATGTTTTGCACAACTTTTAATTACATAGCGATTTACATGCAAAATATTCCTGTTTTCACTAATTTTCAACGCTAGATTGAAAATATCAACAACTGTTTGAAAACATTAGAAAAACAATTAAATTTTTGAAAATCGATGTGAAATCAATCAAAATTTATTGATTTTAACTAGTTTCAGATGTTTTGACTAAGTTATATTTAAAATTTTATGTTTTACACAACTTTTAATAACATAGCGATTTACATGCACAATCTGGTTGTTTTCACAACTTTTCAACGCTAGTGTGAAAATATCAAATACTGTTTGAAAACATTAGAAAAACAATGAAATTATTGAAAACCGATATGAAATCAATCAAAACTTATTGATTTTAACTAGTTTCAGAAGATTTGACAAAGTTTTCTTTAAGATTTTATCTTTTACACAACTTTTAATTACATAGCGATTTACATGCAAAATCTAGCTTTTTTCACTACTTTTTCAACGCTAGATTGTAAATATAAATAACTGTTTGTAAACATTAGAAAACCAATGAAATTATTGAAAATCGATATGAAATCAATCAAAACTTATTGATTTTAACTAGTTTCAGAAGTTTTGACAAAGCTATATTATAAATTTTATGTTTTACACAACTTTTAATTACATAGGGATTTACATGCACAATCTGGTTGTTTTCACAACTTTTAACGCTAGTGTGAAAATATCAAATACTGTTCGAAAACATTAGAAAAACATTGAAATTATTGAAAATCGATGTGAAATCAATCAAAATTTATTGATTTTAACTAGTTTCAGAAGTTTTCACAAAGTTATATTATAAATTTTATGTTTTGCACAACTTTTAATTACATAGCGATTTACATGCAAAATCTAGCTGTTTTCACTACTTTTCAACGCTAGATTGAAA
This sequence comes from Acanthosepion lycidas, assembly GCA_963932145.1. Lineage (NCBI taxonomy): Eukaryota > Metazoa > Mollusca > Cephalopoda > Sepiida > Sepiidae > Acanthosepion > Acanthosepion lycidas. The sequence goes on along the minus strand of OZ010597.1, from coordinate 72,565,303 downwards.
ATATCAACAACTGTTTGAAAACATTAGAAAAACAATGAAATTATTGAAAATCGATGTGAAATCAATCAAAACTTATTGATTTTAACTAGTTACAGAAGATTTGACAAAGTTATATTTAAAATTTTATGTTTTACACAACTTTTAATTACATAGCGATTTACATGCAAAATCTAGCTGTTTTCACTACTTTTCAACGCTAGTTTGAAAATATCAACAACTGTTTGAAAACATTAGAAAAACAATGAAATTATTGAAAATCGATGTGAAATCAATCAAAACTTATTGATTTTAACTAGTTACAGAAGATTTGACAAAGTTATATTTAAAATTTTATGTTTTACACAACTTTTAATTACATAGCGATTTACATGCAAAATCTAGCTGTTTTCACTACTTTTCAACGCTAGTTTGAAAATATCAACAACTGTTTGAAAACATTAGAAAAACAATGAAATTATTGAAAATCGATGTGAAATCAATCAAATCTTATTGATTTTAACTAGTTTTAGAAGTTTTGACAAAGTTGTATTTAAAATTTTATGTTTTACACAACTTTTAATTACATAGCGATTTACATGCAAAATTTGGCTGTTTTCACTAATTTTTAACGCTAGTGTGAAAATATCAACAACTGTTTGAAAACAGAAAATAGTGAAATTATTGAAAATCCATGTGAAATCAATCAAAACTTATTGATTTTATCTAGTTTCAGACGATTTGACAAAGTTATATTTAAAATCTTATGTTTTACACAACATTTAATTACATAGCGATTTACATGCAAAATCTAGCTGTTTTCACTACTTTTCAACGATAGTTTGAAAATATCAAGTACTCTTTGAAAACATTAGAAAAACAGTGAAATTACTGAAAATCGTTGTGAAATCAATCAAAACTTTTTGATTTTAACTTGTTTCAGAAGTTTTGACAAAGTTATATTAAAAATTTTATGTATTCCACAACTTTTAATTACCTAACGATTTACATGCAAAATCTAGCTGTTTTCATTACTTTTAAACGCTTGTTTGAAAATATCAACAACTCTTTGAAAGCATTAGAAAAACAATGAAATTATTGAAAATCGATGTGAAATCAATCAAAACTTATTGATTTTAACTAGTTTCAGAAGTTTTCACAAAGTTATACTATAAATTTTATGTTTTACACATCTTTTAATTACATAGCGATTTACATGCAAAATCTAGCTGTTTTCACTACTTTTCAACGCTAGTTTGAAAATATCAACAACTGTTTGAAAACATTAGAAAAACAATAAAATTATTGAAAATCGATGTGAAATCAATCAAATCTTATTGATTTTAACTAGTTACAGAAGATTTGACAAAGTTATATTTAAAATTTTATGTTTTACACAACTTTAAATTACATAGCGATTTACATGCAAAATCTAGCTGTTTTCACTACTTTTCAACGCTAGTTTGAAAATATCAACAACTGTTTGAAAACATTAGAAAAACAATGAAATTATTGAAAATCGATGTGAAATCAATCAAATCTTATTGATTTTAACTAGTTTTAGAAGTTTTGACAAAGTTGTATTTAAAATTTTATGTTTTACACAACTTTTAATTACATAGCGATTTACATGCAAAATTTGGCTGTTTTCAGTCACTAATTTTTAACGCTAGTGTGAAAATATCAACAACTGTTTGAAAACAGAAAGTAGTGAAATTATTGAAAATCCATGTGAAATCAATCAAAACTTATTGATTTTATCTAGTTTCAGAAGATTTGACAAAGTTATATTTAAAATTTTATGTTTTACACAACATTTAATTACATAGCGATTTACATGCAAAATCTAGCTGTTTTCACTACTTTTCAACGATAGTTTGAAAATATCAAGTACTCTTTGAAAACATTAGAAAAACAGTGAAATTACTGAAAATCGTTGTGAAATCAATCAAAACTTTTTGATTTTAACTTGTTTCAGAAGTTTTGACAAAGTTATATTAAAAATTTTATGTATTCCACAACTTTTAATTACCTAACGATTTACATGCAAAATCTAGCTGTTTTCATTACTTTTAAACGCTTGTTTGAAAATATCAACAACTCTTTGAAAGCATTAGAAAAACAATGAAATTATTGAAAATCGATGTGAAATCAATCAAAACTTATTGATTTTAACTAGTTTCAGAAGTTTTCACAAAGTTATACTATAAATTTTATGTTTTACACATCTTTTAATTACATAGCGATTTACATGCAAAATCTAGCTGTTTTCACTACTTTTCAACGCTAGTTTGAAAATATCAACAACTGTTTGAAAACATTAGAAAAACAATGAAATTATTGAAAATCGATGTGAAATCAATCAAATCTTATTGATTTTAACTAGTTTTAGAAGTTTTGACAAAGTTGTATTATATTAAAAATTTTATGTATTCCACAACTTTTAATTACCTAACGATTTACATGCAAAATCTAGCTGTTTTCATTACTTTTAAACGCTTGTTTGAAAATATCAACAACTCTTTGAAAGCATTAGAAAAACAATGAAATTATTGAAAATCGATGTGAAATCAATCAAAACTTATTGATTTTAACTAGTTTCAGAAGTTTTCACAAAGTTATACTATAAATTTTATGTTTTACACATCTTTTAATTACATAGCGATTTACATGCAAAATCTAGCTGTTTTCACTACTTTTCAACGCTAGTTTGAAAATATCAACAACTGTTTGAAAACATTAGAAAAACAATGAAATTATTGAAAATCGATGTGAAATCAATCAAATCTTATTGATTTTAACTAGTTTTAGAAGTTTTGACAAAGTTGTATTTAAAATTTTATTTATTCCACAACTTTTAATTACATAGCGATTTACATGCAAAATTTGGCTGTTTTCACTAATTTTTAACGCTAGTGTGAAAATATCAACAACTGTTTGAAAACATTAGAAAAACAATGAAATTATTGAAAATCTATATGAAATCAATCAAAACTTATTGATTTTAACTAGTTTCAGATGATTTGACAAAGTTATATTTAAAATTTTATTTTTTACACAACTTTTAATTACCTAACGATTTACATGCAAAATCTAGCTGTTTTCACTACTTTTCAACGCTAGTTTGAAAATATCAACAACTGTTTGAAAACATTAGAAAAACAATGAAATTATTGAAAATCGATATTAAATCAATCAAAACTTATTGATTTTAACTAGTTTCAGAAGATTTGACAAAGTTATATTTAAAATTTTATGTTTTACACAACTTTTAATTACATAGCGATTTACATGCAAAATCTAGCTGTTTTCACTACTTTTAAACGCTAGTTTGAAAATATCAATAACTGTTTGAAAACATTAGAAAAACAATGCAATTATTGAAAATCGATGTGAAATCAATCAAAACTTATTGATTTTAACTAGTTTCAGAAGTTTTGACAAAGTTATACTATAAATTTTATGTTTTACACAACTTTTAATTACATAGCGATTTACATGCAAAATCTAGCTGTTTTCACTACTTTTCAACGCTAGTTTGAAAATATCAACAACTGATTGAAAACATTAGAAAAACAATGAAATTATTGAAAATCGATGTGAAATCAATTAAAACATATTGATTTTAACTAGTTTCAGAAGTTTTGACAAAGTTATATTTAAGATTTTATGTTTTACACTATTAATTACATAGCGATTTACATGCAAAATTTGGCTGTTTTCACTAATTTTTAACGCTAGTGTGAAAATATCAACAACTGTTTGAAAACATTAGAAATACAATGAAATTATTGAGAATCGATGTGAAATCAATCAAAACTTATTGATTTTAACTAGTTTCAGAAGTTTTGACAAAGTTATATTTAAAATTTTATGTTTTACACAGCTTTTAATTACATAGCGATTTACATGCAAAATCTAGCTGTCTTCTCTACTTTTCAACGCTAGTTTGAAAATATCAATAACTGTTTGAAAACATAAGAAAAAGAATGAAATTATTGAAAATCGATATGAAATCAATGAGAACTTATTGATTTTGACTAGTTTCAGAAATTTTGACAAAGTTATATTAAAGATATTATGTTTTACACAGCTTTTAATTACATAGCGCTTTCCATGCAAAATCTAGCTGCTTTGATTACTTTTTCAACGCTAGTTTGAAAATATCAATTACTCTTTGAAAACATTAGAACAACAATGAAATTATTGTAAATCGATATGAAATCAATCAAAACATATTGATTTTAACTAGTTTCAGGTGTTTTTACAAACTTATATTAAAAATTTTATGTTTTACACAGCTTTTACTTACATTGCGATTTACATGCGAAATCTTGCTGTTTTGCCTTCTTTTTCAACGCTAGATTGAAAATATCAATAACTCTTTGAAAAAATTAGAAAAACAATGAACTTATTTAAAATCGATATCAAATCAAGCAAAACTTATTGATTTTAACTAGTTACAGAAATTTTCACAAAGTTATATTAAAAATTTTATGTTTTACAAACTTTTAATTACATTGACATTCAAAATCTGGATGTTTTGACTACTTTTCGACGCTAGTTTGAAAATGTCAATAAATCTTTGTACACATTAGAAAAACAATGAGATTATTGAAAATCGATATGAAATCAATGAAAATTTATTGATTTTAACTTGTTTCAGAAGTTTTTACAAAGTTATATTAAAAATTTTTTGTTTCACACATCTTTTAATTACATAGCGATTTACATGCAATATTTAGCAGTTTTGCTTACTTTTTCAACGCTTGTTTGAAAATATAACACTTTGACAAAATTAGAAAACCCATGAAATTATGGAAAATCGATATGAAATCAATCAAAACATATTGATTTTAACTAGTTATATTAAAAATGTTATGTTTTACACAGCTTCCAATTACATAGAGATTTAAATGCAAAATCTGTTTTGACTTCTTTTTCCACGCTTGTTTGAAAATATCAATAACTGTTTGAAAAACAAGGAAAATTATAGAAATTCGATATGAAATCAATCAAAACTTATTGATTTTAACTAGTTTCAAACGTTTTGACAATGTTATATTCAAAATTTTATGTTTTACACAGCTTTTAATTACATACCGATTTACATTCAATATCTAGCTGTTTTTACTACTTTTTCATCTCTAGTTTGTAAATATCAATAACTCTTTGCAAACATTAGAAAAACAATGAAATTATTGAAAATCGACATGAAATAAATCAAAACTTATTGATTTTAGTTTTATAACGATTTACATTCAAAATCTAGCTGTTTTAGCTAATATTTGAACGTTAATCACGCTTACTTGTAAATTTATATTGCTATTTGTAAACATTAGAAAACTAAGAAAATTATTGAAAATCAATATGGTATTGATCAATATATATTGATTTTAACAAGTTACAACAGTTGTAACAAGTTTTTATTACAAATTTCAGTTTTTATATAGTTTTGAAATATACTGTTTTACATTCAAAAGCACGCTGTTTTAGCTACTTTTTGAACGTTAATCACGGTTACATGTAAATTAGTATTGCTGTTTGTAAACATTAGAAAATCAATAAAATTATTGAAAATCGATATGGTATCGATCAATATATATTGATTTTAACATGTTACAACAGTTGAAACAAGTTTTTATTACACAATTCATGTTTTATAAATGTTTGAAATATAATGTCTTTTGCATGCAAAAGAAAGCTGTTTCGACTACTTTTTGAACGTTAATCACTCTTACTTGTAAATTTCTATTGCTGTTTGTAAACATTAGAAAACCAATACTTTTTGAAAATCGATATGTTATCGATCAATATATATTGATTTTAACATGTTACAACAGTTGAAACAAGTTTTTATAACAAATTTTTTTTATAAATGTTTGAAATATAATGTGTTTTACATGCCAAAGCAAGCTTTTTAGGCTACTTTTTGAACGTTAATCACTCTTACTTGTAAATTTTTATTGCTGTTTGTAAACATTAGAAGAACCAATAAAATTATTGAAAATCGATATGGTATCGATTAATATATATTGATTTCAACATGTTACAACAGTTGAAACAAGTTTTTATTACAAAATTCATGTTTTATAAATGTTTTAAATATAATGTGTTTTACATGCCAAAGCAAGCTGTTTAGGCTACTTTTTGAACGTTAATCACTCTTACTTGTAAATTTTTATTGTTGTTTGTAAACATTAGAAAAACCAATAAAATTATTGAAAATCGATATGCTATCGATCAATATATATTGATTTTATCATGTTACAACAGTTGTAACAAGTTTTTATTACAAATTTCATGTTTTATAAATGTTTGAAATATAATGTGTTTTACATGCCAAAGCAAGCTGTTTAGGCTACTTTTTGAACGATAGTCATTCTTACTTGTAAATTTCTATTGCTGTTTGTAAACATTAGAAAACCAATAAAATTATTGAAAATCGATATGGTATCGATCAATATATATTGATTTTAACATGTTACAACAGTTGAAACAAGTTTTTATTACAAATTTCATGTTTTATAAATGTTTGAAATATAATGTGTTTTACATGCCAAAGCAAGCTGTTTAGGCTACTTTTTGAACGATAGTCACTCTTACTTGTAAATTTGTATTGCTGTTTGTAAACATTAGAAAACCAATAAAATTATTGAAAATCGATATGGTATCGATCAATATATATTGATTTTAACATGTGACAACTGTTGTAACCAATTTTTCTTAAAAATTCATGTTTTATAAAGGTTTGAAATATAGTGTGTTTTACATGCAAAAGCAAGCTGTTTTGGCTATTGTTGTAACAAATTTTTATTAAAAATTTCATATTTTAGAAAGGTTTGAAATATAGTGTGTTTGACATGCAAAAGCAAGCTGTTTTGGCTACTTTTTGAACGTTAATCACGCTTACTTGTAAATTTGTATTGCTGTTTGTAAACATTAGAAAACCAATAAAATTATTGAAAATCGATATGGTATCTATCAATATATATTGATTCTAACATGTTACAACGATTGTAACATGGTTATATTACAAATTTCATGTTTTATAAAGTTTTGAAATATAGTGTGTTTTAGATGCAAAAGCAAGCTGTTTGTGCTTCTTTTTGAACCTTAATCACGCTTACTTGTGTTTGTATTTGTAATCATTAGAAAACCAATAAAATTTTTATAATGTGTTTTAGATGCAAAAGCAAGCTGTTTTGGCTACTTTTTCAACGTTAATCACGCTTACTTGTAAATTTGTATTGCTATTTGCAAATTTTAGAAAACCAATAAAATTATTGAAAATCGATATTTAATCGTTCAATATATATTGATTTTAACATGTTACAACAGTTGTAACATGGTTATATTACAAAGTTCATGTTTTATAAAGTTTTGAAATATAGTGTGTTTTAGATGCAAAAGCAAGCTCTTTTGGCTTCTTTTTGAACGTTAATCACGCTTACTTGTAAATTTGTATTGCTCTTTATAAACATTAGAAAACCAATAAAATTGTTTAAAATCGATATGGTATCGATCAAAATATATTGATTTTAACATGTTTCAATTTTTTTCTCTCAGTTATATTACAAATTTTAGGTTTTACAAACGTTTGACAAATATTGAGATTTACATGCTGTTTTGGCTAATTTTTGAACGTTAAACACTCTTCTGTGAAAATTGAAATTGCTATTTGTAAACATTAGAAAAGCAATAAAATTTTTGAAAATCGATATGGTATCGATTAAAATATATTGATTTTAAAACGTTTCAATATTTTTCTCTCAGTTTTATTTCAAATTTTATGTTTTACAAACTTTTGAGTAATTTTGAGTTTTACATGCAAAAACTAGGTGTTTTGGTTACTTTTGAACGTTCACCGTCTTCGTACGATCGCTGTTCGACCATGTTCTGCTGTTGTCTGTGGACTATTCTGTGTTTTTAAACTCTTATTACGTTAAGTTCCTTTTGATTTTATCTTTCTTTTTTTATTACTGACATTTTTGTGAAATGTTTTCATTTTTTTTTCTTTTTCCCTCAATTCTATTTTTACCTATTTTTGTTTCTTTAAAGTTGTTTTTCTTTTATTTATTCTTTGATTATATTTTTCTTTTTCAGTAATTCCTGTCCCCGCTTTAATTGTACGTCTTATTCTACGTCGTATTTTATTTGTTTACATTTTATTTCTACATGTTACTTGTTCTTTGTCGTTCCCTGTTTAACGTTTGTTAAATATTCTGTGTTTTATCGTTTAAATTTTTTGTTTGTTTATTGTAAATTTTCGTTTTTTTTTTCTGTGTTATCGTTCGTCGGTATGACTAGAATTTTCTATTAGGCGCCATATTGTTTTTGTAAACCTGTTTATTACTTTTCGTTCCGTACTTTCTGTTGTTTTATTGTATAAATAGATTCCTTTTCTTTATTTTCTCCTTTAATTTGTCTTTTTCTCGCTCGCGTACTCGTCTGTAATTTGTAGCTGTTAATTTTTTTTATTTTTACTGTTCATTGTCCTTTGTGTACGTATTGTCTTTTGACCCATTTTTTTTTGTTAATCTGTTTGTTTTCATATAAAATTTTCTTTTTTTTCTTCTTTTGTTTAATTATATATTTTTTTGTGAAAAGAAATTAAAAATATATATCTTGTCTGAAAAGTGAATATGAGTAGAACTGCTAGAAAAAAACTTGTTTGGCACACAAAAAAAGAAAAATGACCCTCCTGACGAAACTTCCGACAAGAAAACAGAAATAGATGCAGGTGACCCAAAAAAATTGAATCCAAATTCTTCTCAAAATTTAAAAGTAAAAAATAGTCCCGGAAAAAGTATGGCGTCCGCTAATGGCGAAAATTCTACAACAGAAACCAGTTTACAAGAAGAAGGTGTGGTAGCCCAATTTGGCCAAAATTCCGAAACCGATAAATTTTACAAGACGAAAGTGTGGTAGCTGATAATGGCCAAAGTTCCGTAAGTAAACGACAAGACGAAAATATGGTGGCTGAATGTAACCGAAACTCAGAAAATCAGACTTCCAAGAATAATGACGCGGTCGGAGAGACGCCCTCGTCCCCGCCTAAATGTAAGATCAACATCTGGAGAAAACCAAGAGCTACGCACATCTGGTGACAGCAGATGGGCTGTTGTCCAATGGAGCTAAAGAAAGTTGAAAAAAAGAATTGTGTCAGTCTCTGTGGTGGACAAGCGTCCGCGCAAGATTTGTCGCTCCACAAAAGACACTATCATTAAAGCCTTGACTTCTCTGGACATCAAACCTCAGCGAGTCATTAAAGGGAAAGGCTTCTTCATGTGGGACGTACTATTGCCCGCGCCTGCCGATTGCGAGGCAGCTTCAGCGCGTGACCTCATCACAAATGACCTCATATTGCGGACCAAGTATGAAGGCAGGCGGAGGACCAAGGTTTCAGTATACGAGATTCCTCCTCAGATTTTCGGGAGCATTTGGCAGCTTATCTGTGCCAGTTTGGACAGATACTCAGTGCTTCCTCAGACGATCTGACCGGTGGGGGGAGTTTTGAGTTGATTATTGGTCAAAAAGCCTTCCTCTCCATCCCCAACTGTCTGGATTTAGAGGGCCAGAAGATGCCAATAATAGTTACGGGTCGAAAACCGGCATGATAGAAGTGCGGAAAGATTGGTCAACTTTCCTCTTCCTGCAAAGAAGGCCTCTGATGTTCTGGTCCCCGCCCAACCAAATCCCCCTTTGGTCGAGTCTGTTCAATCCGTCTCGCCTGTAGTGGGCATGCCTGCAACCAAGACCGGTGTGGAAAACTGAAATTGCTATTTGTAAACATTAGAAAACCAATAAAATTATTGAAAATCGGTATGGTATCAATCGAAAGGTATTTATTTCAACAGTTTTCACACAGTTACATTAAAAATTTTATGTTTTACAAAGGTTAAAATTATTGAAGTTAACGTGCAAAGTCAAGCTGTTTTGGCTACTTTTTGAACGATAAGCACGATTGCTTAACAATTTTAATTAAGTGGAATCATTAGACAACGAAGAAAATTCTTGAAAATCGATATGGTATCGATCGAAAGATATTGATTTTAACATGTTTCAAGAGTTTTCAGAAAGTTTTATTACAAATTTTATGTTTTATATATGTTTGAAAATTATTGTAATTTACGTGCAAAGCAAGCTGTTTTGGCTACTTTTTGAACATTTGAAAGATATTGATTTTGACATGTTTCAACAGTTTTCACAACGCTATATTACAAATGTTATGTTTTACAAAGTTTTGAAATATATTTAGATTTACGTTCAAAGGCAAGCTGTTTTGGCTACTTCTTGGACGTTAGTCACGATTGCTTAAAATTTTAATTGCTAAGTGGAAACATTAGAAAGCTAATTAAATTATTGAAAATCGATATGGTATCGATCGAAAGATATTGATTTTAGCATGTTTTAACAGTTTTCAGAAACCGATTTTACAAATTTTACGTTTTACAAAGGTTTCTAAATTATTGAGATTTACGTCCAAAAAGCAATGTTTTGGCTACTTTTGGAACGTTAAACCCACTTGCTTAAAAAGTTTACTTGCTAAGTGGAATCATTAGACAGTCAAGAAAATTATTGAAAATCGATATGGTATCGCGGATGATCTTGGCCCTTGTCACCATCTCATACCCCTTAATTTATTTGCTGACTGCGTTAATTTCGGCCCTGCTCGACTCAACAACCGAAACGTCATCACCTGGCCGAGGTGGTAGGACTGGATTCGTCTTCAACCTACGCAGGAAAGGTTCCAACGCAAGAACGTACAGCAATGGACACAATTGATAACTTTGACGAATGGAACGAGACAAAATGAAAGGTTTCGATATTACCACATTTACTTCTATCAGCGCACCGTGGGACGCACACAGCAGTCGGATCCAAGTGCGAACGTCCGGCCCGAAAGCGGTGACTGAAAGAACAGCCCCCAGAAATCGATGATTAACCCTATCGAAAGCCTTGGACTGATCTAAATTGATCACCGCGGTAACACTGTCGACTTGCTCGATGATCAAGCGTACCAAATGAAAGTTGTCCTGAATAGTCCTGCTCTTCACAGCAAAAATTTGCTCAGGTCCAATTACACTGCAAACAGCCGGCTAAGACCTTGGCTAAAATCTTCAACTCGTCATAGTCCGATAATTATCACACAGCCTTTGCTCTTGCGAAGCAACTTGATGACACCCCTGGTGAAATTGCTTCATCCAGTTTTTTAAGTCAGAGCCAGCAAGGAGACAAAGATGGGCGACTGCCTCAAGTACATTTCATAAGGTTGACCATCTAATCCCGGAGTATTATCCAGGCCAACCTGTTTCAGCGCATCCCAGATGCGTAATGAGACCCTTGCACCCATCCTCCTCGAGGCGGGGAAAGTCGGCTAAATAGGTGTCGAACTGAGCTGCCTTTAGACCGGGTTCCCTGGTAAAAAGTAGTCACGAAAAGCCTCACAAATGCCCACGCCTGTAGTCACAGTCAGCTTGTCCGGCTCGCGATATGCCGACTAGTTGCTCTACGAGCTCCCTCTGAACGCAATGAAGCAGCTATGTTCGTAGCCTCGCAAGACATACTTTTTATCCTAGCCCTAACTACTAGAGTTTGATAAGGAAGGAGGACAGCTCTGCCTTAGCTAAGGCTACGTCCCCACTATCATGGTATTTAATCCCCCGATGTAATCCCTCAGGAGACTTTTGCGCTGCTAACCCTGCTATATTGAGTCGAGTTTCGATTTGAGAGAATCCCACCACTTATTCCCAATCACAGCCCCGACAATTCCCGCTGTAGCATTAGTAGAAGCTGGTCCCGGAAATCTTGCTCACCAAATAATGATGCGTTCAATTTCCAGTAACCAGCCATCTTAACCGTAGGCCTATCTAAGTATACCCAAACACCGACAAGCCTATGATCTGAGTAAACTATAAAATGGAAGCTTGGACATTCTAAGAGCCCTACTTCGACTCTCTTAACTAGAACCCTTTCCGCTTTGGGTAAGTTTTGGGGTTCTTCTATGTCCTTGTCGGCGAATTGTTTAATGGATAACAGATATTTTAGGTTTTTCATTCTGTACCCATAGTCTCTAGCTTTTTCTGCTTGGTTAGGGTATATTTTGCACACATCCTCCCCTGAATTAAAAATGCACTTTTGCCTTTTTTCCGTTTCCTGGATAAGTCGTTTGTGGGGCTTCAGAGGCTTTTGTTTTGTGGAGGGGGGCATTTCTGGAGATTTAATGGGAGAAGGACTGGGGTGTGGCAGGTGTATATGTTTGCCTAAAAGGGCTGGGGTCTCTACTGAGAGGGACTGGGGGTTGGGAAAAAGATGTGGATGGAGAGGCAGGTGAGGACTTGAGGAATGGGAAGAAAGTGGTGGGACAAAGGTTGTGGCCTTCTTTGAAGAGATGGACTTGGGCTGACTGGATGTAGAGGGCTGTCGATACTGGGCTGAATGTTGGACAGTGGAGGAAGATGTTTTCTTAATTTTGCGTTGGGGGTCTAATTTCCTTTTTAACTCCTTGACTTTTTCTGTCTTTTCATATGCAGGGTCATATTTTTTTTGTAAATCTTTCAAGGTCGGTAATGAGGCCGGCGCGTCGCCCTTACTTTTGACAGAGGGAGTGGAATGTAAGTGCCTTTTGTCCCAGGGGCTTCAGGGGACTAAGGACCTGCTGTATGACGCTTCCCTCTGGCTCTGCCAGCAATCTGGCATTTCCCCTCTCCCTCATCCCCAACTGCACTTGCAGCAGGAGAAGTCTCTTCGGAGAATGGGGGCTTTGATATTGGCTCAACCAGTGGTTAGACCACTCCAATCCCGGAAGCTGGTATGACCATTACAGACGAGGCGGATTTCAAAGACTCGATCAGAGAGGGAGTTTGGTCGACTGGTGCCTGATTTCCAGAGGCCTTCTTCTTTGGGCAGGAAGAGGAGAGGCAACCATTCTCTCTGCACTTCTAACTGGTTTACGGCCGATCACAATGACCGGCAGCTTCAGGTCACCAACACCCAGACGGGGATGGAGATGAAGGCGTTACGATCCAATATGATGTCAAAGATCCGTCAGGCTACCACAGGAAGCACCCAGAATTTCCCCATACTGGGGACCTCATATACTGCTACATTGGTCCTTCTCCTGCCTTCGTACTCAGTACAGAGAATTAAATCATTCGTGATTAAATACTGACTTGTAGCTCTTACGCAGTCTTCGGCAGTGGGCAGTTCTACATGAAAAAAACCTTTATCCATCCGAAGTGGCTTAAACCCTAGGGACTCTTGTGTTTTAACCACTGTGTCTTTTATCGATCTTCTTTAGTTCGATCGGATCCGCCAAGAGCCCACCTTCTATCACAAGGTGTGCGTAACGCTTGGCACGCTCCAAGAATTCCGCAATATCGATAATGCATTTAGGTTCCAACAACAGGGCGAATCCCCGGCCTCAGCGGTATCATTTGTCTTGTTCTTTTGGCCTATTTTGGCCTACATCTTCTTGTCAGATTTTTGGCCCTTATTGGCCACTGTAGTTTTTTGCTTTCTATCTTGACCATTATTGGCCTCCATACTTTTTTGTGGTTTTACCTTTTCTTGGCCATTATTGGCCTCCAAACATTTTATTTCACCACCAATGGCCTCTTCACATGATGAAGAAAGTTCTAAGACCGGGTACTCTTCTAAACTGTCTTTATCAGGCGGGTCTTTTGGGGGATTGAAAAGATGCTTCTTTACAGATCTCCTGAAGGAAGCCATTTTAGTTTCCTGTTAAAATTAAGAAAAAAGGTACTTTCTTTTCCTTCTTTTCTATTTTTAAGGGGAAGCGGAGGGTTGAAAAGAGAGGAATAGTTAATAAGTTCCGCTTTATAGGCGAAACTAAAAATTCAAGACAAAATAAACAGACAAAAACAACAGGTGACAGACAAAAAATCAAATAAGCAAAAAGAAAAACACATGGCTCGCCCGAAAGCTAAGACAGCAACTGAAAAATGTACAAAAACAAGGAACAAATAATATAAATATACACAAAGTTTTACAAAAATTAAATGACAGATGAGAACGAAAGAAACAACAAAAAAGCAAAACAACAAAAAAGAAAAACAGAAAGAGGACGGACGTATACAAATTGACGAGAGACGAATGAAAAAAAATCGCCTAATGGCGAGACAAGTTTAGACGTATAATAATAAATAGACGATAGACAAACAAGAAACAAAAGAACAAGGTTTGCTTGGAAGCGAAACAATAAATTTAAAAAAGAAAACACAAAAAAAAATAAACAAAATGAAAACCGAAAACGCTATACAAAAAGGAAAACGTTATACAAAGAAAATACGAAACAACAAAAATACATAGAGCTAATCACAAAACGAAAATGGCTGACGCTAAGAACGAGTCAACCGGAAAAAGAAATAAACAAAAGAAAATAAAAGGACAAATTAGACAATATAGATACAAAGATTAGAATAAATATGGCACAAAAAAATTTAAAATAAAATAAAACGCAGAAAACTTAAAGGATATTTAAAAGGAAAAAAAACAAATAAAGAAATAACACGTAAGAAAAAAATTAAAGTCTGTAGAAAAATAAACAGAAACTCTAGCAGGGGTTACGAAATAAAAAACGAAAATATATTTAAAAGTAAAAGAAAATCAAAAAGAAAGCAAATAATAAAAGAAAAAGAGCAAATTTAAAGAGAAAAAATAAAAAAAATAGGGAGGGTAAAAAAAAAGCAAAAAATCAAAAACTTTTTCAAAACGGTCCTAAAAATCGCAAGAAAGACGTTAAAAAATAAATCAAAAACTTAACAAAAATGAGTCAGAAAAAAGTCGGGCAGCAACCACTAGTCATAAAAAAATCAGTACGAGGGCTGAAAGAAAGAATATTTATTGCACAAAAAGTACAATATGGCACAAGGCCGAAAAGGGGGAATGGGGAAAGGGATGGCCATTTTCTGTCTTAACATTAAAACTTAGCTAGCCACAAACATACCCAAACATACAAATAATATTCCTTTCACCAAAACAACTCATTCTTACCATTCTTACCTCATCCACATAATGCCTCAGAAACTCTATGAAGTCCTAACTAGTCCCCATATATGCAATACATTCTCCGTGGCGGGAGGGGAATAAAATAACAATTTAAAATCTAAAAACCCCAATGAATATTTACAAAGAGTACAAAACTATATACAAGAAACTAAACAAAATAGTGTTAGCAATAACCCCACCTCCCACAATCCTAACTGTGGCAGAAACATCAGTTAATTGAACGAAATCAATGCGGGACTTTAAAACATTCGTACAAGCCATACACTCACTACAAACACACACTCATCCAAACACAACAACAAATACGAAAATTACTCGAAACGAAAGATGCCCCGCACTCACCAGAGAGCTGATATCACTAACCACCTAACGATGGGTGGGATGGGGAATCAAACAAAAGAAAAAAATAGGGCCAGAAAAAAGGGCCAATGAGCATACACACCCTAGCTAAGTTTACTTGAAAAAAGAGAAAAAACTTAAACAAAAACGACCTACACTAACCTAACACGGGAAGGGTTGCCATAGTTCAACCCAGAAATCCCAATATTCTTACACCCTAAGCGGCATCAAAATGCCACTCCAAGTTAGCACCTTTCACTCTGCAGAGAGAGACGCGCAAGACTCACCAAATCTTTCGCCAAATTTCAGTGGACGGAATCGCTTCCTTTCTGTCCTGATCTTGACTTCAAGAAAAGGATCAGTTGGGAAGAGGAAAACTTCTCGACTTCATGGAATTCCTTCTGTCACGCCGTCCATATCACGACTCGCATAACCACCAGTAAGCAAAAGAACACATAGTGCTCAGCCTAAGTCAACGGCGGTACTATATTGCTACAGACGGAACTAACCTTGAGGACAAAGAACTTTCCGCGCAGCATACGAACCATGATGTCTTCAACAAACTTGCACAATGAAGCTACGACACTACAATGAAAGAAGGCGTGACCTAGGGTCTCCACCTCCCCACTGCAGCGAACGCAGTTTGGCGACTAGCTGCACGAAGTCTTTTGGCGACGCAGAGGGCCCCTCGAATCAGCAGCCAGGTTAGTGATGGCTTAGTGTTAGTGAGATATTTCAACCCGAGCGCCCAAGGCCATATACAGCGACCCTCCCGCCTATCAAAGCATCTTGAACGTTCCCCCTAACTAACACCTGATATAATGCCTTACGGGACAACGGCTGGACGTCGGAGAGGCTATCCTTCGCCCGTAAGAGTTGCTTGAGAGAAAGCCGACATTCGCGATAGAAGGAGCCCTCGGCTCGGGGCGTACGAGAAGATGGAGGCAGCCGAGCGGAGCGATGTCTGCACCCCCACGAGAGAGGAAGAATTCCCCAAAATTAAGAATTAATTTGATTTCTCAAGACCAAAAATCAGCTGCCAGAATCAACCATAGCTTTGAGAGGAGAATTGTTAATTTTACACGAGACATTTGTTATGTCAGGCACGTCCAGTCATGCTAGGTTTGGAAAATTATTGTCTGAACTTGCAATACCGACCGACCTTTTCTTTCGGCATACTCATGCCCAATGACCTTTCGTCTTGCATTTGTTACACTCAGAATCTTTTGCAGGGCATGAATATCTGACATCCTTTTGGTTGCTGCAGAAGTAACATTTGGGGCCATTTCAGGGCTTCTTTGAAGTGGTAGCAACGACACAATTAGCTGATGTAGCTGAAGTTATCATATGAAACCGATTATTTTGTTATTTTGTGGCTTGCTCAAGTACCCTGACTTGTTGATACGCATCTGCCAAACTAAGTTCTCGATTTTCAAGTAATCTTTGCCTGATGTGCGCAGAACTGATACCATTGATGAAAGCATCTATCATGCATTGTTCTTTATTCTGGTTTGCATCAACAGCTTCAAACTTACAGCCTCGAGCCAATGTTTCCAATTCTTGCATATAGGAATCTGTAGATTGCATTTGCCTCTGATTACAAGTGGTCAGTAAGTGCCGATTGTAGATAATATTTCTTGGTTTTATGAATGCTTCATGTAAATTTTGTATTGCTGAATTGAAATTGTATGCATCACATATCAACTTGAACACGTTCACAGAAACACTGTTTATGAGGCCATGGTACTTCTTTCTATCCAGTAAAGCAGGACAGCCCCCTTCCGGTGTGATACTTTCCATGTAATTCTCAAAGGTTTTCTTGCAGTATATATATTCCTTTTCTGCGTTTGGAGCGTTTGGTTCAGCATCAAGCCTAGATCGCTTCATAAGCTTATTCATGCTTAAAAGGAGTTTTTTTTAAAAAATGAGACATGGTAAAAAATACTTCCTGTCTTTATTTATATATATATATATATATATATATTGTAACCCGGATATAAGAGACCCGGATATAAGAGAAAACCGAATACAAGAGAGATTTTTCTGGTCCCAAATTAGAGCCATACTTACCTAAACAAAATAGACCAAACCCGGATATAAGAGAAACCTGGATATAAGAGACTTCTACTCCGGTCCCGAAAACTCTCTTATATCCGGGTTACACTGTATATATATATATATATATATATATATATATATATATATATATATTTACTTTGAAAAATTTTAACACACTGTGTTGATTAAATGAAAAGGACAGGCCATTTTTTTTTTCTTTTTTTGTATTTGCCGCGGTACCAGCGCGGTCGGTCCCAAAAAGTTTAACTCGCGGCAAAAATTGTTGGCAGGGATAGATTTAGTTATATAATTAGTTATCAGTTAGGAAGAGATTGGTTAGTACCTCAAGCAATAGAGATGTAAGCATTTTTTTTACTTTTTGCGAGTCAATGTCTACCCAAGAAGTGGATCACTTCTACACCGGAATCGACTGCCCCGCACAGGAAGTAAAGGCACGGCTAACTAATAACAATACAACAGAGAGCTTCAATTTCAACGCAAAAATCAATGTATTCAAAACTTTGTAATTTTTTTTAATATAACTTTGTGTACGTTGTCGAATCTTCTTAAAATCAATATATTAAATCGAAACCAAATCGATTTGCAATAATTTTAGGGGTTTTATGATGTTTTCAAACACTAAATTACATTTTGAAATAGCCGTGTTTAAGGTATAAAATGTTTTTCAATATAAGCTGTCGAATCTTATTTAATTCAATCTATTTCGATAGATACCAAATCGATTTTCAATAATTTTAAGGTTTTTTTAATGTCTATAAACACTAAATTACATATCTGTTTATAACTCTGAGGTGAGGTATTATGATTATTTACATTATTTGCACTATTCGGACTGTAATAATCATCTTCGTTGCCATATTTATAACGTTTCGGCCGTTGTACGCTCCGGTCTCCTTCAGGTAATTAGAATTTCGAACTGAACCCGGGTAGATTGTTCTAGTTCCACGTGCCATACCTATTCCCTTTAACCCAACTCTTCAAGATTGGTTCACTACTGCTGTGGCCTGGTATTTAACTCACAACGCTTTGGGTGTAGTCACTGGATATATCCAACATCCTTATGCACTGGGCCATGTGTCCTTGGGGACATCTGTGTATGCATTTTTAGGATTTATAAATTTAATGACTCAGCAATCATTTTTATATTTTTTACATTGTAATTTTTCTGTTAATATTATTGCATTTTTTACCAGATCTTATATTGCAATTTTCCCCTTGTGTTACCACTTTACGATGTTCTTGCACCTTTACCTTAAGTGGGTGGCTTGTTTGTATTTCTTACCGCAGCTACACGGGATGATGTACACACAGTCCTTAGTCATGTTCTCCTCTATTGGGGTCTTACTCGGAAGGGTGTCTGATAAGTGTTGAACCACTTTTGAAGATTGTCCTGATGTTATATAGACCACAGATCCTTTGTATTTTCTCCGATAATCCCATCACATAGGGTAGGCAGACTGTTTTCTGAGTGCTTGTAAACCTTCTATCCCAGTTTGTTGAAGCTACTACCATGTACCCAGGGTAGTTGTTATGTTGTAGGGTACTGCTTATACAGACCATTTCTTGTTGCTATGCTTCTGGGTCACCACATGACTTTTGTTCGATGTTGTAAGCAGCGAGCGATTCCTTTCTTTACACTGTATGGATGGTGGGAGTCGAATCTGAGGTGTCCGCTGAATGTTGGCTTGCGGTATACGGATGTCTTGAACCCCTGCTCAGGCGAGTTTGTTGTCGTTTTCTTGCTCAATTGTGAACTGTATCGATGATCTTATTGAGTTCACATGGCCCAGTAGTAGCTGGACGTCTTCTTGGTGTGGCCAGAGTATGAAGGTGTCATCTACGTATGACAGCCACAAAGTTAGCCTTAGTGGTGTTGATTCTAGTGGAATTTCCTGAAAGTATTCCATATATAGGTTTGCTATTGGTAGTGATAATGGCGAGCCCATTGCTATATCCTGTCAATATATGTCGGATCCCAAGTAAGTTGATGGCGTACATAAAGTCAGCATCTCCTTCAGGGTATCTATTGGTATACTGGTCCATATAACATCAGGACAGCCTTCAAAAGCTTGACGACACTTCGAAGAGAATAAGACCCCCCATAGAAGAGAACATGGCTAAAGACTGTGTGTACGCTATCCCGTGCAGCTGTGGAAAGAAATATAAAGGAGAGACAGGCCGCACCAGGGGAAGAAAAAAAATCACGCATGGCTCACCACATATGGAGAGAGAAGGGAAATCACCGCTCTCTCTGGGATCAGGTTGAGATCATAGACAAAGAACATCACTGGAAAATTTGTAAACTTAAGGAATCAGCATATATGCTAGGCCACAAAAATCTCCTGAGCCGACCAAGCATAGAAATAAATACAGTATGGGAACCAGTAATAAGGAGTGCCAGAGAAAAGCGATAACAAAAAAAAATGCAATATCACCTCTGGTAAAAATATAAAATGATAATAGCAAAAATTACGATATGAGCACTGGTAAAAATGGTTCCTGAAGAAATTAGGTTTATAAAAATTTTTGAAAGTTAAACAGGCTTGCTTGAAAATTTCAGTTGCTATTTTTAAACATTAGAAAACCCATAAAATTATTGAAAATCTATATGGTATCGATCTAAATAAATTGATTTTAACAAGTTTCAACAGTTTTCACAAAGTCATATTACATATGTCATGTTCTACAAATGTATTTACTATTGAGTTTTAGAGGCAAAATCAAGCTGTTTTGTTTGATTTTTGAAAGTTAAACACGCTTGCTTGAAAATTTACATTGCTATTTGGAAATTTTAGAATACCAATGAAATTATTGAAAATCGATATGTTATCGATCAAAATATATTGATTTCATCAAGTTTCAACAGTTGTCTCAGAGTTATATTACTCTTAAACCCGTTAGTAGACGAGTAGTTAGAGTAAAGTGCAATAAATCTTTGGTATACATTTATTCACTGGTTTCACGTTCAACTCCTGTTTATGATCCATTTCACGCGTTTAGCAGCGAATAAAGTAATTTTCTTCTGTCTACTGTGACATAACAGAAATATTTCAGTGTTTCAACCCAGGCATCCGTAATCACTCTTACTTTGATCAGATTCATTCATTCTTCTTGCGCTTCTAAAAATATCTTCGCTTCACTAAAACTGTAATTAACCTCTCGCGTTTTAAAATCTTTTTTTAAATAACATTACCGTTTAATAATTACATGAACTTTTTCGCTTCTCCTTTGCAACTTCGGTCATGTTATTTGGACAGGTAAACACTTCCCTTAAATAAGAATAAGAAAAGCAAATTTCAGCTCGCGGAAGTGTGCTAAAGGAGAAGAACGTTGATGCTGTCACAAATGTACCCCGCAAAATTTGTTGACAACTCATTTTCGTTGATACGTCTATCACTTTTCAATCCACACAACACGCCATCACAGCTCTGCGCTCTCCCTCTTCTAGTGGCTAGCTTGACTAGCTTTGTTGAATTCCAATCTTAGGCGTAATCGATTTTCGAACCTCAGATGGGGCCGGTGTGTCGTCTCGATTGAGTAGATTGAGTAGATTTAGTTAGTTTCCTAACATCCTATGATAATGGGATTGACAGCGATTTCTAGTGTGACCCCTTTATGTTTACTTAATCTTAGGAAAACTTGTTTAAAAAAATGGTATTTCTTTTGTTTACTTATAATCTTCGTAGGTATGTTTCTGTAAAAAAAATTGTTCCTGGGAGGTCAGCATAAACAAATTTTACATAAACCA
The DNA here is from genome assembly GCA_963932145.1 of Acanthosepion lycidas. NCBI lineage: Eukaryota > Metazoa > Mollusca > Cephalopoda > Sepiida > Sepiidae > Acanthosepion > Acanthosepion lycidas. Next base: position 72,544,128 of record OZ010597.1, on the reverse strand, counting down.
GATGTTTTGTCCTTATTTATTAATTGGTAAGAACACACACACACATTCTGAATAGAGAGTGTAATGTTAACAAACTAACGAATTTTAATTTCTTATGACCTAAGAAATTCGGAAAACATTAATAATATCTTCTTTTTAGTAGCGGAAAGTGGATATGGTTGGGAACTTTTTAATACGTCTCGTTTTTAATTTTCTTACATACAACCTACTCTCCTGAGAATTTTAATAAATATTATCTAAGTAATAAACCCGCCGTGTTACCATCCTGTAAGTTCATGCAATTAAACGTTTAAACAGGGTTAGTGCTCTGTTACAAATGTATTTTATGCAGAACATTTTGTCATACAAAACAAACGTCAATGTATTTTTTAGGGGTTTATTTTTATAACAGTGAGCAAAATAAATATCTTCCTTTATATTTCTATCTACGTTTGGATCAATGAGAGAATATCTATGACCATATATTCACTTTTAATAACAGAAGTAATAATCACGACAACGTTTATTATTTGTAGCAATATACCGTTACTGGTGGAAATCGTTTTGTTCTTAGTTTCTCGTCATTGTATGTGGTTGCAGGAACTCAGTAATTCGTCTGAGAGTCAGGAACTCTCTTTTCTTGGTTTCCCACTATGAAAACTTCGAGACACTTTGAAATGTCTTTGCACAACAAAGATTTGTGCATAGATTCCTCTGGCAGCTGCAAACCACTATATATTGAAGCACTCGCGCCTAATTTACATCAGTATGATTAACGAGTAAGTAATTCTCATCAGTATGATTAACGAATTTCGATAATTCAACATTCATCAAAGTAGTTTACATCTTATTTTCACCACATCAATTTTCTGACAATCCTGAAACCCGATGGTTTCTCATTTTATTGGTCTGCATTTTTAATACTGGGCTCAACATTTTGATAAGAAATAAGGCATAAGAGTATTTTCAATGAATAGCTGATTTTGTCGCATTCCATTTTCTCCAAACCATAAATGTTGTTAAAACTTCATCTCCGAATTAATTCTCACTAACACAATTTCCGATTTAAACAAAGGATTTCAATTTCAATTTTTCTGAACTGTAAACTTCACACCACATTTTACAGTTTTAAAACTTTAAATCATTTTAATTCGAACTTTTTAGCACTTTCTTCCATCTATTATTTCTCGGTTTCATGAATTTTCTCATTAGCGAGTTTCCCTCACGCCTCCACTGTAAAGGTACATAACTCTTACATACATATTTCTTTATGCTAAATAGCTCCAAGTATTCCTATTTTCTTAGCATATAGAATATGCCTAGGCAAACGCAAACGTTATTACAAAGAGAGTTTGCGTTTTAATAAACTGAATTATTATGCAATATCATAAACCGTTCAAATAACAGAGTTCTGAAATTACTTTTGCTATGGCTAATTTGTGATGCACAGTTTAGATATGTCGCGATGACTCAAGCGAGAGGAAAATTGCCTGATGCATCCATTGTTAGCTGATCTTGCAGAAAGCAATTCTCCAAGTCAAAAGTTAATCCGGGACAAAATGTATTAAAAAATATATATTTACTGTGTCCTTTTTGAGGGTGTAGTGATTTCATAATCTTGAACGTAAACAAATGAGTTTTTTCTTTCTTTCTTAGAAACAACAAAATAATAAATTTGCCCAGAAAAACAACTTTAACATTACAAGTTCTTTTTATCCGAATAACCTTATTTCAGATATTCACACTGTTGTTTTTAAATCTGAACTTTGATAAATATTGAAGATCGTTCATTATAGTTATTATCACGTTTCACAACCGAAAAAACAAAGGTTTATTCAATGAATCGAACCTTAGTAAAATTTTCAAATAGGATTTTAATCTACATCGTCTCAAATAACTGAAATGATAAAAGTATTTGAAATAATGAGGTTACTGGATTACCGCGGTTGGTTTCTAGAATTATAGTAAAATATACAACAGTAGAATGAAATTAAGGACAATTCATTCGAGCATTTTAATCTGAAATTCTTTTTAGATAGATAGATAGATAGATAGATAGATAGATAGATAGATAGATATGAACAGATTATGATATCTATTCATATCTATCTATCTATCTATCTATCTATGCAATATGTCTGCGTAAAATGGGTAAAGATTGATCACGGATGTTTTTTAACAAAAATTATAAAACGCATTTCAATAATCTAAATATCTTATTTGAAGTTAGAATTTTAGTTTTAATTGCATAATTTTAGTTGTAAAAAATTAAAACCACTTTTGGACACCTAAAACGAATTTTGGACAGGTTTTAATGTAAAATGAAAATTAATTTTTATTGCACTGTGGTTGAAAAATATAAACTTAACTGAAAATATTCCAAAAGTAAAGTAGGCGTTACAGAAATATGTGTTTCAACAATAGTAACTGGCTTGAATAATTGATATAAAATGTTGTCAAGTACGACTTTCAAGCTTCACTGCTCTACAAATATGTATAAATGTATGACCCTATTATTGGGTCACCCACATAGGAGAGGAGAATGCGAGATTTTCGATCTCAAGTATTTCGTGTTTTATAGCGAATGTAATCTTTGAAGTTGGGTTCAAAGCGACACCCACTTGACAAAAGAATAAATAAATAAGTAAAGATAACTTAAAATAGTCAAACTTTTGACGTCAAGCGAGAAAAAACAAATATTGATGAGTTCCGTTGACTAGTCACAATTGAATGTCATCATTTCTGGTTCACTCTTGGCGAAGGACAATTCGTGCTGCTAGCCACGCGACGTGATGTTGAGATGCGCAGAAGGTTGATGGCGGGAAGAGTAAAAAAGAAAGAGTTGATTTATTAATCCGACATTGCAGAATTTGTCCGAAGTGACACACTTACATCTTCACCGAGACCGAGCACGCGAAGCTCTTAACAAAAAATACAATCCATTGGAAACAATGTACGATTCCTCATTTCTCGTTGTGGTGTTTATTTTAATCCTTTGTCTCCTTGTGTAACCTCCCCATTTTTTTTCGTGCATTCCGACATAAAGAAGAATAGAGATGCAATGTGGGGTAGTCATTTTTTTGTGTCGGTGGAAAGCCGGGCGAGGACTTCGTTCTATTTTCACAAATAGCCATTTACTTTTCGAAAATAACAAGCGCCTTGCAAACAATAACAATTTCACTTGGCTTCAGCAATTCGTGATACAGTACGAATTTCGTATTCCACAAAATACAGAACAGTGACTCGAAAAAACGGCATTGCTGTTGATGATTCATGCTGCCTTAGATCCACACATGATTTCCAATGCTTTAAATGACAATAGTGAATTCCCTTTTCATCTTAAAGGACATTCTTCCAAACTAGTATCCCTTGCTCACAACGTTCTACTGCCCGACCTTTTTCTGGTGTCTGGTAACCTTGGAATTTTGAACCGAACTCAATTCACAGTAGAGGATTGTTCTCATCCCTCTTTCCATGCTTAGTGTTTGTCTCATATCAGCTAATGCTCTGTAGCCCATTTGTAGTTGTGCTACTTGCCAGTTTCTTCCACTGCGTTGTTTTTCAGTACCTGACACATGGATTTGAACTGACACCACTTTAATCTTAGACTCTTTGATATTCGAGTAGTGTAATTTCAATTAGCTTTAAACCTAATGCCTCCGGTGGTAGAATTTTTGAGTGATTTTTTTCCTTTTTTAATCAAAGACTCTCAGATCGTATGCCTAGCGTGTGAACTGAATTTTTAAGTCGTCTTATCCTTCAGTTTTTTTGTTCAGTTTGTTATAGATATATTCTCTCGATTTAATTCTACAGGAAATGATAACAACCTGTTTCCTTATATATATATAATCAGCCATGGCCTAATTTCAATGCCTTTTCATATTCTTCCAGCTTTAAATTTAGAGCGCAGCTGGTTTTATTTTAGTATTCCTTGCCACAACTGCAATGGAATACAATTTTTGTCAAAGTCTTCCGAGTGGGAAGAATTTGGGTTAAGAGATATATCTCCAAAATATTGAACTACTTTTGTATACCGTACTGATGTTGTGTAGACCGCATATTCTCTGAATCTTTTCTTACGTATGGTAGACACACTGTATCAGATATTTTATTTTTGTTCTCAATCCTTCTGTCACTGATCGGGGAAACTGATGTTTTGTTTGTAGGGTAATTGTTAACTTGAAGAGAGTTTCTAATGCAAATCACTTCATGTTGTGCGTGTGGGTTGTCACTTATTTGGTCTGGTATTGGAAGCAGTGGATGATTTCGTTCTTAACCTTTTATAGATGGTGGAAAGTCAAATTCGGGCTTTGTCCAGTAGATATTGGCTTACGATCCAAGGACGTCTTCAGCCCATACTCCAGGAAGGCTATTTGATCTGTAAGTTTCCTTTTCGATTGTGAACTATATAGAATGTCTTATTGAATTAACGTAGTCTTAGTATGAAGATATCAGTTATGTACTTCTGTATGCTACATATTTGGCTTAAGTGATGACCTTCCGATAGCAATTCCCTTGAAGTATTTAATGTATATATTTGCCATTATTAGAAATAATGGCGATCCCTTGGCTAAGCATTCTTACTGTCAGTAGATGTTAAAACTCAACTTGCTCACAGAATGTCAACCAGTATCTATCGGAATTTAATTTGTCTCTAACCGTCCGATGAATTCTCTAATTAAGAAAAAAAAGGACATCAGGGTAGGAAAGAAAGAATAGAAAAAGAAACAAATAAATTGAGATAATTTGCTAATTTTATTTTCAAATGTTAAAATATGTTTTGTTGTGTTTCTACGAAAAAAATTGAACAATTTGCATCAAATTCTTAAAACTACAATGTTAAAGTGAAAAGAAAAAAATTAGGTCTGCGATAGTAAGATGGTTTGTTACTGCTGGGAAAGAATATAAGATTCATCGATAGTATCTTGACCAACTTATGGATGTTATAAAGAGGGCATTGTTTACATTGTACGAATTAAATCAGATTAATACTTTTCTGCATTAATATATGAGATGTTAACTCTGTTAGCTAACCTCTTTTCCCTTTATCGCTCTCTTTACTGCAATGGCTGTAACATAATAAAATTGACTGTGTCCTCATACATCTCTGAACATTTTTATGTTTAGTGATTTTAATTTTCATCATACTAATTGGCTTAATCCCTCTAATGTTACTGAAGTTGCTGGAATTCAGACTTTCAATCTTTCCCCTTACTCGGTCTTTCAGCCATAGTGTATTTCTCTACTCGATTCCTTCATAATTTTTATTATTAGGTTGGTGCAAAAATAATGACGTAATAATGTCGTTTTTTGACGTATTTACGTCAAAAAATGACATTATTACGTCATTATTTTTGCACCGACCTAATAGCAATCAATTACTTGATTTTTTTCTCACATCATCTCCTAGCTCTTGTCGAGCATCATAACTCTGTCTTCTTGTTGTAGTATCTGTTGGTATTTCTTTTGAACCATCTATTTTCACAAGACTGGTTTTTCTGTTACCGGCGTACTCATTGGGATTCATTTCGTGACTTCGAGACGCCCCTTGGATTGATATTTTTACCCTTCCATGGAGATTTCTCCTTGGAATCACTTTTTAGACTGTACAAGCATGATAGTTCAGATAATAACGGACTCCACTTTGTGTTTGCTCGTAATAATTGTAAACTTGTCCTCAAGGAGGCTAAGTCTTTGCTGACAGAATGAGGCAGTCTCTGACAACTTTGGTTCTCGTGCCTACTGGTGGCTCTGTAATACTGTTAAATACGTGTTCGATCTCTACTCTCTTCACTCAATTTGAGATGTTAACAAGATAAAGCAGAACGTTTTGCGCGTAAATATTATATTGTATTGAATCAAATGATTCAAATGATTGTATTGAATCAAAAGTCTGCTGCTAGGAATATTGGTAGTGCACCAGGTACCCAAACAATAAATATTTACGTAAGTGCTTGCACCCGGTTAAAAATTCAGTCTTTTCATTGCTTGTCTGGATAAGTTGCTATTGCCAGATTCTCCTTCTGACATAGACGGTAAACTTTACCACGGACTCTGCCCGGGTGAACGCACGCACATTAATATATTCCTAAGAATTAAATCATCAAATTGAATATTGCCAAGAATGTATGAATTTTTATTGTAACTTCTTTTTATCATTTCAACCTAGGCAAGGCAATAAAACCACTAAGATGGAAGGGCTTACTGTTATAGAATATGAGAAAAATATACTATTAGGGAGAGAACAAGCATTGAGATGACAGTAGATAACTATTGACATTACATTTAGATTTTGATCTTCAACTTTGATCTTCATCTTTGATCTTTCAACTTTGATCTTCAACTTTGATCTTCAAAGATCAAAGTTGGCTGGAAAGCAAGAAACCGGACGAGAGTAAGAAGTGAGATAGAAGAAAGGGTATCAGAGAACTTACGGTTGACTCTAGTCATTTTAACTGTAAAATGACGAAACTTTGCTGCCAATTTCTTAATCTTAATGCTTTTAAATTCATCAAGTCTCGGTGCCAAAGAGGAAAGTTTATCAGAGCAAAAAAATTACTTATAGAAAAGGCACAGCGAAGCTACGTTATGTGACTGAAGCCTAAGATGCCAGGTCAGGACCAATAACATTGCAGATTCTTCTTTGGATTTTATCAAGAATCTCTAAATATATAGTCAGATGTGGCAGCAATATTCCAAGCAAGCACGAATTGTATACTCATGATCATGTAAGACAGATTCTAACGAAAAAAATTGTCTAACTTAACACAGTTAACCAACTTTCCAATCTGCAGACTTAGCAATTGTTTCAATATACTCTTTCCACTTTATGTCAGTAGAAAATGATAGTCTGAGAAGGCGAAATGGAGTTTAGCATCAGCAAGGTAAAAAAGGGTTCTCTCAGACGATTAACAGATGACAGTTTGATTTTGGAGGTGTTAAAATTAACAAGCTATTCCTTTCTCCAGTTAGGGAACAGATTGTAGGTCATATTTGAGATCAGTTGCCAATTTGACCTTATCGAACTGATCAAACTTACTATTAAGACTAAATTATTAAATAGTTGTATCGTCCGCATAGATACCAAGCTAAGAACTAATGACATGAAAATTAGAAACAATCTAGGTAAAAGAATAGAGCCATGAGGAGCACCTGCATTAATGAAAAAAGATCTAGAAGAGTGACCATTTACGACAATTTTCATTTCGCGATTTGATAAGAAAGACTGAATCAATTCAAAAAATCGCCCAGAAATGCTATAACCTTTCAAGTTGTGAGGAATCATGTCAAATGTCTTCAAAATATCCAAAGCAAGAGCTCGAGTTACACCATTCTCATTTAAAGCTCTTTTCAGCAATTTCAGCAAAAAAGCAAAAGCCATATTGCTTATCTGAAAGAAGAGACTGGTTAACCAATTCAGAGTTAATTAGAGTCTCTAGTACTTTGCCAAAAAGAGGTAGAATGCTAATAGGTCGATAGATGAATCAGACGGTTCGCCTGAGTTCGTAAAGACTGGAACTACAGAAGAGGATTTCCAACAAGCATGAAAGCAAGAAGCAGCAAGGCATTCGTTGTAGAATTAAAATTTGATGACGAGATACATTTTTAAAATGGTCACAAAACAATATTTGAAAAAACATTATTCCAAACAGAAAAACTGTTGAAAAAGTTCATCAATATGAAGAAATTTTATTATTATTTCCTTTGATTTCTGTTGTATACTCATTTTCTTCTTTCTCATACTTCTTGCTTGCGGCACTCTCTTCCAGCTTCTTCAAGTGGCACTCTCTTCCAGCTGTAAATGCAATGCCAATCGTTATCTTCTGTCTTCGTCTTGTTCTTTTATTGTTCTCCCTCATTAATAATGTTTTATTTCTCATATTCTCTCACATTCAGTAATCTCTTACATCTGAGTGCCTTATTGCATTGTTTGGGGTGAAATGATTTTTAAAACAATATAAAATTAAAGCTACAAGAAAAAAATTTCATTTTCTAAAATGCTATTTAAATTTTAAACGGGCGTCATTCTAACTTTTAAACAAGTGTTTTTTTTTTATTTTTGATACTTCTTTATTTAGTCCTTTTTTTTTTATATGTTCCTTTTTATTTTTTCTTCCGTTTAGAAGAATTCTTTGGTCGGAAAGTTTACTTAAATTGATAAAAAAAAAGTGAAAAAAATGTTACACCGAATATCTTTAGGATATTTTTTCTGCTATTGCCTTGTTGTCGCTTAGCTTTAAACCAACCAGCTTCATTTTTGTAATAAAATCTCTAAATTTACCATAACAGGTACTCAGTGTAGTGAGAAGTGTGAAGATAATTCATCCTTATATGATGACAATTTTGACAACTGCATATTGCGTTTTGAAATGAATGAGTTTTTTGTGGAATCTTTACAGTTTTTATTGCTAATGAAAAGAGCGTTATCTCATTTGGCTACGACTATACTGCAAAAATAGGAATGAAGCAAAAAATTATGAAATATGGACGCATTAAAAAGTGAAGGTAGAAAACAGAAACGTGGAAAGAAATTGATCTTATTATGCCGAATAATTACAGATTTTACAAGACAGTGATAGTAACTGAACGTTTTAGTTAATTTAGAACTAAGTATCGATTAGCAACTTTATAGAAACACTCTCACACATACAAACACACACACATACATGGAATAATAATTGTTCAGAGAAGTTTGCTTCATTCAGTAGTGTCAGAAGTAAGGTATGTGATGAAAACCAGAATCAAAATCATCTAGAAAATTTAGTCATTGGGATATACAAGATCACTTGTAAAATACTTTTGATGTTGTGGTGACGGCCGGTAATGGCATAGTGCGGGGAGACACCAGTGGCGCTGTTGGTCGTGGCATTCATGGACGAGACGACAGATGCTAGAACGTCTGTCCATTCACAGTTCCTGTCTTCGCATAACATATAAAGTGCGTTCTTCATCGTGCGATGTTGTCTCTCGATATTTCCTGAGCTTTGCGGGCGCCAAGGACAGTGAAGTACTTGCGTGATTGACATCTGGTTACAGAATTGTCGATAGACTTCTCCAGTGAAGTGTGTGCCTCGATCAGAGGATACTATGCGTGGAATCTCTCTGTGTCGAAGGAAGAACTGGTACAATCCGCGGGCGGCGTCGATAGCACGGTCTCTCGCGCATGGTATGGCGGTAAAGTGTCGGCTGAAGCTATCCAAGATGGTTAGGATGTAGCGTTTTCCCTTTGAGTTGGGCATTGTGACAAAGTCTATAAAGACGAGATCGAATGGTCCCTTTCCTCGTTTGCAGTGGCCAATGGGCCAGTGGGTACGTCTACGGTAGTTGCCCTTGCACTTAGCACACGTGTCGCAAGAATCGACATAGGCTTTGATGTCGCGGTTTTTGAATTCCTACCAGTAGCTGGAAAGGAGTTCTCGCATGCGGGTAACACCTGAGTGGTTGTTGCACTCGTGTGCCTGATAGAGGTATCTGGGTCGTAGTTTGTATGGTACAACCAATCTCGGAGAGTGTTTACTGTCTCTTATCATCAAAACAAAGGTGCCTGGTTCTAGAAAAAATTGGTACAAATGTTTTTTGAAAAGCGTAGCTCGGTGGTCGTCAGGATCGATATGAGATTCGCTTGGAGTGGGTGACTGGAGGGCGCTGATGATCTTTGCCAGGGCGTCGTCCTTCTGTTGTTCATCTGCGATGCCGAGGTGGTTGCAGATTCTCTCAGTAGGGATGGTGGTGGTGGAGTGATAGGCGAAGAATGCGTTGCTTGTGGGTGCGGGCGTTTTGTGGTGTGTGAGTTTTGGGAATGAGCTGTAAACCGTTAAACTCGCCGAGGCACCAAGATGGGATGTATACGCGGAGTTCTGAGCCGCTTACCTCGAATGTCCTGCCTGCCGGTGTAGGGTCGTTCGGGGCTTTCGTTTTCTTATGTCCGCAACCTCTGCTGAACATGTCAGCCCATACATTTGATTCGCCTTCAACATATTCCAAGACGAATTTATAACATGAAATTTCTTCTTGCCATCGTCGTATTTTGTCGTTATTGAACTCTCGTTGGTCCAGATATGTCAGCGATCTGTGGTCGGTGAAGATGACGAAGGGGCGGTTGCGAAGGAAATAATCAAATTTCAATATTACCCACTTTATTGCATATGCCTCTCGTTCCGTCGTGGACGAGTTCTGTTCCGTGGAGTTGAATGTATGGGAAGCGACCGCTATGATATCTTTTTTTCCATTGTCGGCTTCTTGCATTAGGATTGCTCCGCATGCGACGTCACTGGCGTCGGTAGTGAGTGTAAAAAGTTTGGAGAAATCTGGAAACGAGATGACGGGTGGCGAAGAGAGACGGTCCTTGATTTTTTTGAAGGCTCTGTCGGCATTTTGCGTCCAGACAAACGGTTTATTAACCTTGTTGAGTTCGTGTATGGGACCATAAGTTTTGAAAACATATCTGAACTGATTTGTTCGTGAAGACGTGTCTCTAAGAATTGTCTGATACACACTAAACGGCCGATAAGGCTTTGTAATTCCTTTTTTGATGTTGGAGGTTTCATTTCCCTGATGGCACGAACGTATTCTGGATCAGCCTTGAATCCTTCGCTGTTTACTATGCGTCCGAGGAATTTTGCCTCTGGTGCGAGAAAGGGACATTTATCGGGATTCAGCTTGAGTCCAAATTTTCGGAGGGCAGTAAAGAATTGTTCGAGGGAGAGTATGTACTCCCTAAATGTCCTAGCGTGGACCAGGTTGTCGTCGATATAAGAGGAAATGTTGTCACGGGATGTGACCGTGGCTAGGGCTTCTGCTATGCAACGGGAGAAGATTTGTCCAGCAGATGTAAGGCCGAAGGCCAGACGCATGTATTGATAGCATTGGTCCTTCCATGTAAATGCTGTTTTGTATCGGTCTCGCTTGTCGACTTCAATTTGCCGCTGCGTAGATTGAGGGTAGTAAAATATGTTGTCTTTGCCGATTTTGTTGAACAAGTGGTCGGTCCTTGGCATTGGGTAAGGGTCAAGATCGACTAAGACCTTGTTGAGAGTTCTTTTAAAGTTAGCAACGACGCGAATCGATCCGTTTTTCTTGTGTACGGCAAATACGTGGCTATTGAAGCCTTTGGGGTTGCTGCAGTTTTCAATGATACCTTCATCAGCCATACGCTTAATTTCGGTATCTACGTCTGCTTCCAAAGCCTGGGCTATCGGGTGTTGTTTCTGGCTGCGAGACTGGCCGTTGGTTGGTATGTGGATGGGTCGGATGAATGTGCCTTTGCTGCTGCTGTCTGTGCCGATAATGTCAGCGTAGAGAATGAGTAAGTTTGCAGTGGCTTCTAGTTCGTCTCGGTTCGGGTGTTTGGTAGCGATAACCCCGTGTTATGCTTTAGCCAGGTTAGATTTTGATCCAGTGTCTGGATGTTGGGCTGTAGTGCCATAGTAGGCTGGTTTTGGATTATGTCCGCTTGGGCGCCATATGCTGGATCGTTGGTTGACGATGACGGTGATATAATTGCGGATGTGTGTGTTGTGTATCCTGAGGAAAGTGTGCGTCTGAATTCTATAGTCGCATTTTGGTTGTCAATTAGATAGGAATCGAGTGTGTTGTGACGTAGGATATTTTGGCCGATCAGGATTGGTGTGGTTTGGGTAGTTACCAGAACGTTAACCTTTTTGAATGTGGGTGAGTCTCGACTGCCGATGGTGATGTTGCAAGTTAGTTCGCCGAGGGCAGTGGTGCTGCCGTTGATTCCTTTTACTACGACGTCGGAGTGGGTCATGAGTTTCTTGGCTTCTCTGGGTAACTGAGATATTGGCACGATGCAGGTGGAGCATCCAGAGTCTAGCATTGCGACGCCAGAGAAGGTGATGTCCCTGAAGTTGAAGGTGGACTGGACGAGCGGTGAATGGTGAGCGAGTCCTTGAAAGTTGAAGGTGTGATGGCTGACGTAGGGGCATGGCGAACGAGGCATCACATCTCGTCCTGCCCGAAGCGAAAATCCTGTTCCACATCATTTATGGCTCGTGTATTATCATTCGTTGCGGCGATGTGGGCCTATGCCCGAGTGCGAGGTGAGTGGCGATATAGGCAGTTGCGTCCATGGTGGCAGGGGCGATCTCTGAGGTAGTTCTTGCACACGCTGATTCGTGGTGTGTGCTGATGGTTTCTGCGTGTCGGATGGTGGCCATGTTCGAGAGGGTTGGTGAGGCCCGTCTGCTGTAGGTTTGGTTGGCTGCTGGGACGGGTTGGCGCGTTTCTTTGGTTTGACCGCTGTGGTTTCTGTGTGAAATACGCAGTGTTGTGCATAGTCGTGTCGTTGGATTTTACGCCGCGATCAAGGTATATTTGAGCTTCGGAGGCTATGCCAATGGATGAATAGTGGTTGTCCATTGTCTTGACGAGATGTGGGTAAAGATTTGAGTTCCAAATTTTCACCTTTTTGCTCATTAGCATAGCGCCGATGATGGAAATAAGTCCGTCGACTATTAAGTCTGTATTTTTGTCTTTTTTGTATTTGTTTTTTATGTGGACGGCTGCCTCTCTAAGGGATGTTTTCGAGTCGACCCACGAAGTTTGTTAATTTTTCGCCGTCTCGCCGTTCCAGATCCCAGGCTCGACTGAGGTGTTGGAAGTTAGTCATATGGCTTCCGTGGGCTGCTAATAAGTATTCCTTCAGTTGTTCGAAGGTGGAGATGTCCTTTTTTGAGTCAACCATCAGCTGAAAGATACTTTGGTCCAGTAAATCTTTAGCAGACTTGACGAATTCGCATTCCAGGCTGGGATAGGTACTGAGGTCTGGCGTGACGTGGATTGTGTATGCTTTGTTTAGGGCCGTGATGAATCGGTTGACGTCGTGTCCAGGGTGAAAAGTTATCTCTAGCTTCAATATGTCACGTATGGTTTGTTGGCGCATCATTAAGCTGTAATCGCCGTTTGTGGTGGGAGGTGTTGAAGTAGTTAATTTTAGGGCAGTCAGCATATCGTTTATGTCGGCTTGGATTTCGTGTATCGTAGCTTCGGAAGGCTGTGTTGGTCCCGTTTTCAAGTTGAATAGTAGTGTTTTCTGTTCCTTGATGAGAGTAAATAGATCGACTCGGGTGAAGCTCGTGTAGTCGGCCATATTTCTCTTGCTGTACGCTTCTGACACCAGTGTTATAGATAAGCATATGGTTGCAAGAAAGAAATACGACAACGGCAGAAATAGATTTACGTGGTTTATTTCAACAGGAACGTGGGGGTTTGGGACAGCTCCCTTGTGGTAAAGTTCATAAGCCGGCTTCGGATCTAGGTCGATCTCTCATAGTAGTTCACACATGTTGACGCTGGCACTCCCCTGCTGTGATCTCTTCGGTGCCCACATGTTGACTGCCTGTTGAACTTCCCTGTGACCCCTTTTATAGCGTTTTTTATGGCTCCTGTTAGGCTCGAAAAACGAAGCGAGTATAACTAGGAGGGAAGCATTTTTATTGGACGAAAAATGGAGCACTTTAAATATTATTTTATTTTTCGACCGGAACTCGAGTGTCGGGAACATTTGTAAACGAAGATAATGTTCATTTTGTGACGGGGCTTTGTCCCGTTCACATCCTGTTCTCGCTTTTGAGTATTTGCCTGTAAATCAGCCGAGATATGACTTATTTTATCAATGTTTTTTATGCAAGATACCTCATACTGACAGTTCTTAGACCTCACACCCTACAGAAATGTTGAGCCATTCACGAGGTGACACCTGTTTCAGATACCGTACACCTTCTTCATACATGGCAAAAGACTGTAAAGATGAAGTCAGGTGCACAGAATGTGATTATGAGAAGCATAACACAGCTCCTCACCTCAGACAAAGGAAGCAGATTCCATTTCCAAACACGGCGATTTGGAGTTGAATCTAATTTCAAATACCGGTGGAATTGTGTTCAACACCTGACGCAAACCTTCTGGGATAGATGGAGGAAACAATACCTCTCTTCTCTCCAGACACGGAAATTCTAGGGTATGGAGCATCGTGCCTCTCAACACAATACTGCCGAAAGAAGCAAGTGGTCCCTAGGATTGGTCACAAATCGTTTCTCGTGGAGATGGGAAAAGAATGTCACAGGTTATAGTTAAAATTCCCCAAAAGATTAAAAGACTGCTCCAAAACCCTTCTCGAGCCCGTTTTAGAAACTGTTTTCCATCATCATGAAGCCTAGATCATTGTGGCAAATAATCACGCTAGGCAGGGAGTGTTGTTCCATTACATAATTTTATCGTTTTACTTCCTTTATTTGTTTTTTTGTTTTGTTTTCTTGTTTAGTTACCTTTTAGATTGGTCACCGTTTTCATCACTTCTGGCTAGCCCTTAGTTTATTACAGGAACCCCTCAAAATAATATCATGACACCGTACATGATCGGTAAATTTATCATACTCCTGATCTCACTCCCAATGTAAGCCATCATCGTTTACCGTGTCGGTTATTAATAAACCTGGCGATAAACGGGACTTCGTCTTCAGAGTTTTATTGCTTTAAGGCGTCTAGCTAGCTTGTCTTCGAGATCAGGTACGCGTATACTCTTGAGAACAGAGCAATAAAGTGACTCTTGACCTCGGGAAGATAACAGTTTAATAATTTTATAACAACACAAGCGACAGCAACAGCATATGATGCTGCTGCTGACGATTATGATAATGATGGTGATCATCACCATCATCATCATATAGACGATAAAGGAGCGAAGAAAGCTGTATTTGTATAGGCTCAACATGAGACAACAAAGTTTTTCGATTAAATTATTTCTTCTAACCAACCAGATATTATTGTGAAAACACATTAAGAGTCACACCTCACGACTAAATGTTTTAGTAAAAAAGGATTTTGAACGATATATCCCTACAGACTTAAGGTCAGTTTTGTGACTGAGATAATTGGTCGACATTGGAGTTCAGGTCAAAATCATAATTTACCATATTGATTTTTAAGAAAAGAAGAATCTTCTCAATGGAGGATTTGGGGGACACAAATTTCTTTCTCTATTTTTTTGACCTTATGTAAACGGGCTTTTCGATCTTCCATCATGTGGTATCATCCAAAAACTTAGCAACAATCTAGGAAGAAATATTTCTATCTTTTCTTTCCGTTGTACACATATTTTCTATCCGTTTTTTTAATAGTTTGCACCATCCTTTCTGCTAATCCATTTGATTGTGGATGGTAAGGTGTGTTTATATGGTTTGCATCCAATTTTGTTCAACCATTGACATAATTCTGTATTACTTCTAGCCAGATACGAAACTAATACTGGTTGATGCGAATCTACCAGTATTAATAATAATCCAACTCTATTAACATGGGCATGATGCATGTGTACTCTGTCCGAAGGTCGGGACTCTTTAGACCATGTATTTTTTTTGTCTGTCTAAATTTTCTTATTATTGTACATTTTACACCTTTTTATGTATGCTTCTAAATCTGTAGAATAGCCTGCCACCATGCCTCTAACTTTAATTTCCTTTGCGTAGATGTTATTCCATAATGAACATCGTCATGTACACTTTTTATAACTTTGTTACTTTGTGTTGTTGTCGGAACAACTACATATCCATTACAAATTACACCCTTTTCTGCAGTTAACTTGTTTAACCTTTTTAAAACGCCCTTCTGTCCGTGAGCACTTATTACACTTATTTTTTATCCTTATCTCGCTTCGTATTCTCAGTTAATTTGTCTTTCGATAAAATATCAGTTTCGACCCAATATAAGAAAGTATCTTCGAATTTTTCCTCCTTTTTCTCATTTCATAAGTAATAAACCTCAATCTCGACAAAGTGCCTACATGCGAAATGGTATTGCATTTCATGTACAATGTATCAATGTCAAACGCCATTGACATTATGGTCCATCTTAAAATCCTAGAAGACGTTCCTAGGATTAAATATGAATTCTAAAGGTCTATAGTCAGACCTTAGGAATTTCTTTCCAATCAAAAAATGACGAGCACTATTTGTCGTTCATATTATGGCCTACACTTTTTTCTCAACATTTGAGTTGTTCAATTCTGCTTTTGATAATTTTCTCGAAATATACATAATAGGATGGCCACCCTGAGTCAATATCCCCGAGATTGAGTGTTCACTCGCATCAGTCGTTACTATTATTTCCTTTCTAAGGTCGAATGTTTTTACTTCTGGCTTCTTTGTCAGAACAGCTTTTAAACCTTCAACTGCCACTTATGGTTCTTTTGAACAAATAAATTTCACATTCTTTTTTCTTGAAGCAGCAAAAGAGTAATCAGAGTATAGCTCTACATAACGTCTGTAGAAGTTTACAAATCCTAAAAAAGATCCCAATAATTTTTTTGTTCTGTGGGACTTCAACTTGAATATTTTGTTAAATAACGATTGTTTTGACGATATGCCTTCCTTAGGTATCTCAAAAATGATATTTTTTAGTTTTGTGCACACATTCTGCTTCTTTAATAAGATCAATTTTAGAAAACGTTTTCATACCCGTAAGGGAGTTCAAAGTCCATTCTACATAGGATATGAGTGCGCATATTTCGTTGTTTACACCTATTTTATAGTCACCACATATGCACAGATCACGTCCTTCTTTCTTAAAATTATTAACGGATAGGCCCATTTGCTTCCTCCTGGTGGAACTCGTTCTAGTAAATCTTGTTTCAGTAATTTTCAGTATTTCCACAACTATTGGTAGTAAATGGACTAATACTTTTCGTGCTTCAAAATATGAGGGGGTAATATTTTCCTTTAGTCTTTGCTTCATAGTTTTTAACATCCCAGTTTCTTCTGCCTTGAGTTTGTTCACTAATTTTGTCGAATTTATGTTCAATACATCATTTCCTGTTAGACCATGATTCTTTTCACGATTTGTCAATTGGTAATACGTCAAACTTATTTTTGTAGTTCCACGTAGGCTTTAAAATAGCCGAAATTTTTTTTATCAGGGATCTACCAAACTGATTCAGTTGGACATGGCTTTCTTTAATCTTGATTTTCCTAATTTCTTCCAGAAATTTCTAGGTACCAACGCCGACCTTTGACTGTAGTTCTGACCAATTTTTCTCCAGTTGGAGGTCGAGTAGGATTGTTCGTCCAACCATAGGCTCCCGGGAAATCGACCCCCCTTCTAGGCACCTAACCACAAGTCGGAAGACTTGTCGTGGTGGCTAATCTCGGCCCCTGTCACCTTTTCGTACGGTTCAAACGTCTCAATATCGCTGCGGGATCACATGTAAGTAGATACGTCATTGGCGTACGCGGAAACCCTGGCTCGAGCACCACCTGAAAGCGATTCCCCAGACGGCCGGACTGCACGCCCTGCCCCTTAGCCGGCGAAGGAGAGGTTACAGCGCCAAAGCATAAAGTAGGCGCGACAGTAGACAACACTGACGAACCGACCGAGACAGCACAAAAGCGCCCGACAGCTTCCCGTTCACATTCACCCCCCAGCAACAAGAAAACAAACCTAAAGAAAGAAAAAGTGAACAAATGAAAACAGGCACACACACAAATAAAAAAAAGAAAACTGAGAAATTCAAAAGTTCAAGAAAATTAAAGTAATAAACTTAACAGTTTGGAATATTTATTGTATGAAATATACAATTGTGGCATAAGGCCTAAAAAGGGGCAGTGTTTGAGGCTGGTCGACACTAACTATCCTATACCTAGCTAATCCGATTCACGACCCAATTCATCATAAAAACTCGTCTGTCACCACTCAATCCTCCATACACCACAATACCACATCCTGTCAAGGGGGACCTACAAACCACGCCCCATGCCATAAAAATTTAATGATAATAAATTATTATACATAAAAATCTAATAATGAAGAATGAGATGGGAGGGAGATGAACCCAATAATAAACTAAAAATCAACACAAAGTAAACTCAACATAACTGATGGTAGTAGGGCCTGTCCAACCCTCAAAACAGGAGAGGCAGCTGTATCTGCCCATTGGACATAATCAAGAGGCTCTCTCGCTAAGGGAGTGGGAAAAGGATAAAAAATTATACAGACATGGGGAAATATAAAGCTGACCCAGTCGAGATAAAAGAGGCCAAAAACAAACTAGGGAGGTTGGGAATCTCAACCTGGATCATAACCAAAGATGTGACCGGGGACATGCCAGGAACAACACTTACTCACATTGACTAGGAACACAAAAGCTTGTCTAACCTAACCAAGGGGAGGGCTCCACAGGAAACCACCCCGATATGACGTAGACTTGACCTAAAAGAGAAAATCAAGGCTGATGCTCAAACAATCGGTTCAGATCGTGATGAGCAAGACTTCCTCCATATCACCATTCGTCGTCCATATCACCACTCGGGCCGTGGCTAGCAGCGTCAGAAACATCATCCGTTTCACCCCGGAATACGCGTATGCGTGATCAATGGACACAAGCTTTTCGGGAGCGAGACGAACCGTCAGCTCGCCGACATGGTCCCATAAGGGGCGGACCCGGGGGAAATGGTAGAAGGCGTGCAAAGCCGTTTCTTCTAAACCAAGGCTACACCGTTCACAGTCTGGCAAATCTGCCAAGCCCCATATGAAGGCCTTGTCATTGAGAGGCAACCGATTCTGAGCCAATCGCCAGATAAGCGAAAACTCAGGGTTACTGAGGTAATCAGCCGCTGGCGCCCAAGACCAGTAAGAGCGAAATTCATCCTCCGATAAGCCGAGCTCCTCCCGTAGGGAATCCTTCGCGGCTCCCTCCACTAAAAGTCGATAGACCTCCCTAGGCCGAGAAAGGTCACTGGACCGAGGAACGGCCAACAAGGCCGACCGGCACTTACGAAGGAAAGCCGTTTGATCCCGGGGTTTACGACGGCGCTCAACCCGTGAGATGGGGAGATTGATAATAAGTCGAGGGAGCGAGTCCCTTACAATCTCCTCCATAATCGGCTCTCCATGTGTCAACGCGCGGCGTAGGAAAGCCAACCTCGAGGCACGTTTGTGGCTCTCCAAGTGGGGCATTCCCAGCCCCCCATGACACCGACGTTGTGCACAGACTCGTCTGTCAACCCGATTCCCGCGTCCCCTCCATAAAATGGAGGATAGTGAGCGCTCGAGCGCCTTCCTATGGTCGTCAAATAGGAAGTACTGACAATCGATAAAGGACAAGAGGGAAAATGTATGTAGCACACACCTCCGCCCTACCCTTCACGGACAACCTCCGTAGATGCCAAGTCTGGCCGGCAGCATCGACCTTTGCTCGTACTTCAGACCAATTTTTCTCCAGCTGGAGGTCGGGTCCAAATCACACTCCAAGAATTCGGACACGACCGTCTGTCCAACCGAAGGGCCCCGGAAGATCGTCCAGGCACCTAATCGCAAGCCGGACGACTTGTCGCGGTTAATCTTGGCCCCTGTTACCTTTTCGTACCGATCAAGCCCCTTCAGAACCGCCTCAATGTCGCTGCGGGACGACACAAAAGCAGATACTTCATTGGCGTACGCCGAAACCCTGGCTCGAGCTCTTCCAGGAACGGCAGTTCTGCGTAGGGCCGGACTGCACTACCTGTCCCTCAGCCGGCGGAGGAGAGGTTCCAACGCCAAAGCATAAATTAGGGGCGACAGCGGACAACCCTGACGGACCGACCTAGACAGCGCAAAAGCGCCCGACTGCTTCCCGTTCACCTGTACCACAGCACTGGGGGAGAGATACAGGAGGCTAATCCAGCGGCAGAAGTCGGGTGCAGGACAGTAGAAAGGTAGCGATGGTCAACCCTATCAAATGCCTTGGACTGATCCAAATTGATCAGCGCGGCCTCATCATCGTCTTTTACACCCTGTGAGGATCAGATGCAGGTTGCCCTGAATTGTTCTTCCCCTCACAGAACAAGTCTGCTCAGGACCCAACTCGGTAACTGACTGCAAACGCTCCTGCAGGATCTTTAACTCTGTGTTTAACAAAGTTATGGGTTATCATCTAAATTCCGCCCAACATCCTTGACCTTCTTCAACAGCGTGATCACACTCCTGAAAATCCGGTTGGGGGTGGAGCCATGCCAGAACCAGTTGTTTAACACTACAGTCAAAATCGGGACAAAGATATGAGACAGTAGGGCAAACCATCCAGACCGAGCGACTTGAATCTTCAATGCCGCGTAGACTTCGCCCTCCGTGATCTCTCCCTCGTATCTAGCCGCTTCAGTCAGCGAAAGCCGAGGAAAGTCAGCCAAATAGCTGCGAAACTCCTCATCACGGAGACCAGGCTCGTTGGTAAAACCGGCTCTCGAAATGCCGCCGAAACGCCTCGCACATGTCGTCTGTGGCCCGAAGAGTATGCCCCTTCGAGGAATTGACCTCAGGAATGTAACGATTGGAACCTCGACGGATCTCTTCCTTGCGTAAATCTGCGCCCATGCTCACAGATAATAAACTTAGCAGTTTGGACTGGAATAAAAGAAAAATTCCAACGTAGCAACCTGCGGAACTCAGCTACCAGTAGCGTGCACTCAGCTGCCTCGTGGATAATAGCCGTAGCTATTTATAGTCTTAGTAACTTCATATGTAAATGAGTCACCTTAATTGAATTTAAAATGGGAATTAAAGAATGGCTTTCGCGAAAAATTATTTGAGCGCTTAGTGAAAATTAATCTGGATAATGTCCATATGAAAATTTGGACACGATTGATAAAATCAAAAAAACGGGAACAGTAAAAATTCTCTGAAAGTTGTGAAATTTACATTTGTCAGCAGTTGGGTTCAGAGAATGTGGGTGAGGAACGACGAAAGTGTTGATTTTCATACAACGAAGTGATGAAAACTTGGCCTGCATCTCTTTGAAGATTTTTTTGAAAAAATTGTTGGTTTTGGGGTGTTCCCAGCAGCAACGGTTTATTTTTTAAGACTGTCATCTCCTCCGTGTGGCTATCATCCCAACGACGCGTGAATGAATAGTGATCTTCACCAACCAGAAACCTTATTTATATTTGGGTCGCCAGGTTCACTCAGTTACCATTTCAAATTATCGCGGGTTTAAATTCCTTGCCTCTGATTGGTAGGAAAATCCTTTTTTTTTTTCTAGAACATTCAAATTTTAGAGTAACCAAAAATAGGCTCAAGTCATCTTGTGAAAAGTTCGTCTGAACTTGTGTAATAAAGTATTCGTTTTTAGGTCGTGGTAAGTGGCATATAATTGTAATTTTTTTCACGCACACACATACATACGTATATATATATATATATATATATATATATATATATATATTGTTACGAAATTGTAGCATATAGATGAACGATGGGTTTTAAAAAAAAGGAAAACGTGGGATCTTTTCTCGGTCTTCACTCAGAAATGGAAGCGACACAAGGGAATCAACGAAGAACAGACACAAGACGATGGATTTCAAAATAAAACATTTATTTATAAATATATATAAAGAAATAAAGAAAGAAAAAAAAGAACATTCATTTAACAGAGGGGAAGGGTTCATTAAAGAACAGAGGGTGCGAGCGAATACATATATATATAAAAACAGATCAAACCAAGAGAATCAACTTATCTTTCAGTCGAGTTGATATTTTCAAACAAAGCTCTGCTTCGCCGAAGCGAGAGTTCTGATGCTAAAACAGCATTTTGGCCGGCCGACACTTTTCCTGGATTTCTTTTCCTTCACAATCGTTCGCTGGTCCACAGCATCTCGTACAGGCGTTTCGTTGGGTTGATTTTGTTTCATAGCAGTCCTTTCACCCCTAGTCGACAGACTTCGCTGTCTTCTTCATCTCAGTGGGCAGTCTGACGCTTTTGCCCAGCGACGTTCAACTGCCGCCGGTCAGAGGGAAACTGAAAATCCTTTCTTAGATTCTGCTGTCCCCAAAGACAGTCACGTGGGTTCCCCTTCGTCCTTGACCTGGTACGCAGGAGGATGGGGCGCAAATCACGCAGTGTTTGTGTGATGGCCAAAACTTCAATCCACGATTAGTATGATCTGATCACGTGAATCGCAGCAGGAGACCCTGATGGTGCCTGGAATTCACTCATGGTCAAACGCCTGATAGCTGCGAAATTTTGGAACCAGGTCATTCTCGCGTCGGGTTACTTCAAAGTTCACGGGCCCTTGGCTCGTGGGTGGAAGAGTAGATAAGGAGGGAAAAAATTTATGAAGAGAAGAGGAGAATATGGCTGATCATGGAACATATTCGCTCGCAAGTCGATAGCATTGGATTAAATTTCTATATTTATTTACTTATTTTTCTTTTATATCTAACTAATTTTCGACGAGAATTTAAGGTTTTACTTTGGAGCACTTTTTAGCCTAACGTCTATGTATAAAAATTATAAATAAAATTACTCACCATTTATATTATCGGCCACTTCGAAAAATTTTCTCTCAACAACCCAAGAAAGCTAAATATTTCAAACTCTCTTTCTTCGTTTATTTTTGAACGTATGCAAACCATATATCCCTTCGATGATCAACGAACTTTCTTATCTTTGTCTTAAAATTCTTTTGATTTTATCTTGTGTCAGGTCATTTACTCTGTTGTATAAACATTTCCTCCTCGTGGCAATACGTTAAAACTACGGACTTTAAGAATTCTGATTTATTTTCCTGAAACGACATACTGACACTACTACAAGTGAAATTCGTGAGTAAATTCTTTATCTTGTTTTGCTAAAAATTAATCGTTTTGAAGATTCATCTTGTTTGTAGTTGACGTGCATTTATTTATTTTATTTTTTTGTTTTTGTTTTTGGAAAGAAATAGTATAATTTGGTGGTCGATGAGGTGGTTAGGAAAGTTATTGTTAACTAGTTTCTGATTTGCATTGTTGATTTCTTTAAAAAAGTAGAGGAGAAGATGAATTTCAGTTAGAAATATCATAAAGAAATACACCACTCTAACTAACCCGAACAAAAATATCAAATTAATTACCTTCTACAAAAAAATTAAAACTTTATCCTCAAAAATAGCAACACACCAATAGAATCAAAATTACAAAGAATGAACATTATATATGAGTTCAAATAGGCCCTTAAGGAACTGTGTTCCCGATCAAACCGAACTCATAAATAATTACATCGGTCACATTACTACATGCCTATCCAAACACCTTATGTTAAACCTATCCTGCCACAGCTCCATTAGAACCTATTTAAGCACAGGCACAAAATATATCCATCCGAAACATACTCGTAGAAAATACAAGCATAATAACCTCATCCACATGTCAAAAAGATTTAAAATAATGGCAGCGTTAACAATAAAAAAGAAAAAGCCAACACTCAGTAAAATACTGCGAACACGGCCAGAATGTGCTGTCTTTGGAAAATAAAACATCCCTATAAGTCTAGAAACCTACACACAACCCATACATCCAGTTAAAAAGTAAAATTAAAATCATCCTTGATAATGGCTGAAAGTATAGCCAAAAAAAAAAACGATCGGAATTACAGAACATTTGGACAGTTTCTACACACTCTGAGTTCAGGAAAGAAAACTCTTGTTCGAATGCAAGAAAAATTAAATAAAAAGCTTAATCTTCTTGTCTGTCGTCTTTAATGAAATATATATATATATTTGAGTAGACATCCGTTTATTTATTAAACAGTATATTTACTTATTTTCGTCTAGCAGAAAAGAATATTCGAGAAATAGAGAAACATATGCGAAGATTTCTCGAATATTCAAGCCAGTAGACGAACATAAATTAATATGCTGTTTAATAAATAAACGTAGCGTCTCTACTCAAATACGAATATCCACTAAAGATAAAGTTTAAGTAACTAGAATCTGTGGGATTAATTAAAAAATACCACCCCTTCCTTTACATGTGTGTGTGTAAAGTAAAGGATGGATATTCGTATTTGAGTCGATGCTCTCCCTCCCTCTCTCTCTCTCTCTATATATATATATATATATATAGAGAGAGAGAGAGAGAAAGAGAACAAATAAAGTAACACCTACAATAAATGGTAACTCCTACAGTTTCTGGGATATAACTAATAGTCAATTTACTCTTTTGCTCTTTGTTTAAAATTAAAACAATTTAGAAGGTCAATTTAATAATAATAATAAATAAAAAAAAAAAAAATATAAACAGTGTAAAACCTTCCCTTCTTGAGTATAAAAAGTCTTTACTGGGATTATTTACCAATCGTTAAAATTAGTTCAAATTTCAGGTTTTTTAATTATTATTTCTAGGATGACATGAAATCTTTACTAATACTTTCCCATGATCAAATAACATACGTTTTCGGTTTTCTCCTATTACACCTCTCCTGTTTTCTTGCTTGTCCATCTGCTGCTGCTGCTGGACTTTGAATTTGAAAGCTTTTGTATGTACTGGGTAAAAACCACGCGACTGCACACACAGACTGATGAAGGGCGTCGACGTAGGCGACTAAAGCAAGCAACTACTCTAGACAACTATTTTTGCTGTGGAAGTGGTGGCTTATACCAGTAAACATTAATTCGTTAGGCCAGGATATTATTATTATTAATAATATCATCATTATTTTATTACGATCATTATTACACTTTAAAGTTTAACATTTCTTTTTTTTTTTTCAAATAATGGCATCGACGGCGATAGAGCAAAGAAATGTAATTCTGGCGATGGACGGCAGCGAACATTCCAATTTTGCACTGGACTGTGAGTAGGAAACCTTCTTATCGTTTATTTTGGCATTGTATATTTTTATTTTTACTGTCATTTGGTTGGAATTTAAATGACATTACACTCCATTACACTTACAAACGATTATTTTTATTATTTCACACGAGTAGATAGTATTCACTGGAGATCAAGGTACTTACTACAAGTTTTCAATATTTTCATTCCCATTATATTGTTTTTTACTAGTATAGTCACTATCCTAGTAAAAACAATATAATGTGATAATAAAATACACTACTATAGTGACTTATAGTGTATTTTATTATCAACATATCTGAGGAGCAAAAAAGAATTTAAAAACATTTCTGCTTTTTAGCTACACCAGGAAATTCCTTCTAGATATTTATGTATTTAACCGTTTGTAGAACAACTTTGTGTGCATATGTATGCATGTGTAGAGTTTTGCAGACTTGTACAAAAAAAAAACTAAAAGAGGAAGAAAGTAATACGAGAGCGCGTCATTTGTTGAAGATGTATTTAATTTTTAAATAAAGGAAAATTATCCCTGTCACTTTTAAAAGTTAAAACAATTAACTATACAACGAAAGAATTGGTAGCAGTTGTGTTGCGACTAACGAGCAGATCTTTTGTAAATTCGTCATTGTTTTTCTCCTGTTCAACCAATAATAATCTCGTGCTGGGGTTTATGGCTGATTAGATGATTATCTTGTTGAATTAACAAAACATTGCTGGACACAAGAATAAAATGGTCGTTCGTAACACGAACAATATCACTTACACATCAGGTGTACACAGAAAATATGCGCACGTTACTCCGAATCAACTGATATAATTATACTTATCAAGAGTACATTCTTTTTATATCTAGTTAGCCTTGTCAGTTCATATTTAGAATTGCTGTTCATTTTTCACATCCTCGACACAGGAAGTCAATTCTAATTGAGTACCCCGGGCAGTGGTTTGTTTGTGAACCTCGCTATCTTATCAACATTTGCATTTTTTCCTACCTACATTTATATACATTACAAATTAAACTGACTGTTAAAGGATGAAACGTTTTCGCTGATTTTGACGTCATTCTGGGGTCCAAATATGAAAATTTGTTTGGCCCTTGCTAAGTCTCGACTTAGCATGAGCAAAACAAATTTACACCATAAAATTTACTATTTTTATCCATAATGTTGAATGTGTTAAATTATTCAACTTTTTAACAAGAAAAATCTCAAGTTGATATTAAAAATTGCCACTAAACATTTTTGATTTATTTAAGGTGGACTGATCTATTAAATAATTTATGACATGTAGTGTAATTTGTATACAATGTATAGCAATTTTTCTGGTTGCATATATAATACATTATTGTACATAATTATGTTACAATAAAAAAATATTGTATTTTATATGAATACCACTTTATGAAAAATGAGATGTAGTAGTGAGAGGCCCCATATCATAGATGGGGGGGAGAGGCCTCGTTCCCCCCATCTATGATACGTATCTTTTTCGATTCATTCATTTACCCTCATATATTCTATTCTTCGATTTGAAAACAAATGCGTTCTTTTGAGAACTCTGATCATGAATGTTTTCTAACAGATTGATTTAAAAATACAGAATAAGAAGGTCTTAGTCATCTAACACTTTACGAATAAATTTACCAAAAAATAGTAATCACTTGAATTTCAAATTGCAACATTTTACACCGTCATGTTAGATTCAATTAGAACACATTCAGCAACATATTTCACGTCCCTTTCCAACATCCTTTCTTCCTTCATTCCATCCTTCTTGTTTTTCACTTGTATCCTACCTACTTTCTTCCTTTTATGCCTTCCTTTACTTTAACTACACTTTTTTTTCTAACAGAAATATGTGTGCAAGAACATTTTCAAACATATTTTGGGAATAGGCCAAAATTTTAAGTTTGCTTCTTTTGATTTTATTCGCGTCTCCTTTGAGTGCCTCCATGAAAATGAGCTATCCAGCAAGATGTCTGCCTTTCTTCCAACCTCCCTTTGTTGAAGAGTAACGCTGGAATAATTCATACTTGAACAATTTTCCTGTCAAACACACACGCACACACATCTTCGTCAACACATTTAAATACTTTTATAAGGAGAAACACCTATGAACTCTTCCACCTACACATTTGCATACACTCATGATTTTATTATTAAATCACTCGAACATCTAGAAAAAGAAAACACAATTAGGAAAACAAGAAAAATATATTCGGACAGTTTATTAATCATAAGATGAATGTATAATTCTGGTTTTAACGTTAGAAATTCAAATAGTTCGAGTTTATAATTATGTGCATTGGTCTCATTTGGGTTTTATGTTCACTTCAACATATTTGATCTTCTTAAAGTAATCCCAAAAGAAATGTCGAAATTGAAAATGTTGTGGATGTATAATTTTTTAATTTACCCTATGCTGGGTCATGTTTTCTTTAAGTGAGTCACAACTGTTTCCCTTTGGCTAAAAGTTCAAAGGTCAAACTAACAGATGTACTAAAAATACAAACGCATACATACACACATGGATGCACATACAAGTTGAAATAGTACTAGTTTCAAAGGGCAATTTTAAATCCATCCTCAACAAATACCACCAACACACCTCTCTCTCTCATATTCACATGAACGTACGTATACGCACAATGCGTACGACTACGGCCTTCCTAAAAATGCACTTCAAATAATTTAAATATCTTTGAGTTTAAATTTCGGTTTTATTTCATAGATAATAGCGTAAAAAATAATCCGAATTAAATGAAAAGTTAATTGCTGTATATAAGTTTTTATTTTAAGTACTTTTCCAACGTTAGCACGTTCACTAGACAAACAAAAAATCGGTGATTAAATACTGGAAGGAATTCTGCTTTAAGTAATATAGTCAATAAAAACTATTACGTTGAATTTCTCAACACAGCACAACATAGCAAAAAGAGCCTCCATTATAAACAATAAATATAAACAATAAATTTTAAAATCCAAGATTTCTCTTAGAGACGTATTTTGAAGTCAGTAAATTTAAGGATTAACTGGATTTTTGTAAGCGCGATACTTTTTGTTTAAAACATAATGAAAATAACATTTATTTAGGGACGATCGCATTTGAGGTCAGAGGTTTGTAGTTAACTATAAATAAAATATCCGTTTCAATCCTTTTCTTAAAAAGCGCGCGAAAAAAATTAAATGTTAGAAGAAATACGAACCACCAACAGTGAAATAATCAGCTATCAGATATTTATTGAATTATTTTTAAGATTCGTAACGAACTTTCTATATATTCACGCTTGTTACTGCATAAATCTTTTACAGAAATAATATTTTCAGGGATTTTATTTTATATAACTGTAAAAAAACATAAATACCACACCAAATAAAATAGTACACATGAGATATCGAAAAAAGGGTGAAACCGACCGTCCCCAAAATATTTAACCTAAATTTTCTAATAAAATAACCTGTTCAGTATACTATTCATGCATTAATGAATAAGTACTGAAAATTTAGTTTGAATCAGATAATTCCCTGATTTTTTGAAAATATTTTAACACAAAGGGTAGCAATTTTTGCTTTCTTCCCGCAAAAAACGTATGCATTTTGGTGGTACCTAAGTTGAAAATTATATAAGAACGGAGCTCGCGTCATATTCAAGTAATGTTTACAAGTAATTTTTTCGCATAGGAAAGATTAGTTAAATTTCAAGTTGTTCAATAGAGCTTTCAACACGTCAAATAAACACCCACCACAGTGTTAAAAATGCGTTTCTGTGACATTTTAAATTAAAAATAAGTAATATTTGTTTCAAGTTAATTACACTTTAAATCAGCTATTAGCTTTCCACAAATAAAGTTCCAGAAAAGTATACTTTATTTTTGAAAGATTTTTTTAATAAAGAGAATTACAATGTGCTGATAGTTGACTAAAAATGACTAAAATCAGCTATTAAAATAAAAAAAACTCCTTCCAAGCAATATAAATTCGTTTTGAGATGCAACACAGTATTTTGCTTATAGGAAATATTTCATCTAACCTATTAGCTTGAAATTAAAACTAAAATAAAAGCTTCATGAAAGATTTTTCATTTGTAAAAATTCGTTTGAGACTTTAGGTATCGTGTTATATATATATATATATATATATATATATATATATATATATATATATATATATATATATATATATAGAAGTCAACACTTAAAGGCGACAGTCTGTTTCATGCTATATGCAATCGTCAGGCCATATATATATATATATATAAAGCACCACCACTACTTCAGAATACGTAAGGTTTTAAATGATTTTTTAAAAATAAAATTTTTTTCTTGAAGCTTTCGTTAGAGTTTTAATTGAAAGGTAAAAGATTTAGAATTTACTATTTTCTTCTCACCAAAATACTCTGGTCTATTTCAAACTGAAATTATATTCATCGGAATAGTTTTTTCGGTAAAATCGATAAAAATCGGTCATTTTTGACACAGTTGTAAACAAAACCTAATTTTCTGTTTGGAAAATCTTGAAAAAATAAAATATTAGGTTGGTGCAAAAATAATTTCGTTTTCTAACATATGTTACTATGTGAGAAAACGAAATTATTTTTGCACCAACCTAATATATATTTCTGAAAGATTATTTAAGAAAAATTAGCAAATTTAAAGTTAAATTCATCTGATTTGAAACAAATATTACTTACTCATAGCATAAAATGTTGTATACAAACATTTCTTAACTACGAGGTCTTGTTTTTCTGGCGTGTTAATCGATTTAATGACAGCCGATTGACTGCTGAACGTGTTCATAGTTAAGTATGGTGGAGCAGACGATAAAGTTTTAAGGGGGAATAACCCTTAAAACACGTGACCTTTTTAATGATTGATTTAACGGTTTATCAATACTTCAGAAACTATGAACGTAATCACACATACAAAAACAAATCGAAATCCTTTTAACATATTCGGGGTCATCAGTTTGTAATAAGCTTTACGATTTGATTAGTAAATATAGTTTTATTTAATAGCAATATTTTTAAGTATTATCACATTGAATTTTAAAAGATTTAAAAACTTTAAATTATACATTTTGAAATTGTAAAAAATGTAAACAAGTCTTGTAAAAAATCATTTTTCATCAAATTTTTTTTCTTCAGACAATATTGTCCTTTACATATATTACTCATAAAATCAATTACGTTTTTCTAATTAAATGATGTCTTAGTTTTCTTGCGTATTTTATTTTTCGATTCAGAACAGATTTTCGGTAAGACGGAGTCCGATTTTGTAAAAACAAAAAATCGGTGATTAAATACTGGAAGGAATTCTGCTTTAAGTAATATAGTCAATAAAAACTATTACGTTGAATTTCTCAACACAGCACAACATAGCAAAAAGTAAATAAGTATGAGATTTGGCTATAAATGTAAATATCTCTTCTGTATTGTTTGTTTCGTGCAAGAAAGTTTGATCCATGTTTGTGGTATAAAAGATGTTATTTATACCACATCAATCCAAACTATTTATGAAGTTGACAAGTATTTCAACTACATAAGTGAAATGGCTGGTGAAGATAATTTAAACTTACTATTCCAATATAACAGCAATATACTTCCGATAAAGTAACACATATGTAAATGAGTGAATAAAGATGTGTACGTGTAATATTTGAGAGAAAACATATTAGCTACATGTTTACGGTTGCTAGAATTGCACAATAATTTGTTCATGCAGCGAACTAAATACATATTAGAAAAGGAAACTAAATTAAAGTCTTACTTAATAAATGACTTGGTTGTATATTGTATCATTAATGTCGTTATGGCATGAATAGCAAGTGAAAGTCAAATTCCGGAGTAGACTTGAAGTTTGAAAAGTTTAGTACCAATTATCGATGTGACATATTTCGTATCTCTGGCCAGACTGTCATGTCACGAATTTGTTACTCACTGACAAGTGCATAAATCAATGAGTCAAGGACAGATAATTATGATTTATAACGCTAAAACCTCTTATCGGATCATTTTTTCAACCAATGTTTCATTTTGAATACATAATTATTTTTTTTTCTACTTTTTACTGATGGTTGCCCTTTACAAGGTCCAAGAATCGCTTGAGGGTTACTGAAGGGGGTTGTTTGGCGAGCGGTAATAGTCACTGTTTATGAGGATATGTGGGCAAAATGACGTTAACTCTAGATTTGAACAGTTTAGGATTGTAGCGGCCTGGAAGGAATCTATTTTGGCGTTGGTTACACAAAGGATTTCATTGGAAGAAGCTGTTCCAGTGGATCTTACTTCTTACAAATTGAATGCAAATTATACAGTGTACATTGTATGGCAGGTCTTAGCTTTGAGGGTTAAAGTTGGTGGGACTAAACTCTGAAAAATTCCGTAGATATAGCGATAGAGTAGTGAGAGGCTTGCAACATTTCGTTTGTGGGAATGGGGTTGTAAGGTGGAAAATAATCACCCATAAGTCCGCGAAGACCATTTGAGACTATTAAACCTGGAAAGTAAAGAGTGAACTGGCTCTTGTAGAGCATAGCAGCAGGATTCGGATATTTGTTGGGACGGTACAGGGAACTGACCCTTTTTCCAAAAGCATCAATGATGGATCATATATATACAAGTTTGAGGACTTAAGCAGTCCCAATAGGCGTTCAAGGCAAATGACTTCCTTTAGAGAACACCAATTCGTCGTGTTAGGTGAAAATTCAGTCTGTTCGGCGATAATGAAACGTTATTAGCATAGTTTTTGAGGTATTGAATGTCATCAGCCAATTTTTCGCATATCGAGTTGTTAGAACTTTTGTTTTATAATTTAATATTATGTAACATAGAAACCAATAAAAAGCACTTTTTTATTCAAGTCTTTGAATAGAAAAAAATGAACAATTTCGTCAGATACCATTGTTAGAGCAAGAACACGCATAAAATATATATGATATTTATGTAGTTAAAATACTCACATGCAAAGGGAAAATATTACAACTGTAAAATCTTTGATGTTCCATTTTTTTAGAAATATGCTTTTCTAAAAATGGACTAATATTACGGTGCAATACTTTTAAGAAACACAACCACAAACAGTTCATTAAAATTCACAATGACTGTTTATTGTATCTTAAAAATGACTCGATTGTCAGTTACTATATTTATAAATAATTTGAAATTAAACTGCTTTTTACCTATTTCATTTCTTTCTTGTGGATAACAAAATTTTTTATTTGTGAGTGTTTATGTATCAACATTTATTTAAATATATAATAGTTTCAACATATTAATTTAGTAGGAGTTAATTAAACCAAAGACAGTATGAAACTTAAATCCAGAGTGTGGTCTTAAAACTTTTGGCCTATAATCTCTATATATGAAATTGACACCTCTATATATGTGTGTAATTATAAAACATGCAAAGCTCTCATCTTTTTTTTTTCTTATATGTATTTTCTTAATTTTTTGTATATATTGTGGGGGTGACAATCATTTAGATGATTTTATATCACCGAGCTGAATTTTCTTTAGTGGCGATAAATAGTTGTACTTTCAATAAGGCGCATTGCTTTAAACGTCTATAAAGGTCACGCCAGACCTCAAGTATAGTTCATATATACGATACATCGTTGAAGCTGTTGGAAAATGACTGGTTCGTTCCTTGTACCGCTCCAGAAAATACCAGATTCCACCTTTTTACGTTTTATTTTTACAAGCGTCAGATTAGAAGTAAAAAAAAAAAATGAAGTATTGCTGTTATATTGCTGCTTCTCGATCCTCGACAAGGCTATCCTTTGAAATCTATCAAGATTTCAAAGGATAGCCTTGTCGAGGATCAATTAATATCCACCCTACGACCCCTTTCCCATAGAAAAAACATCGCAAACCTTTCGCTACCCTGTTACTATTTCAATAGAAAAAGGTTTTAACGCGCTACAATCCTTAGTACCACCAGTTCTTAGAGATAAGATGCTGAATCATCCTCATTCTCTCCGTGTTCCATTGGTAAGCAGGAAATTCCATTAAGATATTTTCTTCCCAAGACCCGCTACTTTGCGGAACGGAAGTTTCAGATAGTAAACTGAAAGAATTTTTAAACAAAATCATCGAGGACAGCAAGGAAAATAATAGCATGTGACAAAATAATTTTCAGAAAAATACAAATTACTAATAACTTGTTAAAAATGAAATAAAGACAGTTGAAGTCATATAATCAGGAAGGAATGCTTAGATAATCTAAAACTCACAAGGCAAAAAGCAATAGAATAAAGGAAAGCAACGTATACCTTAATTGAAAAGTTTGTGCAAATGCATAGTAAAACAAGTATCACAAAGGGATTTTAAAAGAGCTAGAATTGTTCAAGACTCTGTGGAAAGCTACGATCAGCTTCGTCCTAAAGGGACGAGAATTACACATACGCACGCACGCGCACTCCCCAAACATGTGTGTGTATATATATATATATATATATATATATATATATATATATAATTATTTATTTTTAAAGAAAAAAAAAAATTTATAACATAAATATGTTATAAAATCACTACAAAAATAGCCATTTTGTTTCAACACCTTCGGTGTCTTATCAAGTGATGACGTTGAATGTAAAATAAATGGTTTTAAAAGTGTCAAATTAATTAATATTCTACGCAAGGGGAAAACGTTGTTACAAAGGCTAGATGGACCAATCAGAACACAAGTACAGGGAAATTCAAAAATCTCGATAACGAAGTCATGTTATAATATCTATTCAGATGTTTAGTATTAAAAAATAATTTATTCCAACGAATAATTACTAAATTATATGATAAAATTCAATATTAAAATTTAAAACTGCTAATTACAAAATCAAAATTTAACATTTATTCGCTATCAAGTTTACAACTATAAAATTACTGAGGAGAAAAGAAGAAATATATATGTTATTCAATTTATTTTTTCATTGAAGTTACTTTAGCTATATTTAATATCCGGTCTTTTTACAATGTATACATTTTAATCCTCATGGTGTGTAAATGGGGTCCCAAACTCACGCGTAAAACAAACGCAGTCAGA
Source organism: Acanthosepion lycidas (assembly GCA_963932145.1). Taxonomy (NCBI): domain Eukaryota; kingdom Metazoa; phylum Mollusca; class Cephalopoda; order Sepiida; family Sepiidae; genus Acanthosepion; species Acanthosepion lycidas. The sequence continues at coordinate 72,510,518 of OZ010597.1, read as the reverse complement.
TTCTAATACATAAGTATATATATTCTAATACATTGGGTATGTATGTATATATATATATATATATATATATATATATATATATATAATTAAATACGATAGACAAGGTACTGCGATAAAGCTTTTTATTTATTTTTTTTCTTTCTAGACACAGAATGTGTATAAACTGTCCATGTATTCTGTAATTCCGAGCGCTTTTTCATACTAACACCATATATATATATAATGGTTACCTTCTATCCGTTTAAAGATTTTAATCGTTTTTCATCCAATGTTTTCCATACATCCCATGTTTTGGATTATATGCCGTTTCGTATAACGAAGAGAAACTGAGAGGCAGTCGTCTTTATTACAAAGTGACTTCCTACTGTATAAAACACCGTCAAGGAATGCCTTAGCACTATGTGCAGCTACAAATAGTTATTGATATACACTGCTGCTTGTAGACACACATAAGTAGATTACTGAAGTAGCCATTCTTTAATATGATAAAGTAAAAAAACGTTATTTCAAATAAAAAGACTGACACAAGATACGAACAGTCAATAAGAAATAAATTTGGTAAAAGAATATGAAGAAATATGACAAAAAAAAAGCGGAAAGAGGTGAGTCGAGATAAAGAAAGAACAAATGTGTCGTGGAAAGAAGAAACAATAATTAAAACAAGCAAAACTGGTACAGATTATTTTCAAACCGTGCACATTGTCTGATTTTGTAAATATAAAATGTTGCCATTCGACAGTGATTCGTTATTATATCATTTGCATCGATTAAGAAATTAAATAGGTTTTTATTTTAAACGATCAATTGGTCATTTAAAAAAGTTATTTTGTTTAAACATTTCCAATGTTTGCATGTTTATTAAATGTTATCTCCATTCTCTTCATTTCTCACTCTTCAAACGGAATGCTGTTTCTGAATTAAATCTCCAAAACGAACTGTCCAGCTGCAGCAGAAGACGCCTACTATTTTTAATTGAGCTGTTTGTAATGATTGGTAGAAAGAAAGAAGCAGTTGCTGAAATAACGTGACGATCTCCATCAGTGTTTCACTTAAAACCAAAAAAATCTCTTGCGAAATAATCACGACAAAACATCTGTATTTTTTACTTTCTCTACATTTTTTCAAACACCTGCATAGACTGGCATAAAAACATTTTTCTTCCGTTGGCATTTACACATTTTGCCTTACATTCTTATCATTATTGTTTAAATTGGTTTGTAGTTTAGTGTAATAATTATAGATTATGATTATATTTTTTATATTCGTTCTTAAACATTATTATTATTATTATTATTATTATTATTATTATAATACTTCCTTTGATTTCTGTTGTATAGTTATTTTCTTCCGGTTCTCAAACAAAGACCTAAGGTCAGAAATAGCATCATGACATTTTCCACTGAGCATTTTTGTAAAGAAAAAAAAAACCTAAGACCACACACAGTTTACATAGATAAGGTCTTTCACAAAGTGTGAGATGTACTTGTGAGTACAATCTTTGTATTTCTTTATGGCTTAGGCTACTAGGGATCCCTTGAATGGGTGTGTCGGAACCTTTCCAACCAAACCGAGGGCAAACAACTGGAATTATTGATGTCCTCATGTGCCACATTTTTTTAGAATTCCATTTCAAGATCCTTGTATTTTGATAGTTTTTTTTGAAGATCCTCAAAAATACATTACAATCTGAAGATACTACCATGTCAATAAGAAGGCACATTCTGTTTTGTGGTCTCTGATCACTGTCTGTTCTGTCTGCGTGTATTGTAAAATCTCATAAGATTGCTACAGGTCCTATGTTTGTAACCGTGTCTGGGTAGTGTTCATACCAGTTTCTTGCAGTTTTTTTTTTCCAGTGCATATACTGGCCCACTTTGTCATACCGAGTTTTATATTCACTGGGTGCCAATATCGTAGAAGATGGTCAATTGTTTCTGGATATTCATCACATAATCGGAATTTAGAGCTAACACAGTTTTTCAGTATGTGCTTGGTAATTACTAGTTAGCAAGCATTGGTCCTGTGTATTAGGTTTCAGCTTTTAACTCTTCACTACGTAGTCTCAATGATGGGCACGGGGTTTGTCTACATCAGTTTATTTGGTACGGACAGAATATTGACCATGAAGAGGTTTATCCTGCCATTGTTTCTGTATTTGGTTCATTGCATTTGCTTTCACTTTTAGACGTTTTGCCACTACAGTAGGTGTACTATATTTGATTGTCATTTCTTCACCCATTTGAAATTTAATTTTGAATTTGTGGACTTCCTTTCTTATTGAATACATCATCATCCAGTATTCTGTAGTTTCTAGATACCTTTGAAAACTGATTGTTGTGGTTTAAGACAGTTTTAGTTGAACTAACCCTCTCTCTCCTTCGGATCTGGATACATATAGACAACCGACATGAGCCTTGGGATGATGCATGCGATGGCAAGTGATAAGCTTTCTCGTTTTGGCATGCATTCGCTTAATGTCAGCTATAGTCCAGTTAAGGATGTTGAAACTGTATTGCACGAGAGGTATAGCAAAGTTGTTTATGCCTGATATTCTATTTTTGAATTCAGCTCGGTATTCAGTACGAGACGCACACGCACGCACCTGTAATACTCCTTTCTTACTTTCTTCTTCATTTAGGTATGCTGTATTCCATTTCTTTAGCTGATTTCTAGGGATCTATAGGCTTCTACTTGTCCCAGTTCCGTAATCTTTGTGACGAAATCGAGATCTATTGAGTGTGTTTCTGTAATTATCCCTTTCTTTAATGTTATTTTTATTACTTTTGCACATTTATCTAGTCCGAAATTCATACCTATGTCGTTACTGAACCTTCAACTCATTGTCGTCTTTGGCAAAGACATTGATTTCATTCATGTAGAGTAGGGGATTAAATACTTTGTATCCATAGCTATTAATGTTTAGTTCATACGTGTGGGGGGTTAAGGACAGACAAATCAGAAGTGAATTGAAATCTCCTTGAAAGATTCCTAACCTAATATTTAGGTGATTGTCAGTGCCTTTGGTGTGATTTAGGTATAATGTAATTTTCCGCAGTCCCATGCTATATGCTATATTTAAAGAAACTTACTATCACTGAGAAGACTTTGCACATTTCCAAAGCCTTAAGAATCCAAGAGTCTGTCGTGCTATCATAGACTTTACGATATTTTATCCAAGCTGTGTTGAGATTTCATCTTTTTTTTTTCCTTCAATTTTCCAGGATCATTTTTTGTAAATAGTTTGCAAGCATATGAACCTTTTCGATCCCTTCTGCTCCTGGGAAAAATGTTGTTTCCATCAAGAAGAGTAAGTACATTTCATCCGGAGAGATGTAATCAATTTATGTGGTAGACAAACATGTTATTGGCCTGAAATGTTTTGGATCATCTCTTTTACTCGGTCTTTGGTAGCGACAGAGAGAGAGAGATACCTTCAGTGATCCATTCTGGAAATTTGTTGAGGTTCTTAATTAGCATTGATAAAAGTTTGCGCAAAGGTTTATGGATTGATGATAGAGCCAGAAATTGGGTACACCTGCGTTCTTACATATTATTATTATTATTATTATTATTATTATTATTATTAGCACTTAAGAGCGCGATTTAATAGAAAAGAAAAAAAACACTGACAATGTTAAACAACATTTCAACGTCAACCATTTTGTTTATTATGATTATTCTTTCCATGAAGAATCCAACCTCCAGCCCAGCCATCAATCTCATCCAGTTTAGCTCTACATACAACAGTAAAAATTACTGTTGATGTATTATTTTTCATCTACTTCTTCGCCCAACTTACGCGCTTCTCTTTGTAATATTTACTTAAAATTTGCATTATAATTACTTTCATATTTTTTGTTAATGTTCGTAATATTCTGCATGTTTTTATTTTCATTTGCAACACCAGCTTTAAATATGTTACTGATGGGTTAGTAAATATACTTTACCAGTTTATTACCAGTTTAATTTTTTATTAAACTCATTTTACAACATTCTAAATGCTTTTTATTTTTCTTGTTCTTGATAATGTTTTCATTTTATTTCTTTTATTGTTCTTTGTTCAAAGATTATGCAATTTCAAAAGTTGTGTTCCCATCGCTCAATAACTTTACAATATCTTATTTTTATTTTGAGATTACATCTTTCTTACGACCCATAGCAACGTTTATATACCTGAAATAAAAAAAAATATCAATAACTAATATTCTATGAATGTATGTTAATTATCACAAATTCAAATTACGATATGTAAGTAACTTACTGGAAGTAACTTAACATGCAGTATGTGGCAGAAAACCTACAGAAACTGATCCAGTCTGACGCGTCACATGAAAACTGATGAGCAAGCTGAACAGACTTTACAAAACACGCCAGGCCTTGCACAAAACGACTTAGTTTACCATGTCTGTAATAAGCATTGTAAGTAAGTTGCTGGTTTCAAGAGTCATTTGCATTCTCACGAAAACCAATAACATTGATCAAACTTGCCAGTCATAATTATATCACTTGTTTAACAACTCGACAGCTATAAGTATTCAGATATGTAAACTAAGCAGTGGATGGTCACCTGATTTGGATGGCATATGTGCTGAGTTACTAAAACATAGAGGAGGGACTGTCACTAAACGGCCACGCATTTTATTACAATATTCTTGTGGAAAAATGTATTCCTGACGACTAGCGTAACGCCTTAATGGTAATACTTTTTAAGGGTATTCCTGGTGGTAAAGTTATTTGCGATAACTGCAGAGGTATTTCTCTTCTGTCTGTAGTTGGTAAAGTTTTATGTAGGTTAATGTTCGACCGATTTTTTCAACATATTGCTAATGATGTACTTCAAGAAGCTCACTGTGGTTTTCGAGCAGGCCAATGCACGCAGATATGATCTTTCGTGGAAAGAAATTACATGACAATGCGTGGAACAGGGTATGCATTTATATCAAGTCTTTGTTGATTTGACAAAACTATTTTATACAGTGAACAGGATTGCTTTGTGGAAAATATTGAGAAAGTTTGGTTGCCCATCGTTGTTTTCCTGATGGGATGTAAGCATAGATAAATGATGATGGTAGACCGTCTGAACCAAAAAGTAAAGTATTTTTGAGTGATTCATGGAGACATTCATGACCTTCCCTTATTTGCTCTTTACTTCACAATGGCGTTTCACATAGTATCCAAGGGTTGTGGTGATGCATGCAAAATATGCAGCTGACTGCAATCGAATGGTTCGTATAGTGATGATGATATGCAACGCCTAATGGACGCTTTCATCAGAGCTTGCACTATTCTTGGATTTACTGTAAGTGATGTTCAGACTGCACCAGGAAAGCTCTATATAGACCCCAATCTCTTTGTATGCAATAAGCATATAGACGTGGTCGATGACTTTATCTTGGTAGCACCTTATCGAGAGCTTCATGGTCATTTAATAGTGAAGTTTCAAGGAGAATTCAAAAAACCCATTGGAACAGCAACTAAGAAGCATGGAATTTCAAAACTGACTAGAATAAAGGTGTACCATGTTGTGAACGTCATCACTGTATACATTATAAACGTGGGTTTATATCTCGCGATCACTTGATACAACTTAAGCGCTATGATATGTTTGCGTCGAATATTTGGAATCAGCTAAAGAATGCATGTCAGCGAAGTCAGTGCGATAGCAACAATAAATATAATTCTTAAACATAGGTTGCGTTGGATTGGTCCTGATACTCGCATGAGCGACAACAGGATTCCAAAGTAGTTTTTGTATGGAAAACTTGCTATCGACCAGCACATAAGCCAAAGAAGTGTTATAAGGATTGCCTGAAAGAATCACTGAACCTTGAAAACACCAGTACACTGGTAGTTTTATGCAAAAGTTGCACCACCTGGAATGGAAAATTTGCTTTCAAGATGTCTTGGATTGCAAAAGAAAAGCTGAGAAAAAATGTCCGAAAAGGCCTTGATGTGGAACTTCCAGAACATATGGGTGACAGGCACGGCCTTACTTGCGATGTTTATGGTAGGCTTTGATTGAGTAAAGCAGGAAAATTGAGTCAAATGTGAAGTCATTGTATTAGGTTGGTGCAAAAATAATGACGTAATAATGTCGTTTTTTGACGTTAAAAAATACGTCAAAAAGGACATTTTGCACCAACCTAATACCTGAGAATTCATATCATCATTTTGGAAAGGTTTGCAAGTCATTTGGAGGACTGAAAAGACATGCAAAGAATGACAAAAATAGACCTAATGCGAATAAGATTTATGTTTCTCAGATTTGCCAAACTTGTTCCATAGGTTTTAAAAGTTTGTCCGGCTTAAAGAGCCACAGCCTTTCAAAGCAAAAACACAGCCTTTCAAAGCTCACATATTTTGTGATGTTCATACTCACCATTGAGGTGACAGCCATCATATATGTATCTATATGTGTATGAACCCTTGTTTTGCATAAGATTACACTGCTAAAAAATTATTGTGACAATTGGATGCATTTTTAAAATGCCTTGTCACAATTTCTTCGATTTCTTTTCTCATACATTATGACTATGTCGGTATTTAGTGAATTCATAACGTTCGAATGAATGCATCTCATCTTTTCCAACGGATCATGAATTTTTAAAATTTGTGTTCCATGAACGAAATTTTTCATTATTAGTTCATTGCTTTTTGCAGATATTTTGTTATTAGTTTCAACTTAATTTGTGAAAGTAACACGTCTTTATATTAAATCAATATTAATATTCATTCACTAAACGATAACAGTAACTTCATTCGTACTGTGATGTGACGCAAAGCGATCCGATTAGCATTAGATTCAATGATCGATACTCTACAACATCTCGTTCTGTTAATAGGAATTATTATTTGTCTTTATTGATTAGGGAAATCCATTAATATAGCACTCACGGCAAATGTTGATGTATTAAACGACTTTTTTAAAGTTTTGAAGTCTCTGATTTATATCAATGTTGTTTTCAAAGAAAAACGATCAACAGCAGAAATTTCAAGTGCTGAAGATAAATTCTTACCAATAATCAGAGCTGGTTATGTGAGATTAGATTTGTGTCATAGCAGAATTAAAATTTTAAATCGCATTCTACAAATGATAGTTGACGTGAAAATTAACAGTCAGCATCGCTTCATCCTTTGCAGAATTTCCTTTATTCAGTACCATAATTTATGCCAATTCCAGCAGTTATTGATTCAAATAGAAATATCGCATGGAATCATATGATGTTTCTTGTTGTCATGGAAACTACTTAGTAATACTCTAGCTGTGAGAATCAATAAACAATTTGAAATGGTGTGTAGAGTGAGATTAGAAAAGTAGATCTGCAATATTTTGCTTTGTATTGTTAGATTGGGTGAACGTTATCAGCCAACCGTGTCTGACATTTATCTACTGAAACGAAATTTTTTGGCGAGTCGAAGGGTTGCAGCTATTTCATACTACTCATATCTATCTATCTATCTAGCTGTCTTTTCATATATATCTATCTATTTAAGTTCTAGTCTCTTTTTCGAAGCTTGTTTGTGTTACTTTCAACCAGTCTTTTCCCAGTAACGAATGGTATTTTTTCTATTTTATTCACCTTCTCATAATTACATGTCATTATCTATTTTACTTGAAACATTTTTATTAATTGGTTATTCACTTTATTTGGCTGACTGCCCCTCTGTCAGATTATATTTAGTATTTAAGCTCCCGAATTTCTTACTATTTTCTATACGTATTAGCCTATATGCTTTACTCCAAAAATTACATGTTGTTCAATGAGGTTTTTTCATACTTTTATTTTATTTACTTATTTTCCGTTTTGTAGAATAAAATACTGATTTGTTTTTGGTCTGCAGATTATTATTTCAATGATGCTTACTTATTAGATTCATAAGGCTCAATTTAACTAGGTGTTTGTAAATGATCTAAAGAGATTCTGTTATTACTTCGATTTCATTTGGGAATTATCCAAGTTTTCCCGCTTTTGATTGTTTGTTTACAAAGCAAAGCGCAATTTTAATAAGAACTTTTACGATAGATGAACTTGGTTATGTAATAGTTACGTCCTGTCCGTTTAAAGATTTTCCTCGTTTTTCATCTTATATCCAATATTTTTACCATGATCAAAAAGGTTTCTAATTTCACTTCTCCAAGAAACAAAAAGCAACGATGATGAATTTATTTGAATGACGTGCTTCACGAAACTGTTATGATATTTAGTTAAAAAACGATTCAGGGGAAAATGTAATTTAAAGTTTAAAAATAAAGAATGAACATGAAAGAAAAATAAGAGAAAATAATACAAATGACATACCCAAGGGAATTAAAGCATCGTCTCTAGTTATTTCATCAAAAACTTAGTTAACCTACTGTCATACGAAAATTGTCAAAAATTTATTATTACAAGAAGTAAGAGCTATATAAATAAAACTCAAAGGTGTCTTCGTTTATTATTGTTGCGTAGAGTTTTGATGGTAGCGATCGAAATTATGTAAATCAGACTTATTTCGCCATATGAAAATACTCAAAATAAAAACAAAAAAAAAACACTCTAAAACTAGCAGAAAATGAGGTCAAATGATGTAACTTAGCGTCCCTTTTACTCCCTGGATGTTTTGTTTGTAAAAGTTGAATAAAAGCTGAAAAGGATACATAAAGGAAGGAAGGAATATCTATCTATCTATCTATCTATCGCAGTATGTTCATTATCTATCTATCTATCTATCTATCTATCGCAGTATGTTCATTATCTATCTATCTATCTATCTATCTATCTATCGCAGTATGTTCATTATCTATCTATCTATCTATCTATCTATCTATCGCAGTATGTTCATTATCTATCTATCTATCTATCTATCTATCGCAGTATGTTCATTATCTATCTATCTATCTATCTATCTATCTATCTATCTATCTATCGCAGTATGTTCATTATCTATCGCAGTATGTTCATTATCTATCGCGGTATGTTCATTATCTATCTATCTATCTATCTATCTATCTATCTATCTCGGTATGTTCATTATCTATCTGATTATAATGTATTATAATAAATTATTATCTAAATTAAATTAATATATTAATAATAAATAATCTTTCAATTTGTTAATTACTCACATATTTGAAAATGGTTTGTGATGAGTTATTTACTAGTGTGCGTAAATGTTCCATAGAATTTAGTTGTTAAATACAAGTTTATTTTCATTAAATTAGTTTTACTTGAAAATAAAGCATATATATTTACTATTTCTATAATACAATTCCTAAACCTATTTATTCGTAAAAAATGAAATAATCTTTTTTCGTCGAGGGTTCACCAAAAAACTTAAGTGGTCCATGGGGAAAAATGGTTGGGAACCACTGGTCTATAGCTTAATTGTAACTATGAATACCAGTTTTGTAAAATTATATATGTCTTTAAATATATAACTTTAAAAGTGTTCATAAACCGTGACCACTACCACAAATGAGTTTCAGAACTTTGGACAAGTTGAACTATAACATTACTGGATAACATGAATTTTCAAATTATATAAGTATACTTATTATTGAGGTCTAATTCAATTAGTCCCAGTTTTACAATTATGATATTGGGACTTTATTTTTTTGTCTATGTAAAGTGGAAATTTATTCTTTGTTGTTGTCATTCAGAGGATAATAAGTCACAAAACATATAGTCAAACATTTCAGGGACAACTCAGGTAGGTGGTCTAAAATTGTATTTGCGCCTGGTCACCGAAAACCTTTGATACTGACTCCAATACAATATCTCCTTTGCTTGCACAGAGCAAAAATAAAAATAAAAATATTTCTTGAAAAAAAAAATAAATAAATAAATAAAAAATAAAAATATTACTTGAAATGAAAAAATTAAATGATAATTTCAAAAGAAAAAAAAAAGACGTCAATAAAATTTATATTCTAAGCCAGTCATAGTTCATTTAAATTTTAACAATTAATATTTAAAACAGATTTAAAATCGGTATTGTATCTGTGTTGATTTATTTGCAGATTTGTTTTAATTTCTTATAAAAAATGAACTACAAATGTAGAAACAAGCCCCAATGTAAGTAATGTAATCAAGTATTAACACGGAAAGTGAAAAATCATTCATGTGTCTTCCATAAATTTTCATTTTGCAACCCATGCATTTTGTTTTGTTTTAAAATAGTGAAATGATTGAAAATGAATAACACTAAAAAAAATCATAGGCAAATGAATTATAGCAAATATTCATCTGTCACTTGGATATATACCATCGAGGACAATGTATCTACTAACTCATGGAATAAACTCACTTGACAAACAAGCATTTTATAACCATTAAAACTAGAAATACGCAAAAGAAGAGAAATTAAGAAATATTGATTCTGATTTTTTTAACAATAAGAAATATATTTTATCTTAGAAAAGATTCAAATTATTCTTGTTATGTTCCCTTTCCAGTTTACAAGAGAAACATCTATCATCCCCGGGACAAAGTGATTGCCGTTCATGTTCCAGAATATCACAAGATACAGCATTCTGCTTGTAAGTATTAGTAGTTTTTGTTCGTTGCATTCATAAAATTTAGATGCCTACAGGGAAAAAAAGTCAGTTTTTCTGTTTCAATTTACTCTACTGATGTGCATAATAATAAGATTAATGTCTGTTTAATGAGATTACTAATAATAATAATGTCTGTTTGCAGATATACTTATCTCTATATGTTTAAGTTTTTTAGAAACGGAGAAAGGAAAATCATTTTTATGACTCTAATTTATTCTTAGATGGACTCAAGAACCAACTCGGCTAAGCAATTTATAAGAGCAACTTTTGTTACTAATATATATTCCATACTCAAAGAAGAAAAGAATTCAAACTAAAATCAAATTTTATCTGATTTATTGAGTTGAGATTAGGACGCACAGAAATTTGACGGTTTGGTTTTGTGAGGAAGACAAGCCATTAAACTCACTCAGTTGTTCATGAAATTGTCATTTTCATTTGCGCTGTTAAAAGTCTATAAGATTTCATATCTGGTAGATATGAAATCTTATAGATTTCATATCTGGTAGATATGAAATCTTATAGACTTTTACCGTTGAACGAAATTTTGTTAAAATTAGTGAAAGAAATATTTTAAAGAAAGAGATGAACTGTAAATTATGATAATTTTCAGCTTCTCATGTCCAAGTAAGTTTAGGTAGCACTCATTTTCCCTAAATCACATTAGATAAAAATTTCCAGCCAATTGAATCTCGATTGAAGTTCGATTGTTGCCTTGATTTTTCATTAAGACAATTTATTCCAAATTAAAACAAGAAATACACATGCGCACTTTGAACTCTTTCCTTTGCCAATCAACCTTTTATTTCATTCAAGTATTCCATGTTTGTTTTCAAAATAATTTCAAAAGAAAAGCAAACATAAGTAATTATGTCTTTGGTTTCTAGTCGAACAGTAACAGAAGTTAAAATTAAATTGTTAAATTTAATTTTTTGCTTGAAATAAATTAGTTGAAAAATTAATTTGAAATTAATTTCTCATCAAGGCATCTGAACAAACAGCAAATATATTAGGTTGGTGCAAAAATAATTTCGTTTTCTAACATATGTTACTATGTGAGAAAACGAAATTATTTTTGCACCAACCTAATATTTTGAATATCTGTTTCTCATAATTACCGAAACACGTTTTACTAACTTCAACCGTTTGTATTTTCCAATTTTTGAATATGTCATTTGTCGGGGTCAAAATCGTGGATAAACTGTCCGAAATTCATGTTTGTTCTGTGTTTTTTTTTCGACTAGTTTCGATCGTCTCAGTCATTATCAAGAAACATATATTGTCGGTGTGGCAGACAAGATTCTGTTACCTATATCCTGGCATTTCTTAGAACCGAAGGTTTGTTGTGGTCTGTAAGAAATGCCAGAATTATGGCGATAATTTACTTGTTTTCTTCAAATGTTTCAGTCTCTTTCTCCCCGACTTCTTTCCACATCCCATCATTTTCCTTTTCTTTTTTTTTTTTTCTTTTTTTTTTTTTTTTATTGAATCTACGCATATTTAATGGGTTAAACATCTTATAAATTTAGATTCATGTGTTCGATGCTACACCAACTAAATGTACCTAATGTACTTATTTGAAGCTGGAACATCTGCTTAGGAAAGAGTTTCTATTTAATGAGACAACGGATTCCTTCAACGCATCCGCACACTTAACAAGGGAAGCACACACCTTTTGGCAGACAACTTGCGGAATACATATCCTAATTTTGATTCGATTGCTTCACTCTTTCAGTGTAAATATGGTACAGAAATGAACGAAGAACTGAAAAATGGAACTTTTTCCATATATTTTGGAGGTTTCTTATTCTTCTTTCAGTTCTTTCTCTTGTTCTCATTCATCCTTTTGCTTCCTTTTAACATTTTTATTTCTTTCACACATTTAATCATGTATATTATGTATTTTATATTCCTAAAATTCTTAACATATAACATATGATCCGAGTAATTACTTTTGAAAATGACAGGTTCAATGAAAGACCTCAGAATGACAAGTATTTATGAGGTCTAGAATTCTATCGAATATTTATTCTGATTTTTAAAGAACCTCTAAGCTAAATCCTTTCGACATTTTTCTTCTAAGGAAGAACCAAATGATGTCAGAAAATCTAATGTTTTATGCAAAAGTTCGATGTTCTGTAAGTTAATCCTCTAGGTGTAACAAAGTTTGATTTTCTCAACAAACATCTATTTAGTTACATTAATTACAATGTTCGGACTGTTGTCCTCATCGTAATTACCATATTCACTGTGTTTCAGCTGTTGTGCGCCCCGGCCTTCTTTAGGTAATTGGAATTTTGAACTGAACCCTTTATTTCGTCCACCGGGATAGATTGTTCTAGTTCAATCATCTGAAGAACGTCGAAGCATACAACGACCGAAACGTCGTGAATATGGCAATAAACATGAGGACAACAGTTCGAATAATGTAAATAATTACAATATCTCATCGCAGAAATACATTTATATTGAAATATTAGATCATTGAGAAGGTGTCGAAAGATCAAAGAACTTAGTTACTGCACTGCTACTATACACTGATCCGATCTACAAAAGTATAAAATTAGTATATACAATCAAGGAAAACAACAAAATAGTTGATATCGAACTCTAATTCCGAGATCCACTGCAGTCAGATTTGTTTACGTCTTTTCTAACATAAAGTATAAAAATGATATAAAAAGCTGCAAGTAATCGGCAAAAGAAAGAAAAAATGTATTCACATTAAAATTTAGACTTTAAAGGTTCACTTTTTGGAATTAAACTGCTTTTATTTTGTTTTTATACCAGGGATTTAATTCTTAACACGATTTTCCCACGGTAAATCGGTGAAAATGTCGACTGTGCCTGCAGTAAAACACACGCTAGTAATCAAACTTTCATCTCAACGTTGAATGATGATGTATTTGATTCTAATCAAGTGTATTTGTTACTCAATTACATTCAGATGCCAACTATGAGTGGTTAACGTCAATCGAATGAATGAATTAAAGCACAACAATTAAATTCCTTCGAAAATATTTACTTGAGACTAAAGATAAATTGAAAGAAAATGCAAATGTCTGTCATTTCTATTTTACGCACTGCTCAATGAAATAAATTAAGAAAAAGCAATTATATAAGTTTTAAGCAAACAAGAAAATGAAAATATTTTGGTATATATTATTTTTCTGCTTTGATGTTTAATGTTTAGAATGTAAAGTTTTCTCCGATTATCACGTTTCTCTCATGTTCCATATCTTACGACTAGAAAAGAATAGAGCGACATGTATTCAACAATGACATTTCTTATTTACTTTACAAATTTAACACCATAAAAAACAAACAAAACCCATAAGCTTGTCATAGTGGACAAACTATTTTTGTATCGTTTTTACTTTGCCGTTGTCCTCATCGTAATTATTGAAATTAACAGTGAATATCTAATATCAGGAACAAAAAAAAATTAATGCTGTCTTCTGTTCTTTCTATTCTTTTATGAAAGGGTTCGATCGACGGACAAGTCACCAAGGTAACCAGGATGTAACTTCCAAAGCTTCCTGACTGGATTTCATTGCGCATGCGTGCATGTGTTGAGCGCATACGGCTTGATTCAGTCTTGTTTTTGTGAAGTTGCTTTTTTCTCTTCCAAAAATTGAACCGATGAAAAAAATTTTTCTTCAGAGGTGCTGAAAGCAGATGAAAAAAATGAGTGAACGGGGTGTAGATGTATGTAAAACAAAAATCAAAATTATGTATCATGTATCATGTTAGACAATATGGGCTATCCCCTACCTAAGTTGTCTTCAATCTTAGCAAAGTTGTTTGAACGCTACCTGAAAGAGAAGTCTCTGGAAGATGTCTGCTGTATGCTGTGTTTTCAAGAATGTGGGGGAGCGCTCATCCCTGTCATAATATCGTCCCATCAGCCTCTTTAGTGTAACCAGTAAATTTGTCGAGTTTATCACCAACAAGAAGATTGTTGATCACCTCAACAGAAATAACCTTATGAGTGAAAAACTATATGAATTTCGATTCTCGGGGTGCACTGTTGATGTTTGAACTGTCAATACAATCAATGAAACGTTTAATAATAACTTCATCTCAAGAGCGATAACTTTAGATATCCCAAAAGCCTTTGAAAGGGGGTTGCTACACAAATTCTCCAGCATTGGAATATCTAGAAGTCTTTGCTTTTAAGTCATTCTTCTGAGGTAGGTCCATGAAAGTCGTTAATAACACGTCTTCTGAAGTCCATTGCATCAATGCATCCAACCATCTTTCTGCTTTATATTAACGATCTGCTTAGGAACATTCTCAGATCATTGGTAAATATCTATGCAGATGATATCACAGTTTATGGGTGCACTTCCAAAATTCAAGATGATCAGAGACTGGTAATTGATTTATCCTCTGAAGTAGCTTTAACAGCTCAATGAAAGAAAACTGGTTTGTAACTTTCAGTATCTCAAAAACGAACAAGAAGACCCTGAATTTTCTCCAGTCGTGATAAACGGTTGCACTCTTAAGAATCCTTACTTTAAATGCATCTATTTAGACTCAAGTTCACACCAAACCTCAAGTGGATTTCATATATATGATCCATCGCTAAAGATGCTGGAAAATTGTTAGTTCTTTGTGTCTGGCATGCTTTATCTTTACAAGAGTCACCAAAGACCAAAAATGGAATATTGCTGTCATATCTGGGCTATAGCTATCAAATCTTCACTTTCTAACCTTGACAGAGTTCAAAATTGTTTACTCGGTCTTATAGGAGGTGACTTATTTTCTACTTTGTCACAGTTAGTTATCGCTAGCCTATCGCTTGTTCCATGAAAAATGTTCAGACTAGTTCCATTCATTAGTTCCACCAGCTTGGATGCTTGCACGAAAACTAAATTCTTAAGTTCTTCATTATCTCTCATATCCTTGTAATATCCATTTTCTAATTCATCCTGTTAAGTTTGTATCACAGGGACTTGAACATTACTAGAAAAAAAATATGGAATCTCAGCGCCTCTTGCACTCGTGATTTTTTAAATTATGCTATTTTTATTTTAACTCACCTCAAAAGCTATTTTATATTTTATTGGTTATGATTCCTCCAGTCATGCATTATTATTATCATTATTAAAAATTGCAAATGGATTTTTATAATCAGGATTCAAACTTTAAACTGAAAGTTTTTTTTATCGAAATTTCTAATAAAACGGCTTCGTGACCAATCTTTCCGACATGATTTCCTCAAGGAATAGTCATTTACTCAGATAATCTTACATATTTTTACATTGAAATGATTTTAATTTCTTTTTATATATTTGATTGTTAGAATCAGCTAAAATCAATAAAATTTAGAACTGGCTGGTATTTGAAAACAGTTGTTTTAACTTAAGTCTGAAAACAGAATCATTTCCGTATATCTCAAGATCCATTGGTCGTTTTTTGCCTCCAAGTAGTCAATTATACGATTTGTACCATTTTAAAATATCAATTTTAAAAATGAAATTTAGTCATTGTCTAATATATTTTAGATGTCTATTTCAGTTACTTAAAAGATATTACGGTTAATGAAAAATATTTTCTACATCAATACAAAGCAGGTTCACATTTTAAACTCAAATTTACGAATATTTTCTTTGCAAAACTAGATATAAAGTTTTCAAATTAAAATAAGTATAAAGAAACATTTTATACCAATTGTAAAGAATTTGTATTTAAATCAATGAGTGTATTCCATACTAATATCAGTATTATTTAATTAACTTGGCAAGTGTTTCATAATATATATATTCATATTATAAATGTTAATGCGAATATTCTAAATAGATTCCCCCAACCAACCATTTTGTCTGAAACGATATGAATGCACTCTGATCCATTTTTATACTTACAATGTTCAGCTAAATCTGATACAACGCAATGGGAAGTAAAATAAGAGTTAGGAAACAAAAATTTTACTTCATCTTGAACTTTGACAATGACGAAATGGTTAGTAAATCTTTTTATACAAGATTGTGGGATTTCACTTCTCACTGTATACGTATATAACAAATTAAGCTGAGTATCAATAATCCTGAAGAGCTAGAAATATAAATATTTAAGAAAATATAAACATATTAAGGTTATTTAGTATTTTTATATTAATACTTGTCTCATGAAGGCAATAACTTCAAATCTAGTAGCCTTACGAAACAAAACTTATTGTTTATTAAAAAATGAGGTTAACTTCAACTATGATTTTTATTTTATCCTCATTTATTCACTTTTGGATGATCCCTTAATATTAATATTCGTCTTGGTTTTCCTTCATTTTAATATGATAATATCTATCTAAATGTGATAATACCCAGTCAAATGTGATATTATCAAACTCAATTAGCATGACATTTTTATTAGATAGATCGATTTATTTAACAACTTTAAATCTTCACTTCATCTCTGCACACCAATGACCTTTTTTTTTCTTTTCTTTTTTTTTTCTTATCATTTTATAATGCAACAGACACTTTTTTCTATTTCACATATGACATTTTCTTTTTGATTCATTGCAACACTGACATGCTTTGTTCCTCTCATATCACTTCAATTCCTTTGGGTTATCAGCTTTATATCCATTGCATTCTCTGCCGATAATTGAACACATTTGTTTTGATAACAAAACATTAACAATGACTATTTCTGTTCACATCGTTATTTTTACCTCTTACATAATTAATCGTATATTACTGATGACACCATTACTGATGACACCAACACTGCTTGTTTTTTCTTTAATGTTTCTGCTGAATTGAATTACTTTTAACACTTGTTGCTTTGAAGCCTCAAGCTTTAAAATGCAATGCATCATGTTTATTTTTATTAAGTTTTGCATTGTTTCAGTATTTTTTACTTTCTGCTTCTTCCAAATGCATTCTTATTTTCCATGCCTTTCTATTCACTAGCCTTGATAACTGCAGATTCAGAACACCTAACTGAAGTTTTCAAAGAGGAATCTGGACGCATCAAGAAAACCGTTGATCAGGTTAAACGTAAATTGACTGAGGCTGGGGTAAGCCACTTTTGTCATTCTTGCATTTTGGAAATAAAATTCAGCAAAACCACTTGCTATTCATGGTATAAATAATGAATTGAAATTGTGGCCAATGACATGAGATTTCAAACTTAACATTCAGACAGTTACAATCAAATTTAAACGTAAAAAATGTAAGAAAAATGATTAAAACTTAATAATGCATGTTATTAAAATCCAGCATAATAGATTTTAATTATACTGAGTTATATTGGATTTTAATCATACTTAGAGTATGCTGGATTGTTGACAATAGAAAGTGATCAAAGAATTGGAAAATTTCTCCACACTCTCTTATTTAAAATCTAAACTGTTTACTACTCTATATAGTCTGACAGTATAAATAGTTGTAATAAAAGCAACTAAAAATGAAAATTACACAAATACAATTGCAAAATTGATGATGCTTGTCAGTGTTTCATCTAATAAAATTAAAGGTAACTACTATTAATACTAAAAGTAAACCTAATAACATGAAATGTGGCTATTTTCTCAGTCCACTGAAGGACACAGGTTTTACTAAATGGTTTGTCAGTAGTAATGTACTTTATTTTCTCATGTTGTCCTATGATATATTAGCATGGATTTTAATCGTCCTTAGGAGGTACGGTGGAGTAATGGATAACGGCTGGGATTGAGGAATCGGCGGGCCGAGTTCGAATTCCCGTCGAATCCATTACATATACATATTACTAATACTCTTGGGAAAGGTATGAATTCTCCTCCCCCCCACAATAGCAGTACAGACCGGGTTCTATGGCCTTGGATGGCAACTGGCCTACCGCAGAAAGAAATGGCAACCTATTATGGGAAAAATCTGCCTCTTCAGTCATGTATCAAAAGATACATGATCGCTTAATCGTGTATCACACATGGCGCATAACTGACTGACTTTAATCGTCCTTCACGACTAGTAACCTACCAAGTTGTGGAGAGAAGTGATAGATTAATGCCGTACTGTAAAGTGAATGCAATAGTTCAGACCCAATCTGCAGGTTCTATTTTACATTTAGATTGCTGTTACACTACCTCTGCCCATTCAGCATCTCCTTCTCTCGATATATATATATATAAGCACTCTTTTAAGAATAGTATTATTTTGCTTATTGGAACTTATTCTGTATACACCAATCCTATACTTGTGTGTGTGTATATATATATATATATATATATATATATATATATATATATATATATATATATATATATATTTCGATTATAGGTGCAGTTCAATTTATAATTACATGAATCATTCATACAAAGAAAAAAGACCTTATCCAACTGGAATTTATAAACAGGGATCATATCATTCATATACAGGTTCGGGGTTAGAGTACCTTATTGAAATTGTTTGCGAAGATGTATTCTCGCCATTTAAATCATTAACCTCTATATTTGTTTTTTGTATGAATGATTCATGTAATTATATATATATATATATATATATATATATATATTATTCACTTTAAACGTCGATAGTCATATTTGTGTGGACGATCAGTTTATTTATTAAACTGTTAATAATAATGAGTGTCCACTAAAACAACGTTAAAAGTGATAAAATCTGTCGGCTTAATAAATAAAAGTCTATTACTACTTTAGAAAATTGCATTGTTTACGTTTGGATACGTAATTACCAGCTCAAGAAATTTCGATGATCTATGACGAGAAAGATTTCGCTTAAAGGTACTATTCAAACTTGTCTGATCGGCAAAAGTTATCTGTAGCTCGGCCTGTTAGATCACGTTGGGTCTTAATGGTTCCTTCAGCTCATATGGGACGTTGATTCGAATTCGGTTGGAGAGCGCATAGTTTTCATTAATAAGATTTCTGGAATATTCAGCCCAGTATACCGAAAATAAATAAACACACATACAATATATATATATATATATATATATATATATATATATATATATATATAATATTCACACACTATTTACATCGTTCAGACTGCTGTTCTGATCCGTATTGCTATAGTCACGACGTTTCGGCCTTCTTCTGGTTTTAGGTGACATACGTTGGAATTTCGAACTGAACACTTTATTTAATCCACAGGAGTAGGTTGTTCTAATTCTACTTGCGGTACCTTTCGATATCTCAAATTCAGTTAATTCCCTTAATAATTCAACTCTCCAAGTTTTGAGTCAAGTCACTTTGTGGATTACACAACCAAAAGAATCGAAATGAAATCGGCTCAATTTTTAAAAAAAATTAAATTCTCAGCATCACCATCGTTCGTGCGCATGTGTAGTGGCACCAACATAATTTTAGTCCGATGAAGTCCTAAATTTCGAAACGCGTCACAAGAAAACTTATTCATAAACTTCATTTTCAGATATACTTGATTCGATATATATGTATATATACATTGATTAGGTGTAAAAATGACTGAAGGTAATTGAAGCACTCCTAATAAAAAAATAAATAAATAAACCTACACGTAACATTATTTGCAGTGAAAGCAATCAGGTATGTGTTCTGGATACTAAATAAATAGATAAAAACTCCAATATAAACGAAATTACTCACGCAAAACAGTGTAGGAAACACAAACAAAATATGCTAGGATAAATGTATTTTATATAATTCATCCTATTAAAGTATTCGCTAAAGGCGATCGGGGTTGTCATCGTTACGGATTTGTAGATATTCTTAATCTTGATATTAGAAAAATTTAAAATGCGATATATAAGGCAGCAAGTATTCATCCAAACATGTTCGATTAAATTTAACGAGCAAAGTCTGTTTAATGTGTTATTTTATTTTTCCAATTTTCAAATAAGATCCAACTCCTGCATTGTAGAGCAATGCAGAAGTCGGATTCTTCAAATTCCACAAAATTGTGGGCGAGTATTACTCTGGCTACCTATATGAGAACGGAAAATCACAAAAACTTAACGCCCTGCGTTATGACCCATAATTTCACAAATTCCAGTCCCTGTATATCACTTAATCAAAACACTAAAGCAACTTATAATACCATACCAAATAAGTATAGCATTAAGTCCACAATGCAATAAACTGTATCCAAACCTCATTATATATATATATATATATATTATATATATATATATATATATATATATATATATATATTTTACTAATGTCCCAGTTAAAGAAATTATGTATATGTAGTAATACAGAATGTATGCAATCACCCTCAGTATCTGTCTATATTTGTGAGATGAGGTATTATGTGCACTGTTTACATTATTCGGACTCATCTTTGTCGCCATATTTATTACAACGTTTCGGCCATTGTACGCTCCGGCATTCTTCAGGTGGGGTAGACTGTTCTAGTTCCACGTGCCATGTTTAATGGATGTCAGTTATTAGTTATCTTCTGTTAATTTCCCTCTCCAAGTTCTCCACTGTCTTAACTGGGTATTATTGAACTCACACTCTTTGGGTTCTGTCCCTGGATCTAACCAACGTCTTTATCCACTGTGTCATGTGTCCTTGAGGACATCTGTTATGAATTTCTGGGTATTATAAACCTAATGTCTTCAGCAACCATTTTTTACCAGTGCGCATAATGCAATTTTTGCTGTTATCATTTATGTTTTTACCAGTGCTCATATTGCAATTTTTGCTGTTATTATCGCCTTTTCTCTGGTACTCCTTATCACTGGTCCCCATATTGTATTCATTTCTATACTTGGTCGGCTCAGGAGATTTTTGTGACCTAGCATATATGCTGATTTCTTAAGTTTACGAATTTTCCAATGTTGTTCTTTGTCTGTGATCTCAACCTGATCCCACAGAGGTTAGTGATTTCCTCTTTCTCTCCATATGTGGTCAGTCACGCCTGATTTTTCCTCTTCCCTTCGTGTTACAACTTTCTGGTGTTCTTGAAGTCTTACCTTAAGAGGGCGGCCTGTCCTCACTTTATATTTTTTTCCGCAGCTGCACGGGATAGCGTACACACAGTCTTTAGTCATATTCTCCTCTATGGGGTCTTACTCGGGAGAGATATCTGCGAAGAGTCGTCCAGCTTTTGAAGGTTGTCCTGATGTTATATGGACCGCAGATCCTTTTCTCTGATAACCCCTTCACATAAGGCAGGCAGACTATTTTCTGAGTGTTGTTGTCCTCCTCTTGTACCGCCTATCCCAGTTTTGGGGGGCTGCTGCCATGTACCCAGGGCAGTTACGTTGTAGGGTACTACATATACTGACCAATTCTTTATCTAATGTCTCTGGGTCGCCACTTATAACTTTTGCTCGGTTTTGTAAGCAGCGGACGATCCCTTTCTTTATGCTGTATGTTGAAATTGAAATAAAGGGTTCAGTTCGACATTCCAACCACCTGCAGAATCCCCGGAGCGTACAACGGCCGAAACGTTGTAATAAATATGGCGACAAAAATGTGGACAATAGTCCGAATAATATAAATAGTGTGCAATCACCCTCGTTCCCAACCTCTAAAATTAAACTAAACATTTTACGTAAACTTCTTGCACGACACAAATACCTTTTCACGGCCATTATAACAATATCTATGCAGAGACTGACGGCATAGCGATGGGTTCGCCTCTCAGACCTACTCTAATTTCTACAGGAAAACAAAGTTGTCAATAATTCACTAAGCCACATGTTCGACGGCATTTTCGTACTATTAAAAAGCTTAGACGAAATTTAAAAAAAACCTAAAGAAAGCTTAGAGAATAAAAGAATTAGAGAATACATTTTACTTTAACTCAACTTTAACAAAAGAATCTCTTTCTTCGATTTTTTTTTTTTTTCTTTTGCTAACAGTTATAATTTTACAAATTCACCTTAAAGAGAAACGCATACAGAAACCCATCTTTTCAACTACAAAAGTGAATGTCCTCACATGTAAAATATGTTATAAAAAGAAATCATGATTTACTAAGCCAAAATAATCTCTACGGATACATTATTATATAAAGAATTAAGCAACATTAAACAAAAAATTATCAACAATAATTCCCTAACCATGTTGACCAACAAATAAAGTTAGACTTAACGGAAATTTTCAATAAATAACATAAGATTTCGCCCTAATATGAGCAAAAATAAACACATATTACCAAATGCAACTTAATTATAAGTAGGATGAAAAAAGACATTAAAAATATAATTCGTCGGTACATATTTAATGATCCCAACAATCACTTTGATCATTTACTATAAAAATGTTACAGCATCTAATTAATACCAATAACATGGAACTGCATACCCTCTGTTGCATCTCCAATATCAACGATAAAGCAACATAGGCCCAAAACCATTATATCAAGAACAACCAAAATACAACTATGAAAATGAGGCAAATATTAGTGGGTAATACCAGAATACTATACAGCAACCAATGCAAAGAAAGACTAAAAATTCTAAAACCTATTATTATAGAAAACAACCAACCTACATTTAAATAAAATATTTTTCACCACAGATATCAGAAATGTATATTTGATATTTAATATGCGTAAAAATGAACGGATTGAACGCATAATATTAGTGCATTCTTTTTATTTGATCTCTTTCCTTTAACTGCGATACATGACGTCGCTGTCAAATTTTTTAAACTTCCATCTCTCTGTAAACTACCAGGATGTAGGTAGATAGCACATGCTTCCTGATAAGGACTGACACGGTTGAAAGTACCTGAAATAAAATTAACACAGCAAACATGAACTTCGGATAGTTTATCCACAATTTCGATCCCAATATACACCTTATTCGAAAATTGAAAAAATGTAATAAAAAAGTTAAATAGGCAAACCTTGTTGGTTAAATTTCATCAAATTTGTTTGTACATATATACATACGCACAAACACGCACGCAAGTTAATACATATATATATATATATATATATATATATAAAGGAAATACATATACAATTTCCTATTTATATAAGAGGAAGTTTATTTTTTGCTCTACACTGCTAAACCTTATTGTATTTTCAGATACAACTTTCAAATCTGGTAAGACTAATTTTTTTTACCGTATATCAACTTTTTTACTTTATTTGATGCTGAATTCTGTCATTTTGATAGCCGACAGAAAGATAGATGCAAGTATAGTAAACAGGTGGCCCCTTTTTAGAAGTTTATCCCGTTAGCTTAGCTGTAAAACACTGTTTGTTTTTGTTTCAGTTACATGGAGCCGAGGTGAAAGTGATCGGTGGTAAACCTGGAGAGGCGATTGTCCATGCAGCTCACGAGGAACAGGCACATCTAATAGTGACAGGTACTCGAGGTTTGGGTACCATTCGACGCACACTGGTGGGTAGCGTCAGTGATTATGTCCTTCATCACGCCAATGTACCCGTGCTGATCTGCAGACACAAGACACATTAATCAGCATATGATACCTACATAAGGCTGGGACTCCACTAATTCCATGTTGGCGCGATATTCCCGCAAATATTGGCCCTACTATAAACATTAATGCAATAACCAAGCCTCTCATCACTAGTTGTATCTGTCTATTTGATTACAATCATTTCCCTAATTATTATTCTTTTAAAGTTATTTCTTCTACATAAAAATTTCCTTCGTATTCGTTTTCTCTTTTTGTCGTTTCAATATAAGTTTTACTTTCTCGACGATTCTCTAGAGATAATTCAAAATGACGATGACAATACTTTACACTCTTAATATTCCATATTTCCCTGGTGGTTGGCTTAAACACATGCGCGCACGTCCCAGCCTATTTAAAGAGGTCACAATTATAATTATTCGCTCCACTGATCTCGCTGATGCAATTCCATTTGAACCCAGAATATGAATTGCCTGTGGAAAAGTTGAATTTGAAACATGACACTGAACAAAGAGGAGTGAAGAAAAGAATTTGGGAACTTTCTCATTTTCTTTCAAAATGAATTAATCTCTGTTCACACACATTTGAATAACGATTATGTATGTGCGCACATGAATAAGTGCGCGCGTACGCACGCACACATACAACCACACATACATACAATCACACACACATTCAAAGTTACCGATATACACACCCATTTTCAATGTACTTTTCTTGTTCAAAGAGTGTAGAAATTTATCAACAGGAAAGATGTGGTTCTTGTCACATCCTGATGTTCTTTGCTCTGGTTTCTCGTATGACCGCCGTTTTCTATGTTCTTTATTTTTATGAACAAATTATTAAAACGAATTCTGACCAAGTAGATTGAATTAGTTGCTAACTCTGCACAAATGCTGAGAATAAATTTGCATTCATTCATTTCCTCATCTTTGTTCATCTAACAACATTGGGAGAAGGAGAAGAGAAGATGGAAATACACACGCACACACATACACACTCACACACTATATTATTCTATAAAAACCTTGTACATTTGTTATCAATTAAAAGATTAAAACCCGTTAAATCCCATTAAATTGAACCCATTTAATATATTCTGGATTAAATTTTTTAAACATTAAAAACATTGTTGCTTTTTTTTTTTTGTTGTTGTTAAATGATGAAAATACAACGAAATTTTATGTAGAAATGATTCTAAGAACATACTAATCGTACTAATTTAGTGATTTTTAATGCTTTCATAGAATCAAATTGATTCTTCTTTCTAGAATTTAAAATGCTGCCATTTTTAGTAATGAAAGCATGAAAAGGAAAAATAATCAATCATATTTCATCTTGTATATTATGAATTTTCATTCAAAATCACTTTTATTACATTTAGAAAATCTGAATAATACCTAATTATAAATATTTGAATATCTCCACCACTTCCCCAACAGACTGTTGCATTATATGTATTTTATTAGCCGAAAAATGTTCTATGTAACTATCGAAGTCAGGCGGTGTGTATGGAAATTTTTTGTAAGCCTCAAAAAAAAAAAGAAAGAAAAGAAAGAAAAGAATTTCTAGTTGACAGCCAATATATAAAAAGGAAAATTTCGAGCGTTTAATTTCAGTTTATTAAAATAATAATGAGATATTTAACGATTTTTACACATGAAAAAACTAACCTTTTAAACCAAATTTGCTTTTCATCAGCAATCGACGGTATCTTAACTATGCGCAAACTTAATCGAAAATTTTATCAATTTGATTTTTTTCTTACTTCCATATTTCATATAAATTTGTCATTTTTATAAAAAGTAAATGTGCCTCTATAAATGTTATACTTTGGTATCAAAAGTAATGTTTGTAAACGTACATTTACAAAAGAGTTTCGATGCCTAAAAATATTAATAAAAATACGGTCGAAGTATCACCGATAAAAATCTCATGATATATCTACATTTGTAAATTTGAATCTAAAGTTCTAAAATGCCAGTTCAAATAAATATCAAACATTTATAAAATAATGCAGTTCTATTTGTTTTTATATGTCAGGAGCAGTTAAGCTCAAAATAATTTCGTTACGATGAAAGTGATAATTTAATATTATCGTCATTATACGTGACAAACGTTTTTTGACACTCCCTGAAAAAAATAAAAGATATTAGAAATAAGTAAAAATGACAAAATGTTTTTATAGTAGTAGTTAAAACTATTTTCATTTCAATTATTAAAATTCTAATAGAGATAAAATTTCACTGTACTAAGGGGAATAAATCCTTTAAACAACTGTGATCAGTTGAAGATATTTAGTAATTAATGTTAAGCAGCTTTATCGTAATTTCTCTTTAGTTATAAAGAATCTTATGTGTACTTAATCACCCCACAAACATTACATTTCTCTCCAAATTTAGCTAATGTACACGCACATTAAAATCTCATTTGATCCACATCTCTCTCCGTTCTTCATCTTTCATATTTTTACGCTCTAAGCAAAAAGATTATCAAAATATCCACCCGCTTTATACCCACAGTATCAATACGTCCACGCTATTCTCTTTTGCCATTGTATTGTCTTGTGAACATGCTAACCAGGTTCTGTCCAGTATAATATCAGAATCCGATTCTATCTGACTCTATCTCAGCCTCGTCCATCAACCGTGCTAATAACACCCTGATTCCTCTAGTAGACCTGTTTTTAGAGATTCATACATTACATAAATTACTCAGTACGACAGACAGAATTCCAGTATATAAAGAAATATATCTTAATCTTCAACCACAGACAAAATCAAAACACGGATGTTTTTTAATCCGACATTTTTATGATTTCAAATTTTGTTATTAGTGGATACTCGTATTTGAAAGAGACTTCCCATTTTTATTTTAAGCAGCGTGTATTACATCTATCGGTGTGAGCATTCGAGAAATCTTAACAAAGAAAATGTGCTCTCCGGCAGGGATTGAACATGCGTCCCACTTTGTAGAAGAAACCACTGTTTGATCTGGTGTGCTTTACCACAGATATTGCAATAGGACATTTCAATAGCTATTCTTGTATCTATGCAAACACATACACACATATATAATCTTAAGAAGTACCTTTTTCGTATTTTGCTTTTAAAATAAGAAATTGTGATTAATGATTGTAAAAAAAAAAAAAAAAACTGAAACAATTTTAATAGATTGTGTAGGATCAATTAAAAACGCTTCAAACCAATCATCTGGTTTTAGCTTCTTTTTTTATTGGAAATGAAAGTGAGAAGGTAAGTGAGATTTTCTGTCAATGCATTCATATCTCTCTATAAACAACTTGTTATAAACTATTTACAAATGAAAGAATGAAAGAATTTGATTTAGATGTCTAAATTTATTAGTAGAGAAAGATAGAATTACTTGGTTTAAGTAATTTGATGAAACCTCCATTAAATATTGTTACCAAATTTTCGTGAATATTTTCTATAAGATTTGCACATAACAAATTAGAGGCAATGAAAAAAATAATAGGTACCGCTAAAAGTTAAGGTAGAAATCTTAAAAATGCATTTAAAATAATTTAAATACCTCCTTTTTAGTAAAATGTTGGTTCTAATTGAAAGATTTGATTTTTCACATATATCTGTGGTGACTTGGTTATTCACCACAAAGAGTGCTTAGTTCCCTCGAATGAAACTGATAAAGACGGCAAATACTGTAGAGAATTCTTCATCGTCTATGAACTAACACAGATCATTGAAGAACCCACTCGCGATCCTGCCATAAAAATGCTTCGCAGAACCCCCAACCCTGGGAACATCAGACTATTCTCTAGTCCGTGTACAAATTGATGACAAACCAGTCATCCTCTAACATGCCGTTCCATAAAACGATTTCTCGTTGCACGAAGAGAAACTGGGACATCTTCAGATAGCGGGATCTCCTTCTTCAAACATACTGCCCTAGTCTTAGAATGTATCCTTTCTGAAATATTCCAGCAAAACCTGGTGTTTACTCCTGAATACGCTGCAACCACAGCTCACCGTAACCATTACTACAATATCCCTCACAAGGAGCGGTGTAGTTGGACACTTACTGCATTCAGAACTACTCGCGCTCACTAAAAGACAGTTCTAGAAAAAGCAAAGTGAAGCTATGCACAAGAGCTCCGGGTATAGTTTGAAAACAAACAAATTGGATCCCGGGAATTCTAGAAGATCTTCAACCAAATTCTGAATAGGCAAAGCGTCCTACTACCATTCATGATAATAGGACGCGTCCTATTATCATTTATGATAATCTGATCCTTGTTAGATTAGGCGAAGCTCTTCGAGTCGATTCTTGTCTCTAACTAAATGTTAGATGCCCTAGGCCATCCCCTTCCCGTCTTGCAACGTCTCGCTGAACAGAATCTCATTATTATTCTTTATTACAACCCGGCAAGTTTCAAGACTTATCAAAGTCTTGACCCTAAGAAAGCCACTGGCCCAGACAAAATCCGAGTAGTTGTCCTTAAGAATATCAACCCGGAATTATCCACGATCTTAGCGAAATTATTTAACCGATGCTTGGAGAAGAAATCCTTTCCATCTTTGTAGATAGTGTCAAGTGTTTGTACGGTTTTCAAGAGCACTGGCGAGCTCCCCGCTCTCAGTATAGACCCATCAGTTTTCTCCGTATCATTAGCAAGAGTTTTAGGCGATATACAAGAAAGTTGTTGATCATCTAAAGAGGAACACCCTCTTCAGCGACAAGCATAACATGTTTAGATCTTCCTGGTCCATTGCTGATCTACTAACATTACTTACAGAATCAGTGAGGTACTAGATAACAAGTGTATCTCAAGGACTATAGCATTATGTATTTCGAAGTCGTCTGACAAGGTATAGCATAAAGGATTACTGCAGAAGCTCTCTAGCTATAGAATCACTGGAAGAATCTTCTCAATTATCAAGTTCTTCCTAACGGGTAGAAGGTAGTTGTTAACGGCCAGTCTTCTGAGGTCCTTACAATCAATGCAGCCTTTTCCTCGGTGTCGTTTCTAGGACCAACCCTTTTTCTACTTTAGATAAATGATTTGCCTAAGAGTATACAGTCGACTAGAAATCGGCAGCTGATATATCGCTGGCCTGTCTAATATCTCAGTGGTGGTAAAACTGGCTGATTACATTCAATGTTCTGAAAAACAAACTAATTACATTCCATCATGGCCGATCAGACTCAGAGCTATCACCAGTAATGATGGAAGAGTTCCCGTTTCTTAAGCGCCTTTTGGGACTTAAACCCGATCCAGACCTGAAGTGAATCTTGTATATATGACCCATCACTGAAGATGCTGGAAAAATAATGGTTCCCTACACCGCTGACTCCTCCTGCTATCCTCGACAAGTGACAGATCAGGCCAAAATGGAGTACTGTTGCCTTGTGCGACAGGAGCTGAGTAGTCTTTACTTTCCAGTCTCGTCGTAAGCTTCTTGTTGCACTGTCTAACATGGTAAATGCTCGGACGAACTAAATTCTATAGTTTCACTAGTTCTAACTTTCACGTGTCTAAGACTCGCCATGATAAACACATTTTAACGAGCCTTTGTATGCTATTGCTGAGATGTAAGTTCCACTCGAACAACTTCTTTCCGCGAATACTTAAAATATAATGAAAAACACCTTTGAACATAGAAAGATATATTTGACATTTGTCAAAAAAAAAAAATCCCCCCAAAATAGGCCAAACAAAACTACCAAAATACAGAAACTGCTTTCGTTGTGCTGAAAAATAATCATTTTAACTTTATATAACTAAGAAGCTAGAAATATACATTTTATTCTATTAATAAAATTATTTCTTTATGTAACTAGGTAGGATATTTTTTTTTATACTAATAGAAATATTTTTTAAATTATGAAATGTAGTAGTATTTTTATCCACTGCATTTATTCTTTCTTTTTTTCTTAACTCTGGAATTTATTCTGTATTTTTGTCATGAAAATCACCAAAAGTAACAAATCAGGTCTTTTTAATTATTTTAAGAAAATTTATTAAACAAAAGAAAGTAATGCTGTAAAAGAACAAAAGCCTTATTGAAATGATAGTGTTTATTGGTTGTCTTTACTTTGATTTCTTTCAACCACCAATATCATAAAATATTCTAAATAACTCTATAAAAATATAATTTATCATTCATCTGCGAACAGTCTGTTTCTCAGTTTTTTATTCAGTGGATTTCACTACTCGTTTCCCGAATAAATTTGATCAACATGCTCCCTTTAATGATTTGTTCATTACCTTCTCTCCTAGCTCTTGTTGTGTATTGCAACTCTGTCCTCTTGGTAATTCGGACCACGCAGTAGCATTTGTTGATATTTCTTTTCAATGGTCTAATAAACAGGAACCTCTTTTTCACAAAACCTCTTTCTGTTACCAGTATACAGACTGGGATTCATTTTGTGACTTTCTTCGACCAAGGGACGCTTGGATTGATATTCTTAACCGTTATATTGAGAATTGTGCCACAAAGGTTTCTTCTGGCATAGTATCTTTTGTACTTTCTCTGAAATACCAGAGAAACCACAATCTTCTCCATGGTTCACACCGGCTTGTTCAGGAATCACTTTTTTCAGCCATACCAGCACGACAGTTTCGATCACATCAGACGCCTCTTAGTGCCTGCTCGTAATAATTGTAAACATATCCTCGAAGGGGTTACTCTTTGCTGATAGAATGAGACACGGTATAACTTCTAATATCTTCTGTTGATAAAGCAAAACGTTTTGCTCATAAATTCTCTTCAAATTCTACTCATGACTCATCTAGAGTATCCTTACTGTACTTTCCACTTAGAACTGAGTCTCTGCATATAACACCTCCCATGGTTTCTGCTATCATCTCTAAACTGGATCCCCACAAATCATATGGATCTGATCGTATCCCTGAAATAGTTCTTAAGAAATGTGCTCCTGAATTGATTTTCGTTCTTTCTAAACTCTACAATAAATACCTGATTGCCTCTTGCTTTTCTGCTTGTTGGAAATTCAGTCTAAGAATGTAAGCAAACCATCTGATCAAAGTACTAGAGACCATAACCAACCATTCAATCCCAATATGTATCACAACACCGCATTTTCGCAGAGACACTAATAGAAGCCCCATGAGTCTTTAAAATTTTTTAATATGAACAATTTTTTCTTTTTACAAATATATATACAATAAATCAAAAGAAAAGCAAAAGATTCAAACGAAAATGAAATCTGTGTTAATATGGACCTCGTACAACCTACAAAAATAAGAGTGGCCGCTGTGTATCCTGCCGATAATCAAGAAACTCACTGTCTCCTGTGGGAAGGCGAAGTCAGTTTGATGGTCCAGAAATATACAAGACTGGTCAAACCGCGATAAAAAATGAAGAGTTCGGGAATCTTTACGAGGACTATAACAAGGAGAAAGAGGGGACAAGACTGGGACCGACAGTCACGCACATTAACTAGGCGAATAAAAGTCAGCCTCACCACCATTCTTGCCACTGCTAGCAGCATGAGAAACACCAATCGTTTCACTTGGACCACGGGGGTTACACATAGTTGTATACGTACACTAGAACGATGGATACAATATGTTCGGGATCGATACGAGCCGTCAATTCGCTGACAACAATTGGGCATGTCTGACTAGACCGTCTTGAAATTCTTCAGATGATCCTTTAAGAGAGGAAGTATAGACAACTGATAAAAGATAAGAGTAAAAATGTACACAGCCCCACACTTTAAGAACAACTGCATTCGAAACCAAGTCCGAACCGCCTCTCTAACCTTTGCCTGTACCTTCTTTGCTGAAGATTCGACCCGAACCATACTCTAAGAATGCAGACGCGACCATCTGTCTAACTGACATGACCCGGGAGACTTGCTGAGGTTAATCTTCGCTTCCATAATCTTCTTATAGCGTTCAAACGCCTTCTGCATCACCCTAGTGTCGTTGCACGACACGAAAATGGATACGTCATTGGCGTAATCTGTAACCCTAGCTCGAACCTCTCCAAATGCTCACAGAGCCGGTTTTTACATTCTGTCCTTCAGTAGGAACAACAGCGGAGAATCTTGACGAACTGATTATGACAGCGCAATGGCACTCGACCAGTTAGTATTCACCTGTATCACCGCACTGGGGGAGCAATTCTTCGGATTAAACGACTTGCAGAAATCAGGCTGGAATTCGGTGGCCTGCAGGACAGCCGCCTGGTACAGATGGTAGACTCTGTCAAATGCCTTGAACTGATACAAATTGATGACTACAGCTTCTCCGTTGTCTCTACTCTACGCACTCTGTTCGCACTCTCTACGATTGTGTAGGACAGATGCAAGTTGTTTTGAATTGTTCGGTCTTCTACTGCTCCGGTCCCAACATAATCTCGGCAAATGACTGCAAACACGCCGTCAGGATCTTGGTCAAAATATTTAATTTTTCGTTATTGACGATATATTGGTATTTAAAAAAAAATATGGAAGAGCACTTCCGCCATTTACAAATAGTTTTTGATCGACTAAAGATACATGGTCTGAAATTAAAAATTCCGAAGTGTACCTTGTCTCAAGGATGAGACAAGGTATCTTGGTTTTGTTATTAATAAGAATAGACGATGGATAAAGTCAAGGTGATAAGATCAATATCAGTACATCGAACAGTGGGGGATGTTCGAGAACTTATCGGTACAGTAGGGTACTAAAGTAGGTTTATCCCTGGATTATCCAGGATCGCAACCCCTTTGACAAACACGACCAGGATATATTCCAGGTTTAAATAAGGATTCATCAAGGATAATGTCATATAGGGATAGTACAGAGATGACGATGGGGGACTGTGCAAAAATTGGTTGGAGGCACATACAGGAAAAGAAAGGGGGAAAAATGTAATATGAGTTCAATAGGTTTACTAGGCAAAACAAATCCACACTTCTCTCCGCGTCTCGATTTACAATATGCCACTTCCCGTCAGAAGTGAAAATCGAATTACCGTTGAATGAGTGCATCATGCTTTTATACACCTGACCGAGCCAGCACAGCCAATGAGCGCTCACAACCAGCCAATAAAAATGGCCACTTCCATCAGTACGAAGTGCTGTCTGATTCATCGCCCGTCCGTCCGAAGCTCGCCGATTCGCCGTCTCCACACAAACGCGACTCTGGCCCTTTTGGGTCTCCGAGGTAAGTCACCGCTACAATCTCCCCAGTTTTCCTGATCCCAGCTGATGCGTCCCGGGGCAGGTCTCTTCTGTCGGGTACTCCTTAGAAGGAGAACAACGCGAGTCTCGTTCTCAGACGAACTACGGCCTGGAGTGTCATCTGGTGCACCGGCAGTGGTCTCTGGACTGCTGATAATGGAGGAATCACCAGATGATTTTAAATACATGAATCGTTCACTCTCCTCTGTGTCGCTATCAGAGCCTGATGATGGATATTATCCCAGAAAAGGGCATAAATTCTTCACGTGCCGCGACGTTCCATTAATCCGCACCGACTGCGGACTGATTACGTGGGATACGCGGCCAATTTTGAATTTAGTCGTGCATCTACCGTGTGGAGACTTTACCTAAACGATGTCCCCTTCTTTGTATGCCCCTTGAATGTTTTGCGTTCCAAATGAGAGCTTGGAATCGATGTTTCGCACCCGGATGTGGTACCTATGCAGCATGTCGGCCGGTGCTGTGGAAGCTGAAAAACTGTCCTTGGGATTGACATTGTGCCAATAAACCCTTCTGGCACCGAATATTGCTTTCTGGCTGCGATGGTTTTGATACTTCTATGACAGCGTTTGATAATACCATTTCAGCCGGTACATCGGCGCATCGGAATCTCAAGTGTACCCTCCAGCTATTTAAAAAAAATAAAGTTCTTACAGGTAAACCCAGTGTCGTTATCAGTCAATATTTCAGCTGACAGGCCCCGCCGATAGAAAATTGATTCCAGCTTACGAATGAAACTAGCGGAGTCTTGTCGACGCAGCAGTCGCCATATTGCGAACCGATAAGGAACACAATCAATGAGTGTTAGTAAATGACCGTCTCTGTAGTGGGTAATGTCCATCGCCAATCTACTCCAAGTTAATTTTACACCTAGTGTCCCCGTCTTCCAACGCACCGGTGCTGGATCAGTTGACCAGCAAGCTTCGCAGGCTTTCTAGACACTAATGGGTCAACAGACCTGGCAAGGTATAAGGTCTTCTTCACACCCGTGTGGCCACTCGTGGTGTATATTAGTCACCTGGTTCTCGTTCAATCTACTCTCCACAATGGCGCAGCCTTTCGGCATTGGCTCTTTTCCGTGCCTATATAAATCCAACGACTTGCGTGGCACTCGGGTGTCTGCACTGTTTAGACAGGATTTCACCAGCGTCACATCCATCCTCAAGGTGTATTCTACCGCCAATGCTTGGAATATCTCTAAGCGCCATCTTAACAGCATCTCGCCAGCTGCCTTTGTGTTCACCCGTGCCTTCCCAGTCAGGGTGTCAGATATCCATTGATGCACGCATGTCGAATCCGTAACCAAATGTAACACCGATGCCCGCCATTGAATGGCGAGATTTACACTTTTTATTGCTGCATCGAGCTCAGCGAAATTGATATGCTTGGCATCTTCAGTTGGACGCAATCTACTAGCATCTTCCACGATGCTCCCACTCATTTCTAGTGCCAAGAACTCACGTCCACCCAAACCTTCATCTCACTACCATTAACGTACCAGTCTCCTCTCATGGGATCCATCTTGCGTATCTTGGCCACTGTTTCCGTTATCATTGACTTCATCTTCCCATCTTTTGGCCACTGCGGTCGACTGCCGCTTTATAAATGCAGTCGACACTCTGAGATAGCCACACACAGGGAAATGACCCGCATGTTTCTCACATAGGGAATAGATGCTCCGACGGGTGACGATATGTGGAACGTCTGAGACTTCCCCGTTTCCATCGATGTATGCCGTCCTCCTCCAGACCTGCAGGCCCAGGACTGGATCTTTACAGACGAGACCATAATTAGAGAGATACTGCCGTACGTGCGCTGCAGAAACCAGTTTTTCAATGATGAAAATGTCGTCGATATATGCCAACGTGGCACTTTAATCACCTGATCTCGATTACGTCGATGATAGCTCTTATGGTGAGCGGCACCACATTTAAGCCGAAACCCAATCATGTAATGCAAAATCGCTGACCCTTAAAAACCACAGTCTGAAAGACCTATAACGCCTTATCGACATGAATTAGCAAATACGCCTTTCTTCGGTCCAAAGGCGATATATCGGCTCCTTGTCGTTGCCATTCACTAAGCTTCTTCGCATACACGTCCACATTAGCAGTGAATGCCTCCACAAATTCATTCAATTCGCGATAGTCGATCACCGGTCGGAACTTCTGCTTGGGCTCTTGCACAGTCACCATCAAAGGAATCAAACTCTTGAGTGAGCCAAACCCCCTTTCGGGATACGGCAAAAGCCATCCATTTTGTTGCCGCAATAAAAGTTCTTTCTCGTACGCATCCCGAGCACAGGAAGGCACTGTGTATTCTTGCACCTTATTTTTCAATTCACCGGGTGCGTGACCACTCGACCATTTCCATGAGGCGGTCTGTAACTTATTATTGTTGTCGAACGTTACGCTAAAATAAGACTCGTCAATAGAAATAGCAGCATATAGGCTTAGGCTTAGGCTTTCATCAGAAAAGCGCACTTCACCCAATATGGTTAGGTGCATGCCTCCGAGCTCTGTGATTGCGTCGATCCCGAGAATAAGATCATACCCCAACAATCGTCTATCAACGATCAGAGTATCAATAGTTACAGGGTGAGCCTGCCCGATGCCCAAATTGATTTAGCCGTACCCACGGCACTTCAAGGTTCTCCCATCAACCATTAATACTTTCACTTTCTTCTGCCTCCAAAGACGGTATACTGCTCTGCTCATCAGCGTCTGTGAGCACCCAGAGTCTACCAGAGCGGTACATTTCTGTACTTAGAGAAATACCTCTACAGCAGTTCCCATTTCCATAATTGTCTGGGAAGAAGACTGGCGCTGTCGTCCTAACCCTCAGATGTTTCCCTGATATGTTTACTCCTATAATATATGCCCGATCTTGTCGCATTTAAAACACATCTTTTCACGGCGGGTCTTTCGCGCTCGAATATCCGTCCTCTCGTTCAGACAATCTCTGGCTACATGGTTAAGACCAAAGCACCTATAGCACATCACAACTCCTCTGCATGAGTTAGTGGGAAGAACTTCCTCGTCTGTGCGCATTTGTGGAACAGACACGTCGACCGATTTCCCGTGTCATCAATCATGTTAGACAGAGACCGGGTTAGTAACTGCTCCACAGTCATACTATCCATCCTAGACGACGCCCGGTCTAGCAGTCTAACATGTTG
Organism: Acanthosepion lycidas; assembly: GCA_963932145.1. Classification (NCBI taxonomy): domain Eukaryota; kingdom Metazoa; phylum Mollusca; class Cephalopoda; order Sepiida; family Sepiidae; genus Acanthosepion; species Acanthosepion lycidas. The sequence continues at coordinate 72,474,267 of OZ010597.1, read as the reverse complement.
TGGCAGACCGGATACAAATACGCACGCCATCTAACGTTCCGGCAGCGACCCTCCTACCAACCGAGCCAGGCGATGTAACTCGGCCAAAAATGTATCTACTGTTTCATCCTGTCGGAGTCTTCGCGCTAAGAATTGATAAAACGCATTGAACGCATCTGTTGAATTCCGGAATCAGTCGGATGCCGAAGGCTTTGTCTGACATCATGGAAAAGAAGGGAAAGAAACAATGGCTGAAATAGCTTGTGCAAAAATTGGTTGGAAGCACACACAAGAAAAGTAAGGTGTCTGCGGAAAGCACTCTGCATTGCTGACACCTGTTATTTTTGCAGGATACATTGATTGCGCACGATTGCTCTTCATGGTATTGATGACAACGGAAGCGCTGAGACATACGCAGTGTACGATATTAAAGAAGACTAGCGAAATAAATATTACTAGATCTAAATGCATAATCACTTTTATGATTGATCTGAAATATACGAGGATTTATTGAAGCAACTAGAACATAAGATAGAACAAGCAAGGAAAACAAATGAGAAGATAGGAAGGGGTTATTAAAATACTAAAAATAATGGACTTTCTATGTCTATTGATTGCTCTCGACCAATAGAATAAAATGCGAATTAACAAGACAGGGAGATATACAGGAAATATTTTTACCGCGGAAGAGAGAAACGATCAGTAATACCCATAATGTAACAGAGAGAGAGAGAGAGAAAGAGAGAGAGACCCACTCCACCAGGTGGGTTTATTAATCAACGATTCTAAAGGATTGGGAAGAAGGTACTAATTAGTTGGGTAGAAGGGATTCCGGAGTAATTCCAGAAATAAGATTTTCTTTTTACTTAGTTGTTTCTGGGATTGAATTATTAATTAACTAGGTGAATTAATTCCAGAGTAATTAATGGACGGGTTCGTTAGGTAAAGCTTGTGATAAATGGTGAATTGGATTTTGAGTGGTCTGCCGGGCGAAAGCCCTCACACAAGATAAGTGCTTTTCGCCAGGCTTAAGTGGACGTTGTCTGCGGAAAACCCAGCAGGGAGTCCGAATCCGATTTTAGTACCTCTTGAAAACTGGGTTCCCGCGGAGCTTCGGAGATCCGGAGGAAAAAAAACATGGGAGTCCAGGCGATTTGCATATTAAAATTCGTGGCCGGTGCCTAAAAACTATTTAGCTCCGCCTCTCTCTATATAAGCGGCCTGAACGCTTGGGTTGAGCAGATGAGATCGGAGATCAGATCGGATAGGATCGGAGAACGCGTATGAATGCGAGAGAAGCGACAAACGCGGCAGAAAGAGAGAGAGATAGATCGCAGATCAGAAAACGCGAAGGAAATGGCTTAGAGGGTCTTGCTGATCTGGCCAGTTGGTTGCATGCGTAAAAAAGTCCGCATCGTACCCAGAGATAGAAATCGAACCCGTGCAAATCCTGATAACTTCGTCGACAAAGCTGAGAAAAGCCGACTGCTATATCGAAGGGGGCGGACGAATTTCGACCGGCATAATTATGTCTGTGACGTTATGACCAAAACGAGTGAATCTCGTTAAGACAGTTTGTATTCGTGCAATTTCGTGGGTAGTGATATAAAAACAGTAGCCTTAAAGGGCTCTTTGTACAAGAACCGAAAGTGTTGCTTATATTTTTTCTTTCTTTGAGCCCTTGCGGTTACGACAAGAGCCTTTCTGCACAAATAGCGATTTCTTTCAGCGTGGAGCCCAGCCATTTGTTTCATCCTACCTCCGGATCGTTCTGAGGGATCGAAATACTGCTGTTCGGATGAAAAATTTACAACGTGGCGGATAGTGGTGGTTCCTTCAATTCACCGGAGGAGGACCGGGTGGTTTACTTTTCGGCCAGAACCAACGGAGAGACAGAACAGTGCTGTAGCCGGCAGGGCTTCTACGTCAGAATAAGAAAAACATTAAATGTACTGTTTGGAACCGTGCTGACATGTGATTTAAAAGTCATAAAGGGAAAATTGGAATAGTTATAACCAGAAGTGACTCAAGAACCAGAAGAAGCTCAAGTGACGAAAGATGCTATGTCGATATTGAATATAACTACAGTTAATTTGACTATCAATTGGCGGACAAATACTGTTCACAATTTAGCATTGGAAGTTGGAGTGTAACGTTGGAAATGTTAGAGGCTCGGTTGGGAAAGTTGGAAACGATGTCAAACAATATTTACAGTTGTTAACTCTAAATAATCGTTTGAGCTATGCTTCGCAATTCTTGAAGCATATGCGTTTCCAGCTTGATATGTTGTCCTGGATACATTTAACTCTGAGCATAGTGACATCAGGGAAACTAAAGAAATTAACATCCAGGCCGAATAAGATTGCCAGCTGATCCATCATGTATTTTGTAGCATTACTGTGTGGGAAAGTGAAATAAAATTGACAAATAAAATAATAATAATGAGTAGTAAAAAAAAAAAGGTAATGTCCTGTGGGACATCGTTACTGGCATCTTGCCAAGCAGCTGGCATAGATTATCCTCAATATCGATGAACGCTCCTAACTGAAGACATGGTCACCGGAAGACCAGGTTAATGCTACACGGGGTACCCATAAACATCACTGAGATCAATATGAGAACTCTCTTTACATCCTTGTTGGGAATGTCTTCAGCAAAGCAACAAGGTTTCTGGACATGTCGACACACTGATCTGCAGAGGCCGGACAATCTTCGCGATAATGGATGAACAGAGACCCCACTGCTGGTCTTGTCCAAAACTACAGCAGTCGCAACAAGTTGAGCCGCAGCAACAGCTACAAAAACAAGAGGAGAAATCGCTGCCGCAAATAGACCTTTATATGCAGGTGGAGGAAATGCCTCTACTTAGGTTCTCCTCTCTGGAAAGGGAGAGGGTGGAAGAAGAGCAAGAGGACAGAACAGCTAAGAAGAAAGAGAAGGTCTGGGTGAACCTGTGCATAGAAGGCCATGGAACGTGCCAAGAACTGAAGCCAATAAGGCAAGGAGCCTCCCTTCTTCTTCTAGGGCTCCGCTAACTCCCTCCTCCAATCATCCAATGGATTTTATAGATCGTCTGGTTCTCTTGAGAGACCTTTCTTCCCATGGGAAGGCCCTCTTGAAACCATTGTTCAAATAAACCTCTCTTGACTTTCCGTCAACGGAGGACCCCAGGAACTTCTGTAAATTTCCTAGGTTATAAAGAAGCAGATTGAAGGTATGGGACCTTATATCTGCTTGCTAAAGACTTATTTCCCGAGCTCAGGGTGGTCCAGGTAGTGTCAACTGAGCTCACAAAAATGTCGAAACAGGGAGAGGGAGGGTGTCTGTTTTGCTCTGCCTCACTTTATATAGGGCGAAAAAATTTTCCGGCGGTATTGTGAAGAACAGACGGGTTGTGTCTAACATGCCCCTGGTAGCCTAGAGCAATCCGCCTGGATACTGTCTCCTGCAGATTTTGGTCCAGTACATGCTTAAACGTTAAAAATGGCCATCAAGTTGGCATGCTTGAATGCGAGAGGCTTGAGTGAGCGAAGTAAAGTGACTCATGTGGCTGCGGTCCAGAGACTCACTTTCTTTGCGACGTCGATATTCGTGTGCTGTCGCATGTTTTATCAAGCAAATTTGCTATTTAGTACACGGAAACCGGCTGGTCAGAGGTCTTTGCTTGTTGATGACGTGTTCCCTAGGGTGCGAGAGTGGACCTTGTCCATGTCAAAGCAGAGGCTCGGTTGGTCGTGGCCGATATTTCTTGAAAAGTGGTCCGTTTCGGGTCGTCGTTGGTCATTGCACCCAACAATCTGACGGAGCGTTGTTCGTACTTCCGTCAGTTGGACACAGTTCCCTGGTGGACAGGCGCGCCTAATTGTAATGGTGGGGAGAACTGAAATGCCATGCTAGACACAGGGTGGCGAGAAGCTAGCGGTAAGTTGCTTGTTCGTAGCTTGGTCCATCTGATCGACGAGTTTGGTCGGTACTGGGTTGATCATTCTGAGTGGAAAATGTGTATTTGGACTCCCAGGTGATCAGATAACTGGATAGAATGTTAGGGAGAAGAGCCGATATATATCTGCTAGATTGTCCCACGTTCCATTCGAACCACAAATTCATCTTTGCTCGGATAGCGTTAGAATGGTTACATTCTGGAAGTTCAACGTGTCCTTCCTGGATAGGAAGGACTTCCGGCTACTGCTGACTATATTAGTTCAGTGGGAATTAGTTGGGACTAAGTAGTGGTATAATCTTAATGATAAGGTTAGGTCTTTCATCACCTAATACAGCCAGTGACATGCATTATATAAGGATGAGAATTTGAAAACATTAGTCTGACTGGGCAATGGCTGGGAGGGGATCCCTTTAGAAATAGGTTTAGCTAGGTAGGCCATGGTGAATTCGACTAATAAACGTTATCAAGGCTAGGTAGATTAAATGTCGAACGAAGCGATGAACATGGACACAGAATTGCGCAAGGAGCAAATACGCCGAGATTCTGATCGTTCCATTCGTTAGTGTGACACTGCGAATGGAAACAGGCTGCGGTCTACATGCGCAAGGCGTTTCGGCAGCATTTCCAAAACCGATTTACTAAGCTGCCTCTTTCACAGTTATTTATTTTTATTTTCCTCGACTCTTATCAAATGAAGCAGCTAGATGTGAGGATGAGATCACAGAGGGCGGAATCCACGAAGATTTGAAGTTTCCGGGACTTGATGGTCTGCCCTACGAATTGTACTTGAAGCTGTCACACATGATTTTAATAGTGATGTTTAACAGCTGGTTCCGGCAATGGTCCGTCCTCGATAGGATTGCCAGGAGTGTGATCACGCTGTTGAAAATAGACAAGGATGGTCATCGGGAATTAGACGATTACATACCCATAACTCTGCTAAACACAGAGTTAAAGATTTTCGCCAAGATCCTGACGGTACCTTTGCAGTCAGTTGCCGAGATTCTATTGGAACCGTAGCAGATTTGTGCTGTGAAGGGTCGAACAGTTCATAGCAATCAGCTTCTGAATCTGATCTGCACGATCGTAGAGAGTGTAGAAGATGACGAAGAACCGCACTGATCAATTTTGATAAGTTCAAAGCATTCGACATAGCCGACCATCAATACTTGACACGTGTCCGGATTCCAACCCGACTTCTACAAGTGGATTGTCCTACTGTATCGCTCCCCCACTGCAGTGGTACCGAAGGATGGATAGATGTCAAGCGTTTTCGCACTGTCACGGTCAGTTCATCAGGGTTATGTCACCCCTACATTACACTTTGTCCCTAGAGTCTCTCCGGCTAATATATATAGGTGCAGTTGGGTGGTGTAGAAGGCGTTTGAGCGGCACGAGATTACTGATGTCAAGATAACCGCAACAAGTCTTCCGGCATACGATTGGGTTCTTGGATGAGTGGTTGCGCTTCCGGGACTTTTCAGTTGGACATGGTCTCGTCCGCATTCTTAGTGTGTGGTTTGGGTCGAATATTCAGATGGAGAAAGATTGGTCATAGGTACAGGCAAAGTTAGAAGCGGCAATTTAAACTGTGCTGGGGTGTACTCCGTGTACATTTCCCCCTCATACTTTACTGGTTGTCAATAGTTGTGGAGAGAGGCAAGCCGATGGTTCGAAGAGGGGTCTTGTATCCAGCGCGACCTATAATTTTGGTGAGGATGCCGCACCTGATGAGTCACAGACACGCATCGAGGCTGCTATTCTTACGCCGCGCGTTGATAGATGAACCACTCTGTGTGCGGAGTTTTAAGGACGCTTTCCCTAGCCTTACTTTCACAGGTCTTGCGTGTTATTTTTCTCTCTTGTGACCTTTCACGACTTAGGAGGACATTGTATCGGACATTGTATTGTCAGAGGTCGCGTCTAAATTTTCGCTTACCTAGAAATTGATTTGCAACGCATTGCTCTCAATGCCATGAATTTCGGAGCAGATTAGCTAGAAATGCCCGATTATCATCGGTGTGTTCGTGGCTTAGAAGGAACTATTTAGTCCGCTTTATTCCATTGTCCACTGATGCTTCGTTCTGGGAGTATGTCGGCGAGTTGACGGCTCGTATCGATCCCGTCAATCTCGTGTACATGTGTCACCCACGTAGTCTGGGTTGGAAGGGGTGGTCTTTCTCACGCTGCTGGCTGTGGCAAAAATGGTCATGTGAGTGATACGAATGCAGTATCTCATCAGTATCTGATTGGATTCTTTGGGCATCAGCAAAAGGTGGGTGCAGTCTGCGAGACTGGTTAGCGTTAATTGCATTGATTTCCTTTTTTAGTCCCTTAAAGTAACTACGAGGTGAATTCCTGGTGGACCCCATCCCTGGTTAACCTAGTCTCCTTTTTATTCACCGAGTTATTATGCGTGATTTTCGTTCCCAGCTAGGTTTTGGTCCTTGTCAAGATTCCCAATCTCGCAGAATATTTTTTATTTATTTTTATCTTGAGATCAGCTTTTTATATATCACAATTCCCGAATACAGTGGTTGTTCTTATTTTTGTGAGTTGAACGTCCCATCCAAACACAGTTTTACTTTCGCTTTGAAATCTTTGGTTTCTGTTATTTGATTATTGGGTTCAGTCCCTCCCCCGTCATTTATATGTAATTTTGTATATATTTTGTAAAAACAAAAAAAAAATTATATATATATGTTAAAATATTTTTATCATCTTGTGGGTCCCCCCGACCCTTGAAAATATGGTATTACTGTATATGTTAAGTTTGGATGGAGAAGGATTGGCTTTTGCGGTGATTGAGATAATTGGTGAAGAGAAAGGCTTGTGAGTCGAATTAGCTAGGTGTAGGATAAACAATAAAGAACGGCCACTTCCCCTTTGGCCTTGTGCCAAATATAAATGTATATTTGCTCAAGATGTGAACCACATGGTAATTATGTTCAAACTGGGAGGATGTCAGTTTCCCCGGTTCACTGACAAGTGACTGTCGTTTTTTTTCTTTCCAACACATAGCTCCTGAAACCTCAACCTATGAAGTAAATCAAGTTTTTGCTTGGTTATTCCAACTCAGGGCAAGGATGACTTCAGCGCGACCAATATACGATGTTGATACTAACTTGCCCTAATTGCTTGACCAAAAAAAAGAAAGCGGGCATCACATAACTGTGTTTAATCCTCCTAGTTATAAAATAAGTACAACATTTACTTGTTCCAAACTATACGCAAGACTGACTTCAGCTCGACCATGAATACGATGCTTCATACTGACTTAACCTAACCTTCTGAACCATGAAAAAAAAACGAACTAAAGACATTGAGAATTTTTTTTATTACAGTCACCATAAAAAGAATAAACGTCCTTATACTTTCTTGTTTACATATTGAACACGCACCTTCACCTAAAATACACAAAACAACTACAGTTTGTTGTCACCTTCCACAACTACAGTTTATTGTCACCTTTCACAACTGCAGTTTGTTGTCACCTTGATGAACGGGTGAAGAACGTTTGGTTGGCGTTTATGTTTGATTTCAGTAACCGGAAGCGACCTGGTCACAATCTACTCTGTGAGCAGGCTTCAGATCTGCGTACGAGTCCGTTTATAATTGGTCTCCGCGACTATCGGCATTATTTGAAGCAGAGAGAGATTGTTGAAGGAAAAACCCAGCCAATAAAGGCCTGGCAGAGAAGCACCTCAGAGTGTGGCAAACGGCGGCAGTAAACTAACCAGTGAAGTCCAACCAAGCGCCGGTCTTGGTCTCTTGTCTCTGGACAAGACAAAACGAGCAGTGTGCCATTAAGGGAGGTAAGAATGTCATTCTTTTCTATCTCCATTGCTTCCCTGTTCGATTGTGTGTCATTAAAAATTTTCGGATATTGAGTATAGTATATTATGTTTTGTCATTGACTTAATTCGATCTTAAATCATTTCAGGCTTCCAATGCTAAATAAAATTGGTACCGTGTAAGTTCTTGATTTTCCAACGAACAGACATTCTGATTTCATCTTTACTATGCATAAAACAGTGGCGTAGCTAGGGGGCGAGGGGGCGGACCGCCCCGGGTGCCAGCACAGGAGGGGTGACACAATGTCACTCCCAACAAAATTTTTCAACCAGGCTAAAGTGCTAAAAATAGTCTGAAAACAGTGGTGGAGACACGGTGTTTTGCAGGCGGGAATATGACCCCCCAGAAATAATTTATGACCCCCCAGAAATAATTTATGACCCCCCAGTTTTGTCCCCCCGTCTAATAAATTGTCGGGAAATTTGTGAGTAGGATAAATAGTAATGTTTTCAGCTTTCATGTGTTTCAGTTTCTACAATCTTGGTTACTAACAAGAGACATTATTGTAACATTTTATCGGATGATATGGTGTTTTAACTCTGCATCATTAATAACAACAAAGCGAAATACGAAGCCAAAAGTGCAACAATTTCAGTCTTGCCTGTGTATCAATTCGCTGAGATACAATTTTCCATTGATTGAGCGATATACTTTTGAATATATCTACTAGTGTTGGGACGATTAATCGGAATCGGAAAAATCGGTACTTTTGGGGGTATCGGAAACGGTATCGGAATCGGAAAAATTTGTGCCTATTTTCCGATTCCAAAAACGATTCTATTTTTAATTTAATTTTCCATTATTGGTACTAATGATAAATATTTATTGTTTTTAAATTATCACTAAAACTAAATTCATAATAACATCAAAATACGATGTAAATTTATTTTACTTGTATAAAGAAAAACAAAAAAATAAACTTTGCATAAATTCTCTAGGTAACCTTTAAAAGAATGCAGTTGATTTACAATGTTCGGAAAAATGCTTAAAAATTAAATAGAACATTTTTGTCAAGAAAAATACTTTCAAACATCATTGATAATTAAATGGTACCCAGAAAATGATGCAACGAAAAATTGGACACCGGAAAATTAGCAACAGAAAATTACGTCAACGATGAGCCAGTCGAAACTGTCGGATCTGGCTGTGCTATCCATTGAAAACGAGCTTACAAGACAAACAGATTTTGACGATGTCATTGACCAGTTTGCCACAATGTAAACAAGAAAACATTCATTCTAAGACCATAATATCGACGTGTATTCTTTTGTGCATTGACGTGTTTTGTATTTAGTTGTTCTGAAAGTGAACACTTGCATTTTAAAAATCTTTTGATTTGAACTGATTATTTTGTGGTATTGGATTTTATCTTGGGCCATACATGTAAAAACAGTAACGTACCGGTCAGTAGAGTAAAGTAGAGGTAGAGCATGTATGAACATTTAGCTACAGCTAACCATTCAGCATAGGGTGAATCGGGGTCATTGGGGTGACATTTGAGCGGACCGACCCGGGTGACGTTTACTCTAGCTACGCCATTGGCATAAAATCAATACTTAACTCCACAAAAAGTACCAGAATTACAAACTTTCCTCAGACGAATGTTTTTAGCATATTTCAAAAGGGAAAATTTGCTAACAATTTATGATGACATTATGCACCAAAGTATCACTATTTGATAAACAATTTTTTTTATCGTCTAAATGCTTGTTATTATTAAAAGGAAAGACCAAAGTATGTTTTGATTATTTTTTTTTATTTTTTAATCCTTCCTAGCACGTTTTAGTTAAAAATCTTTTTTTGAGTCAAGAAAACTGACATAAAATCTATCATGTCAGCCATTTTTGACAACTTTGTAAACAAAAGTGAAAAACGGAGGTTTAAAAATCTTGTAAAATTCAATTACACTTTTTTAAAAAGTTATTTTAGGAAAATTAGAAAATTTAAAGTTTATTGGAAACAAACATTTAAAGCTTAATTGGAAACAAACATTACTTGATTTTTTAGCAGAAATTAGTTGGAAATATGAAAAGTATGCTTAATCGTGGTGATTGGTTTTGGAGGTATGGATTGACGTTTACGTCAATGTATCGACAACTAACTTCAGGGCAATTTATCGGGCGGAAGGACAGAAGTGACAGTATTTTCGAATGTTAAGTGAACCAGCTTATTTAACTATAAAGCAATTCTTAAAAATTAAATACTTTCAAAAGTCGAATATTTTATTGATTTTTAGGTACTTTTTATAACGAAGATATGTCCAAAACCTGCACTGTTTCCTTCCCTGAAATTGAATCTAAAAAAGAAAAAAAAAACTAATAATTGCAGCATGATTGATATTCTTCAAAGTCTTTTGCATTTAATTAAAATAATCACAAAAATACACATAGTCGAGTTTTCATAAAATTAAGGGGCGGGTAATAGATGTAAAAAAAAAAATATTTTTCCATGATTTTCTAAAAACAAACATTTCTAAAATAATTTCATTCATGTTTGAATAAGTTCTGAAAGTTTAATTAAAATCCGACAATTATTTGATTTTTGCAAGAATTTCCAAATTAATGTGCTTTTTCAACTGAAAAAAAGCGCTAAAAAAAAAACAAAAAATAAATAAATTACGTGGGTGCTAAAAAAAAAAAAAACAAAAAAAAAAAAACAGATTTTGAACCAAAATTTCGAATGTGCTAGAAAGGATTAAACAACTTTTTAAAATAATTAAAAAATACTGCGGTCTTTCCTCTTAATAATAACAAACATTTTGACGATAAAACTTTGTTTTTATTAAATTCGGAGCCTTTTTTTCATCATGCTATGCTGTTTTCTCGGCGAATTATTGAACATCAGTGGAAATTCTATTGATAAGATTAACTTATCATATATTACCAGCTTTTGCTGGTAATATGATTTAAATAGAACGAAGACATTCTCGATACGAACACTGTCTCTAAAATGTAATAACAATGAATAATTGAGAAACAACTGAAGAAAATGAAACTTGCAAAGAAAACAAATCCTATATAGAAGCTAAATGTAATTAAAAAAAATAAAACGTTCCTGAGGAAATTCATTATAACCTCTGAGCATGTTTCCCCCTTGAAAGAGATGAAACTCAACATTTCAATATTTCCGTTGAATTTTTTCTACCTAAATTATTCGTTTTCATTGTTTCGACACACACTCTTGTCTTCTTTTTGTCTTTCTTTCTACTTCGGCTTCTTTCTCTATAAACGCACTTGTTTTCTTTTAAGTCTCTTTCAACATCTGCCGTCCACAGTTTTGTTTACTTATTTTCCATGATAGACATATCACGTGTCGGAACATATGACCATACTCCTTTCATTCATCACAGTCTTCAATATCATCAGTGCAGCATATCAACTTTCTGTCACTAGACAGGAGCAATGGGAAGGAATCCAAATTCTGAATCAGCAAGAAATCTTCGAACCAACGTATCTGTCGCTCAACTCTACCACGTGTCACGACCAAGCCATCTAAGGTAATATGGTCTTCTCGACGCGACTTGTAATAATTGTTGTTTTTGCTATGTAAAAATGTTTATTCATAATTTGATTTTACCAACACCCTCTCCCCATCGCTACAGTTTTTCTGCCTGCTGACAGACTTCCCAATATTCTACTCCACTTCTTCCTTTCCCCACCAGTCTGGGGTAATTTTCAGTTGCTGTTTAACGCAGGACATTACTGACGCCGTCTCAATTTCTCAAGAATTACTATTCTTTGCTTCCAATTTTATGGTAAGACAAACTTATTTCATTAGGATCAATCATTTCCTAAAAATCTTTATTCCACCTTTTTTTTTGGGGGGGGGGGGAATCTTTTAATTTTAAGTGCAAGTATTTTCTGCTTTACGAAATTACATAAAACGAAGAATCAGTTACCGTATAGTGTGAGTTTTATGATCAGATTTGTACACAAAAATAGGAGTTCGCACAATACATAGGTAATGTTTTTGAAAAGCTTAAAGCGTACATTTTTGGTGACCGGTTGCAGTATACACAGATAATTTATCTGAAGGGGATTAAAATTCATGCAAAAAAATTTCAGGGGTCGCCCTATACATGAAGTCGGCTTATACAGGAGTATATACTGTGCTATTACTTTATGTAGGTTAAATATTTTTAGCATTTTCAAAAAAATATTTCTATATCTACCTACTAAAAATGTATAAAAGGTAGAGTTCCGTCGTTTACAGTAAACGACGAAACTCGACTTTTAATAGAGAAGAATTGATATGGATGAACTGAATGCTTGACTGCTTAGATTCACACATTTTTTGTATTGTACAGTCCCTTATAAGTTTCTTGAAACGCATCCTAAAAATTCATACTTAAAATAAAATAAAAGCAATTCCGACACTATCAATCGTAGCGAAGATCTTAGTCTATTTTCTGGGTATAGGAGTGTTAAAAAAGTTTTCCCATAGAAATGAATAGTAATTGTCTCTTCGCCTTACATCCTTTCACTTCCCAAAATATTTCATAGGGTGGAAGTATTTTCGAATAGCAGAAAAAACCTGTAAAAATTTATTTTTCTATGCTTCGATTATTTCTCACGGATTTGATATCCTCCATTTTGGGGGGACGGGGGGCGACATCTTGCTTTATTTTCTCCATATTTCAAACCATATCTCCTTATTGGTTGGGGTCGCTGCATTTATGTGACCAATGTTCAAAGGTTTAGTCAAATTTGTAAAACATTCTCACGGTAAAGATAGATTCCCCCTTTAGGCAACTGGTACAACACAATCTTCTTATTACACTTATAATCAGTACATTAGTGTATTTTACAAAATCTACAGTATTTCAATGGCTTATATTCATCTCCACTGGGGCACCTCAACGAGGTGTAATGGTTAGAAAGATTTACTTTCTAGATCAGATACGACTGAGTAGTGAGTTCGATCCTCACTGGGTACCCCATACTTTCGGCCTTGTGCCACATCTAAGCTGCGCTTAGAAAATCACTATATTAATCTCCATTTGTTTGTATTCGTCTATCAATCTTAATAGCTTTATTTGAATTTTTCTTTCATTCACATTCTGCAAGTGCATACTTCTACTGTCCTAATTTTTCTTTTTCTCGTAGAAATTAGTAAATACAATTTCTTCAATACATTTTAGCGAAAAATCAGCAAGATTATTTAAGGAAGAGGAATCGACTATCCTTATTTGAAGCATCGGTGAAATATAACTTTTCCCTCTCCAACTTCATCTATTTTTCATTGTGCTGTACTTATTTAAGAATTTTAGTGATCTTGATATTTAATAAGCACCAAAAATAATTAGATTAGACAGATTTTTTCAATTTTTGAAAACTTTTACAGAAATTTAAAACCAAACCTAAGTAAGCATAAATTTTTATCGCTAAAATTTATTTCGTAAATATATTTTTATTCAAATTCAGTTCTTTTTAATTTGGGATGATACCGACGTTGGACAAAGATTAAATGAAACTATTGTTGTAAAATTTATAAAATCAAGCGAATATTCACCTATTTTCTTTTTTCTTTTTTTTTTTTTTTTTTAATATTAGGTTGGTGCAAAAATAATGTCGTTTTTTGACGTATTTTTAACGTCAAAAAACATTTTTGCACCAATCTAATATAATCAGAAATTAAATTGATTCAATTTTTCACCTACAAAAAATTTCTTGGTGCAAAATTGTCAAACGGCAGAGAGGAAATCAACATATACAGTAAAAAGAAAAAGAGTTGGTATAATGAGGAAAATCGCTTTCTTGTTTGTCTCGTGATGATAACTTGTTTTGATGACCTTCTTTATTGATAGTTGGAAAAAGAAAGTGGAACTGGCGCTTGAAGCAGACTTGCTAGATGAAGAACAAAATGCAGTCGGCCATTGTGCTTGTCTTATTCTTAAGCCTGGAAACAGGTGAGTCACAATGCCTTTTCTGTTGCAATACTCTCTCGGTCATTTTTTTAACTGTTCGTGGCTAAGTGCATCACTTAAAAAAGAAATCGCTGTCCTTTTTCTCATTCAGTCTGTTTATTTTCACACACACACATTTTCATTGTGTACACACTCACAAATGCTCAGCATGATACAGGTCAAACATTAGAATATCCGTGTTTTCTTCCTATGGCAGAAATAATTCAGTTAACTGATGCTTGCACACTTGCATATTAAAGAACCCGAGAAGCAACAGACATTTTTAAATTGGAACGAATTCGATTGGCTTTGATCCTTGAAAAAAAAAAAAAATACGTAAATGTCAATTATTTTGTAAGATAACCCTAACCATCAAATAATCATTTTGCACCAGCAAGTACCGCGATTTTGGTATGTTTGTACCAGGAGTTTCATCATTTGACTTTCATGAGCGTTTTAAAATTCCTATCAAAAGATAAGATGAAATATTTGACTCCATCACATGTTGGAGAAAATATTATATTAAGAATATTAAGAACTGAATCACCATTATTATTTTTTCATTATTTCTTTTTATTACTCAACATACCCATTGTATCCGGAATCAACAGTGCACTTCACAAATTAGTTGAAGTTATTACAAAAATGCTAACTTAGGCACCATCAATCGAACACATTAAACACTCTGGTTACTTAATCCAGAGAATACAAAACAAATATGGAAAACAAGGTTGTGGCTAGCTTAAAAATCAAATCACTACACACAAACATACAAGTCACAAAATGCTTCAGCATATTGAGAAACCGCCTCAAAAAATCCAAAGAAAAATTTCCTCTACCTGTCCATAAAATTATAAACCCATGTAAACTTATCAGTGTTTCAATAAACATTTCTGCAAGCAAAAATTCAGCTTACATGTGAAGTCACCTATCAGTGGTGTTCTTACTTGTTTTTTCTAGAAATTTAAATGTATCATACCTACTTACCTAAGATATATAGATGACATTCTGTTACGATATCCTCATAATATAAATCTATTAGAAATATTGATGAAACTTAATAAGATTGAACCTTCCAATAAATTTGAAATAAACAAATCCCTACCTTTCCTCGTCATCTTATTGAGATTTATTATGCATTTAATACATAATTAGGGCACTCGTCATCTTATTAATACGTAACAATAAGAAATTTTAAAATTTATCGGAAAGCCACTGACAAAAACGGTCTAATTAATTTCTATTCCCACCAAAATCAAAGAATAAAATCAAGATTACTCAGAATTCTACCTCAAAGCCCTTAGGATATGCAGCCAAGAATACCTAAGTGAAGGAGAGAAATATATTGAGAAAACATTTAGACTTCTTTACTTCCCATATTTTCATGCATTTAAATTTAAGATAATAAGAAAATGGAAAAGATTAAAAAAATAAAAACACATTTTGGACATTATGGAATTTTTATGCCATGGTTCACTGTGAATATGTGTTTTATGTATGATTGAATGGCGATGAATGTGTTCATGTGGTAAACGAGTAAATTGTAATGGATGAATGTGTCGTGAATCTGATTAGCTAGGTCTAGGATAGTTAATGTTCACCAGCCCCTTCCCAGTTACCCTTAGGCCTTGTGCCACATTTGTTGTAAAAACAGCAATAAATATACATTCTGTAATTATTTTTTATCTCAAATTTGAATTATCCATTCAGACTTTACCTAATTTATATATTTTCGTTTATGCAACTAAAAATGCACCAAATAGGAGATGGCAATGCAGTTAAAGAAGGTATTTCTTTTCTTAATGTCAACTTCTAATAAACTAACTTTTAAAGCGACTCACTCACCAAAATTGATATTTCAATGATCATACATGGTAATACTGACTTGAGAAAGTGGTTTGGGCCGAGAACTTTATAATATAGCCCATCTCGGAGACACTGTTTCGGTTTTACTGAATTCTGAATTGGAAGCAGTGTTCAATTACAATTTTTGCGAATGCGGCTCCAAACAGCGTAATTATTCATTTCACATAATATATAGATACTTACAACTTTGTACAAATACAAACTAACAAGACTGAAAGTAAAAATTGTACATTATATATATTTGTTACGAAACCTCACATAAATTTATTATATCAATGCTTATATTTTAGAAGCGTTTGTGGTGCGACTTATTTCGTTGATTACCCAACTCTTCAAGCACAAGGTATAACTTATAATTTAAAAAAAATACAGGGATTCATGGTAGGAACGCAGACTTACAGCTCAAATTTAAATAGGACAAAAACAATAATGGGGTCTAAATACAGAAAATATAGTGTAGGCAGTCGCACCACAAACGACTATATATATACACACACAAGATCACTAAGCGCTATACGAGGATTAGTGTTCTCTGTTCAATTGTTTTAATGTATTTCAAAGTTCAAAGAAATTGTTTTAATGCTAAAAATCAACTTTCTACACTGCAAATAATTTAAAAAGTTTAAAATCTATTTAGATTTTTTTATTAATCAGTATCGAATACTTTATTTAGAAAGAAGATGAGTCTGTTCCTCTGGATAATTTCACAATTTTACGTCATCACTTTAGATAATTTTATGTAAAATTAGGTACCTCCATGAGATTGCTAAAAAAGAGCATAGTATGATGAAAAAGACGCCGAACTTGACGAAAAAAAAATTTTATCGTCTAAAATGTTCATGTTATTATTAAGAGGAAAGATCAAAGTATTTTGCGGGGTATTTTTAAAAATTTTTAATCGTTCCTAGCACGTCCGAAATTTTCGTTAAAAATCTCTTTTTTTTTTTTTTAGTCAGTAAAATTGACAGATAATCGATTATGTCATCCATTGTTTTTACATTTTTTAAAAAAGATGAAAATCTCACTTTCAAATTCTTTTAAAAATCAATTATCATTTTTGCAAAACTTATTTTTGAGAAAATAGGAAATTATAATGTTTATTTAAAATATTTTGAACCAAGGCTGACTTAGCTTCTGCGCCGATTTAAAAATTTGAATTATAAATTCATATAAATTCATTTATAAATTCATAATGTAATTATGTAATTTGAAAATAAAACAAAGCAGGTCATAACCCTTCGCGTCACTTGACAGGTGATGAATGACGTATTGACGGATTACGGGATCATAATTTGTTCTACGGAAGCCGAAAAGTGAAGTTATTTAGATTTAAGTGAACAAATTATTTACCTCATTATTTTTAAGGAAAACTTTCAACGCTCTATTTTTTTTTTTTTTTTTGCACTTAGCTTTCACCTTTACGTTTATGATGCTTTATGGAAAATATATTATAAAGAAATTAAAATAAGACTGTTAAGAGTGAGATTAAATTTCGCATTTCATAAGAAAGGTATCTAATTAATTTATAGGTAGCTTTCTTATGAAATTTTATCAGAAGTGTACATAAAATACTATAATTTTATGTACATTTATTACATTTTACTGTGTTATTTGTATTTCCATTCATTTCATTATTAATTTTGATATTTCATTTATGGAAAAATGTCATAACTGAGATTAATATAAAAATAAGATCATATAAATTTCATAAGATGATACTGATTCTTGTAGGTACCCTTCTCAGTTGAAATTGAAAAATCAAATTAACTTCTCCACACGTGTTTCGCAAAAGTAAAGGCCTTAACAGTGGAGAACAATGCATATCTCAAATAACGCAACTTAATTGTATTCTGGTTGGTCTTCCGTAATTACAGCCCGATTATAAACACAAAATTACATTTCTTAATTACTGCGGGTCTTCTGATTAATCAAAACGATACAATTTACAACGCGCTAAAAAAGATCTATCTCATAAGGACACTTTGGAAACCTGATGCGTCTTTTAACTACTTTTATATTTTAACAACTTAAATGTAAAAATCTATTATAATTAAAGAAATAACAAATAATTGTATTAAAAATTCATTTTTCATCGAAATTTTTTTTGCTTTCAGAAAATATTGTCCATATTCATAAAAACAACTAAAAGCAAATAAAAGCATTTGAAATTAAATAATATATTTTGTTTATTGAGTTCTGTATGTTACAATTCAGAGCTGATTTTCAGGTAGTGTGGATCCAATTAAAAAAAAAAAAAAAAAAAACATGATTTGCATTCATCAAAGCTTTGTAATCACTAAACGCGATGCGATCGAATTTCTAGCGTTTTCATAAAATTACGAGTGGGGTAATAAATATAAAAAAAATATATATTTCTGCCATGACTTTAATAAAAAAAAAAAAAAAACTTATTTATAATAATTTTGATCATCTGTGAATAGTTTCTGAAAGTTTCTCCAAATTAATGTGTCATA
The DNA here is from genome assembly GCA_963932145.1 of Acanthosepion lycidas. Classification (NCBI taxonomy): domain Eukaryota; kingdom Metazoa; phylum Mollusca; class Cephalopoda; order Sepiida; family Sepiidae; genus Acanthosepion; species Acanthosepion lycidas. The sequence continues at coordinate 72,456,245 of OZ010597.1, read as the reverse complement.
CAAAAAACGCGCTAAAAATTGTCTATGTTATTTTACTAGTTCCGGTGATACAAAGAGAAACAAGGTTTTTGTAATCAAAATTTAGAATGTTCTAAAAAGAAAGAAAAATTTTTAAAAAATAATTAAAAAACTTTGGTTTTTCCTCTTAATAATAATATGAATATTTAGGCGATAAAATTTTGTTTTCCTCAAGTTTGGCGTCTTTTTCATCATGCTATGCTATTTTGTTTTAGCGATTTCGTTGAGTTACCCTAATGTAAAATTTAGGTTTTGTTTGCGATAGACTTTGTTGATTCAGGTTTTGGTTATGAATTTATAAATTTGTAGAACAAGAAATTAGTATGTTTATGGCGATTTTTGTTTCTGTTCCAGAAAGTTGTTCTCGAATTGTCCCCGTAAAAAAATACGAAGTAAATGCACAACATCTTTCTCGACCTCCGCCATTTTCAACATTTCTGAAAAATGTTCAACGGCTTTTCTACCGACCAAGTCCCAGAAATAGAGGTACGTATAGCAGAATGGATGGTGGAAAAGGTAAAGAAATACTCACAACTTTCCACAAAGAGCATCGGCTTAGAATTTATATTCCATTATTATAAATAATTATGTATTTGCTTAAAAATGAATTGGGTTGATAAACAGATTTTAAATTAAAATGGAAAATAAAACTATGTAAAGAACAAACAATTTACTAAAAATGTAAAACTTATTTTTCGTTAATGTGAAAAAATACCTTCTGTTATTTTCAGGTCATTTTGTAAATTTGATATGTCTGTGGATCGAATGTAACTATTGTTTCCAGATGCGGGATTCTTTCACTGAGCTTTTTCCTTTATCTATGAAAACTGGGAAAAGATTTGATGGAAAATGGCTTCGTAAATAGAAAATAAATGCAATCGAAAATTTTTGAACACATGCAAAAAACCCCAAAAAAACAAACTTTTTCATCATCATATTATTATTGTTGTTGTTATTATTATTGTTATTATTATTTTTATTTTCTTTCATTTCTGGCGTTTACACATTTCTTTCCGGGTCCCGCCCAGGGACCTAAGGTTAGAAATGGCATGACACTTTCCACTGACAAAAAAAAAAAAAATTACATAGATAAAGCCCTTCGTAAAGTGTCAGAACAATTTTTTGTATCTCCTTAAGGCATGGACTTCCAGGAATCCCTTCAATTAGTCTACTGCAATCTTTTCCAACCAGCCCTAGGGCTCCCACTACAACAAGGATTGTTGACGTTCCCATATGCCACATTTTCGAGATTTCTATTTCAAGGTCCTTGTATCTTGACAGATTTTTGAATATCTTCAAAGATACATTGCAGTCAGCAGGGACTGCCATATCAATAAGGAGGCACCGTTTTTGTTTGTGGTCTTTAATAACAATATCTGGGCGGTTGGCTTTGATTGTTCTGTCAGTGTGTATTGTGTAATCCCATAGAATTGTAACAGGTCCTATCTCCGTAACCGGGTCTGGGTGGTGGTTTCTTCTTCTTCTTCTTCTTCTTTTTCTTTTTCTTCTTCTTTTTCTTCTTCTTCTTCTTTTTCTTTTTATTCTTCTTTTTCTTCTTCTTTTTTTTTCTTCTTCTTTTTCTTTTTCTTCTTCTTTTTCTTTTTTTTCTTTTTCTTCTTCTTCTTTTTCTTCTTCTTTTCTTCTTTTTCTTTTCTTCTTCTTTTCTTTTTCTTTTCTCCTTCTTTTCTTCTTCTTTTCTTCTTTTTCTTTTCTTCTTCTTCTTTTCTTCTTTTTCTTTTCTTTTCTTCTTTTCTTTTCTTCTTTTTCTTTTCTTTTCTTCTTTTTCTTTTTTTTTTCTTCTTTTTTTCTTTTTTTGTTTTTTTTATTATTATAAATTTGTTGAGAAGTACATTATTAGTTGATTTTTATTAGTAATGACTGACTGATTTTTGACAGGTGGTAGCAGACTGTATGTTCGGGACGGACGATTCCATTACAGGAACCAAATGATCTTTTTGTCTGGAGTAAACCAAGCATGGGTCCACTACAGTCAGGATTTTGGCAATAATAATTTTATAAAATCAAAAGCAGAATTTTATGAAATTCTTAAAATAGTTCACGCTGCTGGAGGGAATTCAATCCGTAAGTATTTGATTTATAACAATCTGCACACGTAAACTTAAGTGTATTTTTTCTGATTAATCATAAAGGGATATGAAGTTTGTAATGGAATTATACTACCGTAATAGTTCTATAAGGTTTGGGTTTCCCACATGAGTTAACGTGCTAATCTTGCAAAAGGTGTTCGATTCTCACCTAATAATACCCCCGCCCCGGACAAATATAGTAATGACTGAATGGTCTAAGTTATTTTGCTTGTTTCTGTAATTGCAATTCTTGAGTTTGTTTTTTGGGTAGCAATGGGTTCCATATCAAAATATATTGCTATTTAAGTCGTTCTTCGTGGGAAAACAATATAGCAAAAGCACTTGTTTAATTCCATTAGTTCAAGCTTATGTTTGTATATGGTGTATAAATCATTAATAACATCACTCATAGCCACCAAAATACCTAAACCCTAATTATGTTCTGCAGCCGTTTAAACTTATTGCTTTCTAGATTTAATGATGTTCTATTTGTTGTAATTGTTTACAGGTACTTGAAAAAAAAAGAAAAAAAGAAGAAAATGTGTGTGATTTTTATTATTTTTATGGTGATGGTGGGGGAATTGGTGACCTAACAGTTATTTGCGTAAAAAATGGAATTTGCAGAGTTCAAATACCGATCGAGTGAGTTTGTCTTTACTTCCTGTGCTTGGAAAAGCCATGCATCTCTATTCCTCAACGAGCTATGGGTAAAATTGCAGACAAAATGGGCTCTGTGGCCTTGGTAGGCAACCAGTAAGAAAAGGACAACTTTGAATTAATAAACCACACTCGTCCCCTCATCTAACGGTATAATAGCAAAACTTAAATATAGCTTGCAATCCGACCCCAGACCAAAATTAGTTGCCAATATCAGATGGTGTGCAAGTAGGCCAAATCGAATTTAGGATGATTTGCTGAGAAAGGCTTTTGCTAAATCAGTTCCCCAAACTTTAATTCTATTTAGATATATTCCGATATAGTGATATCCCTTCGGTGTTTGCAGTACTGTTCTACTTATACTCTTAGAGTGCATACATAAAACATAATTCTTTATAGTGTCTCTCAAAATTGAGGCTTAAATTTAACAAGCTTTGTTTTGTTTTTTTCTAAGTTTAAAAGGCCAGTTGTTTGGCCACGGTTCATATTATTAACAGCAAATATGCTTGCCAGTTTTCGTAATATTTTTCAATAAATTAAACAAAAAAGAGAAACTAATCATGTCATTTATTTACTAGGAATCTGGTTACACTGCAGAGGCGAAAGTACACCTTACATGACAAATGATGGAATGACTATCAGACTGGATGTTAGGAACACTTTCATTTATGACGTGCGCGAATATTTATGGATGGCGCGTCGACTTAACATTCTCGTCTTTTTAGTTTTGTGGAACGGAGCTTTACCCATTGGCAGTCAACACTGGAAATTACAGGGTCTTTTGAAAGATGGTGTAAAACTTCAGTCTTACATTACCCGGGCTCTGAAGCCTTTGGTTACAGCAATAAAAGACGAACCTTCTCTTGGAGGATGGGAAATCATCAATGAACCTGAAGGAGTCGTTAAAACTTATGTGCCGAGCAAAAATCGCTGTGAAAATACACTAAAGTTGATTTTCTCAGGGGCTGGTTGGGCAGGATATGAATTCACAATGCGAGAGATCCAAAGGTAAGTCAGTTTTGTGATAACTTGACCGAATATCTGACTTTTCTCTGTCATGAATTACAAGGTATTGATCAACATTATTTATATTATAGAAGCAATTTCGGGAAGATGAAATAAAAAAACAGGAATGAAATCGACTTGTTTTAATAAATTTTATTTATCAAATGAACTTAGGAACATGAATAAATTTTGCCATTTTTAATGGCGCGCCACTAACTATCGTTGCAATATACTTTCCAATTTAGATTTATCAACTGGCAAGCAGATGCGATTCACAGCATTGATCCCAAATCTCTAGTCACTGTTGGGGCTTGGAGTATCCGTTCTATGACCGACCAACTTGGATGGACAAATTATTACCATGACAACTGCCTTTATGAAGCAGGTAGACGAAGTTTGGTAAGATTTCCTTTTGAATGTGAAATTATTTGTAAAGCAGTTTTGAAACAAAGTTATTGGACTGTGTGATTTCTTTTGATCTAAAAAGTAAGAAGGCCAGAAACATTATAGCTTGGTATGGATCCAAATTCTTTAGTGTTCCTTTGAGAAAGGTCATAAAAGTACGCAAGAGTTTTAGATTCGTAGATTTTTTAAATTTTTCCTTCTGAATGCGAACCATAAAAAGTAAATATTTCTGTTGAAACAATTTAATTTCCATTTAAAAATTACAAACGGTTAAAAATAGTAAATACTTTGGATAAATGAGTGAGAGTCGAAGATATTACTTACATCTTGTAAGTATAGACTTACAACTCAAATTCTGCGATGGATTTTCATAGGACAGCGCAGAGAAGACAAAGTTTCTAAGGGAAATAGATTATAAATTTGATATTGGAAGTGATTTTTTTCATGTTGTTACAAAATCATATTGGCAATTATGGACATGTGCTATTTATATATCTGACACTTTTAAGGTATAAGGAATGAAGATGAATAATAAAAATAACTATCTCTAATAAATAATCTTAATTGATTTAAGATTTCGATGTTTTATGTTTTGAGAAAAAGCTAAATAAAATAAATGATCATAAAATATAATGATCACTGATCACTTGTTTAACGGCTTATAAACACTTTGGGTTATTTGAAGCCGAAACAATCTTTTTGTTTTATTACATTTTTTTCTAGTTACAACTTGCATCAAGATAAATTGTAATAAACTTTTTCTTTAAAATAAATTGTAAGGCTTTTCCAAGTATTTCGTTAAGCTCATTATATAGGCCAATTTCCTTACGAAGTGCAAAATCTTGCTTGGATTGGTATTTTCAAACCGTTCCTTTTAGTGTATTTTGTAAGTACTTGTCTTGTGTTTGTTGGAGTTCACTACAGATTATCAATACATCCAGTTGTCTATGGTTCTTACATTGTATACTCAACGCTAGTTCTTCATTTTTGAGCAGGTGATGGGTGACAGGAGTGTCCTATACTGTCTAGATAGGAATACCTCCTCTTTATCTCTCTGTAGCCTGGGAAGCATTCCCAGGTTTTGCATGCTATTGTGCAATTTATTGCCCTGTCAGTTATTCTATAACTGTTGCCATTTGTCCTTCATAAATTTGCTGATGGTTGGATGAAACTCGGTGTATGGAAATTTTATATTTAAGGGCTTCGTGTTCAATGAAACTTTTGCTGTGTTATCGGCTTTTTCATTTCCTTGGATACCAATTTGGCTCTGTATGCAACATAGGATACTATCTTCAATTTTTGGAAACTTTTTTCTTGTTTGTGAGAATATTTTATTTTGTAGTGATATATGGATTTAGTTAAAAAAAGATTATGGATTTATTAAGTTTGTTCTTTGAAACGGTTTCTAGTGCTAAATATTTAGCTAAGACTTCTGCACTGTAGATAGATTTATCAAGTAGTTGCTTCATAGATTTGATACTGTTTAATATGGTTAAGCATCCTGCCTTGTCCATTTTTAAACGTATGAATGATTAGGGTATGTATTTGTAAAATTCCGTAGTTCCCCTTGGTAAGTTCCAATAGCAATTTGATGGTATTTTTGAGAGGACAGTCTCATGTATACAGTGTGTTCAATTGGGCCGCAGTAGTAAATCGGTTGCGTAGGTAGAATGATTTAATAGATTTATCTTTTTCTATTAAAGGGTCTTGTCTTTTAAGATTAAGTACATTATCGTAGATTTTCTCATTAACATAAAAGTAATATGACGTAGTATTGCAATGCCAGTTTTTGTTACTTTAATGATAACTGGGTCTCGTTTGCTTCAGCTTAAAGACAAGTGTTATTGTGAGATCTGTGTGCATAGTTTCTAGTTCTTTCAAATATGATTTTCATGCTGTAGATTAAATATCCGTAATATAATTTTCTGAATAGCTGGATTGCTTTGTTACATTTTGTTTTCAAATACTTGACGTGTGGAATGAATTAAATCTTTTATCAAATATTATGCTGAAATATTTATATTGTTTGGCTACGGGTATTTCGTTATCTCAATTTAATTATTATGCATTTCGTGGAAGTTACAGAAATACATGCAAATTAGTTTTTGTTTTAGAGATTATGAATCCGTTCTTGTCGGTCTATTTGACTGTTATTCAAGTATTAATGGAGTTTGCATTCTATAGTAAGAATGTAATTCGAATTATAGCATCCCAGAAAACTATCTACATACAAAGAGCAATGCACTCTGGATTCAAGGTTATTTACTTTTATAATAAACATAATGACCAACAAAATACTTCTTTGCGGTACATCATTTTTCTACTGTTTTGAATTTGAAAGCGTCCCCACTTTAAGTTTTTAGATAGAGATTACCATTCTTCCTCTTAATGAGAGATTGTTCAGTTCTCTCATTATTCCATGTTTCCAGACCGTGTCATATGCTTTCTCAGAGTCGAAATTCTTTTAAATAAATGCTTCTCTTATAAAATATTCTAATCGTACCAGATGGTCACGTGTACTTTTATTACAGAAACGCGGGTGAAATTCTGTTATTAAGACATTAGATTCTGAATAGCACATTAACTTGTTGTTTATTATTCTCTCCATCGTTTTACAAAGTACAATTATTGATGGCTATTAGTCTATCATTTAATGGGTTATTTTTGGAATTTTCAGGGTCGGGCCGAGTGTTTAGGTACTGCCAATGCTGACTTTGGGAACCTTATCACTGAGCCTTATTTCGTTATATATTTGTAAAAGATAGTTGAAAGATACATCAGGCAGCTACTTCAAAAAAAGATAAAAAAAAGGTATCTCATCAGGGCCAATCGTTTTAAATTTCCGTGTTTTCATCTTTCCCAGTTAGCACTTTGTAGTTTCCATCGTAATGTTATTTTTTAAATCATTTTTGGGACCTGAATTTTTCAATATGAGAGGAAAATGGTAGTTTCCGCAGGTGTCCGCAGGGTACACTCCATTTTTAGTCGATGAATATGGTAGGATCACATAGATTTAACCCGATGTCCGAGTATGTGCCAGCTGCTGGAGGAAGGTACGTTTGGGGTTTATTACTGTACTTTCCCTATCTGGAAATCACTAATTTTAGCTTTTTGTGTCCGTCTTCTGTTATATAGAAAAATAACAAACAGTTTATTTTTCTTATTGTTTTATCCTAAGCAAGGCGATAATGCCACTAAGATGCAAAAGTTACTGAGAGTGAAAGAATAATGCTTTAGTGATGATAAAGGACAATAAAAGAACAGAATTCAGGATGACAGATGGTGATTGGCACTGCATTTCAATCTTTGAAGATTGTAGGTCGTAGGAAGCCGGAAGAGACTTCCACAGATCAGAAATACAAGAAAATAAATTATTTGAATAGAAATACAATTACATCTAGCTATTTTAACAGTAAAATGATGACTACTAGTTGTCAATAGTAGTAGTCGAAGGAGAAAGGTTCATTATAATAATTGCCATGAAAATATTTATAGAAGCGAAGCCACATCATAGCAGTGGAAAAGTTACTAAAGTCGAGATTCCAGGTTGCTAATAAAACAATACCTAAAAATCACCATTTAAATGTTTAAAATCACAGACCTTAAATGATCTCAGAAATTATTGTTTGTTTCTTAATAATTGATCCTCAGCTGACTTTGTAGTGGCTCTAACTCTAAACTGGAGCACTGTTTAAAAAGTGCAATGTGAGTTGTACTTATTCTCGGTTTTACCAAGTATCAAGTTTTATTAAAAGTCACAGACAAAGTCTGTATATTCATACTTTTCATTGTGTCCATTAAAATTTCCCAGTAATATAGTTTTTGGAGCTGTTGAATTATCTATTATTATATTATTAATATTAAGTTCTAGTTTAGTTATTTTATGTATACGGAGCATATGGTTATGGTTTTATGTAAGGAGGCCGATATTTCAATTGTCTGTAAGTTTGTATTTACAGGAAAATTACCGTAACGTATCTAATTTACTATTATGAACGTGACATCTAATATAACTATTGGTCTAATGTTTTAGTTTTTTTTACTTGAGGAATGCCTCTTACAAGCAGATTATCTCTCTCTCTCTCTATAGATATAGATATCTATATATATATATATATATATATATATATAGGTAAGGAAACTTGGGTATGTCATTACGGCCACATGGGTTAGTATATATGTGTGTATATATGTTTATATTTGTGTATTGCTGTGTATATATGTATTTATTTGTAAGTATGTGTACACATATTTGTGTGTATATTTATGGGTACATATATGTATATGTGTATGTATGTGTATGTGTACTTGATACCATGGAAATGTATACGTATGTATATGTTTATGTATGTATGTGTAGATATTTCGGTGTGTATGTATGTATGTATATTTATGTATATGTGTGAGTATATGTATATGTATGTGTATGTATATATGTATATGTATGTGTATATGTATATATATGTATATATGTGTGTATATATGTGTATATATACATATATATATTTGTATGCGTATATATGTGTGTGTATGTGTGTGTGGTTGTGTATATACTTATATGTATATGGGTGGACATCGTAGTTACCGATGGGTGTTGACTTTAATGTCCGTTTTTTTTGGGGGGGGGGTTGTTTTTTTACATACACTATTTTAATATATTAAATAATATTAATTTTAATCATTTTTATCTTTGTATATTTACTCGCTTAAGTTAGATTTCAATAGGTTGTTAACATTCATGCAATGACATTTTCTGTCTTAAATATTTATCGGTTGGGGTATCCGACTGTCTGGGTCAATGTCTGTGGATGTGTGTGCATGTATTTATATGTATCTATGTGTATGGAAAGTGCATCCACTTTTAATTATGTATGTACGTGTGTGTTGGTTTCCCTTCTCCCATTCCCCCCCTTTTTTTTTCATGACAGACCGTGGAGATGTTCTCTGTCTTGTCCCTTTTTTGTGTGTGTATATGTCTTGGTGCTTATGTATTAGAATCTGACTGCGTTTGTTTTACGCGTGAGTTTAGGACCCCATTTACACACCATGAGGATTAAAATGTATACATTGTAAAAAGACCGGATATTAAATATAGCTAAAGTAACTTCAATGAAAAAATAAATTGAATAACATATATATTTCTTCTTTTCTCCTCAGTAATTTTATAGTTGTAAACTTGATAGCGAATAAATGTTAATTTTGATTTTGTAATTAGCAGTTTTAAATTTTAATATTAAATTTTATCATATAATTTAGTAATTATTTGTTGGAATAAATTATTTTTTAATACTAAACATCTGAATAGATATTATAACATGACTCCGTTATCGAGCTTTTTGAATTTTCCTGTACTTGTGTTTTGATTGGTCCATCGAGCCTTTGTAACAACGTTTTCCCCTTGCGTAGGATTATTAATTAATTTGAAACTTTTAAAACCATTTATTTTACATTCAACGTCATCACTTGATAAGACACAGAGGGTGTTGAAACAAAATGGCTATTTTTGTAGTGATTTTATAACATATTTATGTTATAAATTTTTTTTTTCTTTAAAAATAAATAATTATATCTGCTCTACTTTGTATTGAGCACTCTTTTAAGAATAGTAATTGTTGGTTATTGGAATTCATTCCATATACACCAATCATGTACTTGGTGTATATATATATATATATATATATATATATATATATTAGTTGGAGAAAGATTACTAACTGGACGTACGTCATTAAAGTTGGCCTCCAAACTTGATATTTCATTGTATTATGTATCTTATGTATTAGGTTTTGTTTTGGAGGAATTTGTTTGGAAGTTTTAATCGTTTGAGTGTTTTGATCCGCGACGTCCATTCCCTCTAGTCCTTAGTTTTTGGCGGTCAGGTTTTTGGCGATCTTTGCGCTTGTGTTCGTTTTCTTCAGGTTTACCATATTATATTCTCAAGTCTACTTTGTTGGATTTGATACTGTTCTCGTGGGCTTATCAGGAAATGTGACTGATTTGGGTGTTGTGTATTGTTTTTTCATTGTTTGGATGGCTTGAATTGTGGTTTATATTCGGAAGAATTACAAAGTACGTTGTTTTCCCTCTCTTGGTTTTTGTATTTAACTCTTTCAGTTCTGGTGTTATCTCTTTTAAAAGGTTCTACCAATCACCCGGTCCCAATTGTGACAATCTTTGGACTAATTTTATATTTTTTTTTATTTTGCATGAAAAGTACATGCTCAGACGACATCATTTACATCAAATGCTGTAAAGAATGTCGTCTGAGCATGTACTTTTCATTTGTAGTCCTTCCAGAAAAGGTATGTTTTCTTGTAGATATTACAAGATAAGATTTTACTTTTACTTTACCCTTATACATTTTACCGCCCACATATCCAAACATATATATAGATAAACGTAGTTCACGTGTCTTTGACTCTAGTATATTGAAAGAAATGTTTCAAATTGGATGGCACTATCAAAAGCCTATTCATATTAAAATAGTCAAACTTGACATTGATCTTGTATTTTTCAGGGTTATTTGGATTTCTTTGAAGTCCATTCATATGCCACATTTGGTTATTATAGAAATTTCTCTCCATTTAAGGTAAGCCCTTCTTATACTGTCAAACACATGTTAAATTGAAAGAGATCGAAGAGGAAGAAGAAAAAAAAATTAATATTTCTATTTTAATTTGGCAGAAAACTTATACAAAGTATTATTTTAAAATTATGTTTGATATTCTGATCGCTAACAAATTGAAACTAAAAATTAATGTATCAGGCACTTAAAGAAAGCTAGAAGGTACAATGACTGAAACATAGTGTGATTAGCCATGTTATGATCATTTCGAATCGATATTTAATTTCGCATCATTAAAAAATATGATTTGGCATTTCTAGTTTATTTTTATTTTTTACAGAACGAGAAAAACGCTTATGGATTAAAAAAACCAATGGTTATTGGGGAGTTTTCGCAGGCGGCCGGTGCTGGGATGAATATCACTGAACAGTTCGAATACATATACAACAACGGATACTCGGGAGCTTGGTCTTGGCAAGCCAACGCATTGGGTAAGAACTCCGACAGTCTGGAAACTCAACTGAAAGGACTGAGAACATTGAAGGGCCGTTCGGATCATGGTTATATACAAGTCATTCTAGACTAGAATTATATCAGGAAGACAACATCAAAGAACGATTCATTTCGTTCTTACTTTCTGAAAAGCTGCCGTCTCTTTGAATGGGTCGTGTAGAAAGCAAAATTATTATAGCTTGTAAAAATACTTGATCACTGTGTTCTTTAAATCAATCTTCATTATTTCAATTAATTGCATTAACGCACTCCACAAATCAACCTGAACTTGATATAAATATGAACGTCTATGTTTGATTTATATTGTCAGTGAAAACCTAGATTGTGAAAACTAACACAAATGAAGCATTAAAAAAATTCTACAGTTTTTTTAATTAACTTTACGTCCAAGAGAACGCGTGCTTGGATTGTATGAATATTGTCCAAAGGTTTGTGATCTAGCAATTTGATAATATACAGTGTTCTGAAAGTCAAGGGAAAACTGTTCGCTTTTTTTATTTTTCTAATTACTTTTCATGTCGGCGTGTTTGTCCGTTAGGATAATGTAACGCAGGAGGAGAGCTCTACGTCACTGGACTCTATCTATGTAACAATTGTTAAATACATTTAAGTTCACTTTCCAAATTACATATATTATTTTTGGTTTCTTCATATTATAAGAAACTAAATTTTGTTTTTATTCTTTTATTCAAGGTTACATCGTATATGCGCCTTTTTCAGAAATATTTGCTGTATATCAGCCATCAATATGGGGATGAAAAACACTTTGAAATATGATATTTTAAAGTTCTTCAGTTTTGTAACTTTTTTCAGTATATTTAACAATTGATAGATAAGCTTAGTCCAGTGCTTGGCGTTATCGTAACGCACAAATGTTTTAATGCCACGTTTGACAGCATTTGAACCGACAAAAAAGTAGTTTTACACTTATCTTAATAATGGCTAGAAGTACAGCTGAAAGAGTTCGATCCCTACATGTTTGTTAATAGGAAGAGTTAACTAAAAGATAAAAAATCAACTGTATTTTTGAAGGATAACTACATAAATACACATGATCTATTATCTTTTTCTTTGACCGTCATCATGCAAAAAATCCCTTCCCCTAAATTATTTGATAGTAACAAGTTATTTCTGAACTGTTTTAAAAGATAAAGATAGAGAAATTTAGCAAAGTGAAATTTAGACCATGTCAGAGGAGGGTGATGGAGACAAAGTTCATCAGTTTTTGTAAGCGATCTGGGAATGCAAAGGAAATATTTGTCGTAGATTACTTCCACCACGCAGAGAATAATTCACTAAGTTCAGATTCGAACATCGTGTCAGAAAGAAATGCCGAAAACTCGATTCGCAGGTACTATGTCACAAATCACAATGCACGCAAGCAGTCCTGAAAAATAACTCACTCTCCGACAAACGCAGTAGCCAAAATGCCCGAATTTTGCTATTTATTGTGATTTTATACACAATCTTGGCACGAGGCCTAAAAGGGGGTGATGTTAAGACTGGTCATCACTAACTTATACCTAGCTAATCCGATTCACCAACCATTCACTCATTACAATTTGCCCATTCACCACAAGAACTCGTCCGTCATCAATCAATCCTCCATACACCATAATACCACATCCTCTCAAGGGGGACCTACAAAATGCGCCCTATGCCATAAAAATTTACTGATAATAAATTGTTACATTTAAAAATCTATGATGAAAAATGAGAGGGGAGGGAATGAACCCCAAAACAAACTAAACATAACTGATGTTAGTAGGGCCCGTCCAACCCACAAAACAGAGAGGCCGCTGTATTCTGCCCATTGGACAAAATCAAGAAGCTCTCTCACTAAGGGAGTGGGAAAGGAGAAAAAATAAACGGGCATGGGAAATATAAAAGCTGACCCAGTCGAAGTGAAAAAGGAGACCAAACTAGGGAGGTTGGGAATCTCGACTTGGATCAGCCGGAACAGGCCAGAAACAACACTTGCTCACATTAACTAGGTACACAAAAGTTTGTCTAACCTAACTAAGGGGAGGGCTCCACAGAAAACACACCGATGTAACATAGGTTGAACTAAAAGAGAAAATCAAGGCTAGCCCCGTTCAAACGAACCAAGTCTCAGTCACCCACCTTTCACTGAAGACTGGCGAATGCAGGCGTTTTCTATCAGTTCTAATCTTCATCTTGAGCTGATGCTCAAAGAATCGGATCAGATCCTGATGAGAAAGACGGCTGCCCCGCAAGACTTCCTCCATTTGCGTCGTCCAAATCACCATTCGGGCGCCAGAAACACCATTCGTTTCACTCCAGAATACAGGGGCGACACATTATCACACGCGTATGAGATAATCCGCCGCTGGCGCCCAAGACCAGAAAGAGCGAAACTCCTCCTCCGACAAGTCGAGCCGCTCACGTAGAGTATCCTTCACGACCCCCTCCACAAAATAACGATAGAAGACCCTCCTCACTGGACCGAGAAATGATCGTCAAAGCGTACCGACATTCGCGAAGGAAATCCGATTGATCCCGCGTTTTACGACGGCGCTCAATCCACGAGATGGGGTGGCATTAAGGTAAGAGTACTCGTCCCTAACGTAGGAAAGCCAACCTCGAGGCGAGTTTGTGGCTCACTAAGTGTGGCATTCGCCATGACACGGATGTTGTGCACAGACTCGTCTGTCGACCTGATGCTTGCGTCCCCTCCATAAAGCGGAAGATAGTGAGCGCTCGAGCGGCTTCCTATGATCTTTACAGAGCGGAAGTACGGACAATCGATAAAGGACAATCGGGAAAACGTATGTAGCACACGCCTTCGCCCTGTCCTTCACGGACAACCCCGTCGACGCCAACCGCGACCGGGTGCGTTGACTTTTGCTCGTCTTTCAGACTAATTTTTCTCCAGCTGGAGGTCGGGTCTAAACCACACTCCCAGAATGCGGACAGTACCGTCCGTCCAACCGAAGGGCCCCGGAAGATCGACCCCTTTCTAGGCGCCTAACCTGAAGCCAGACGACTTGTCGCGGTTAATCTTGGCCCCTGTCACCTTTTCGTACCGATCAAGCACCTTCAGTACCGCATCAATGTCGCTGCGGGATGACTCGAAAGCAGATACGTCATCGGCGTATGCGGACACTTTGGCTCGAGCCCCTCCAGGAACGGCGATTCCACGTAGGGCCGGACTGCACGCGCTGTCCCAGCGAAGGAGAGGCTCCAACCCCAAAGCATAGAGTAGGGTCGACAGGGGACAACCCTAACAAACCGACCTAGACAGCGCAAAAGCGCCCGACAGCTTCCCGTTCACCTGTACCAGAGCACTGGGGAAGCGATACTGGAGGCTAATCCAGCGGCAGAAGTCGGGTTCGAATCCGGCGGCCTGCAGAACAGCAGCAAGGTAGCAATGGTCAACGCTATCAAATGACTTGGACTGATCTAAATTGACCAGCGCGGCTTCATCGTCGTCTTTTACACTCTCTGTGATAGTGCGGATCAGATACAGGTTGCCCTGAATTGTTCGGCCCCTCACAGCACAAGTCTGCTCAGGACCCAACAGAGACTGACTGCAAACGCTCCTGCAGGATCTTGGCCAAAATCTTTAACTCTGTGTTTAGCCAATAATCATCTGTGCCCCCTCAACACCCTTGTCCTTTTTCAACAGCGTCATCACACCCCTTGTGAGCAGTTTGGGGATGTACCGCTGCCGGAATCACTTGTTGAACGCCTCAGTCAAAATCGGGACAAAGATGTGCGACAGCTTCAAGTACAATTTATAGGGCAAACCATCCAAACCGGGCGACTTGCCTCTGCCGACCTTCTTCAATGCAGCGTAGACTTCGCCCTCGGTGATCTCTCCCTCGCAGCTAGCCGCTTCAGTCGGCGAAAGCTGATGAAATTCAGCCAAATAGCTACTAAACTCCTCATCATGGAGACCAGGCCCCTTGGTAAACCGACTCTCGAAATGCCGCCGAAACGCCTCGCACATGTAGTCAGTGGCTCGAAGAGCATGACTCTCCGGGGTCTCGACTTCACGAATGTAACGATCGGAACCTCGACAGATCTCTTCCTTGCGCAAGTCTGCGCTCATGTTCACAGCTTCGGAAGACATCTTGCTTAACCTATGTCTAATTACCTGGCTATCTCTAGGGGGGCCGCCCCCAGCCACAGCCCGGGAAAAACTAGCTAAGCGTCTTCACCTTCTCAGGTCTATCTAGGCAGAGCCGTTTGCTGAAATCAGTGGTGAAGGACCTAATCCTATCCTTAAGTCTCCCCCACCACCTATTCCCGATAACCGGCCCCACTAGCTCCCGCTGCACTACGCTAGTTAGCTGCTCCTGAAAGTCCCGCCTGTCCAGTAAAGACAGATTGAACTTCCAGTAGCCAGCCATTCTAGGCCTACAATCTAACGCCACCCGGGCACAAACGAGTTTGTGATCCGAATAGCCTACCCAGTGGAACGTGAGACAATCTAACAAGTCTACGTCGGCTCTTCTAAGATTCTATCCAGGTAGCTAACCACCCGAGTAAAGGGCCAATTAAGAACCTACGTCCACATTTTCCCCCGGGGTGATCGACTCGATATCTATCGACGAGACCAAACTCTTCGATCAGATCAACAAGGCTACGATCGCCCCTACTCCCACTAGCTCCCCGTCCCCTATCTAAATTGGGATCCAGGATGACATTCCAGTCCCCCATTAAAACTAAGCACGTTGAATCCACCAGGATTGCCCTCAACTACTGAAAAAACCTCTTGGGAGGCTATGTGGACCTTAAACTCACCTCAAACATTAAATGAAATTTTTACATACAATCCATCACTAAAGATGCAGAATAAATGTTACTGCTCCAATAAGTACCTGATTCCTCGTGCTATTCTCTATCTTTACAAGATCTAGATTAGGCCTAAAAATGGAGTACAGCTATTATATTTGGGCAGGAGCTGCCAAGTCTTCACTTTCCAGTCTGGATAGAATCCAAAAGCGCCTCCGCGTCATTATGGGTGACACATTATTTTTCACTCTGCAACTCATCTCTCTCTCTCTCTCTCTCTCTCTGTCTCTCTCTCTCTCTCTCTCTCTCTCTCTCTCTCTCTCAGACGGGATGTGGGAAACCTCTCGCTGCTCTACTGTTATTTCCATGGAAAGTGCTCGGACGAACTCCATTCCTTGGTTTCGCCAGTTCTTATCCATCATGGCTAGAACCCGCCATGCCACTTACATTTAACAACCCGCCCTCCGTATTCCACTCGAACAGATTCTTCCAGCGTACCATTGCTCTGTAGAACCGACTCCCAAGAAGATGTTTCCCTGATCATTACAATCTTAACTTGTTCGAGTCTAAGGTTAACTGTTATTTTCCTCACATATCCGGATAAACTGTGTCTCTTACTCTGTAACACTCTAACTCAAGTGACCCCAGACCTTGTATAGCGTGAAACTCATTGTAAAAAAAATCTTCTCTCAAACGTTTTTCTAACGTGATTTTTTGTTGTTTGTGACAGTCACCTTTTACCTCCTGTCACTCCGTCCAACCCAATATGAGATCTGATCTCGTTATGGAAAACTTCCCATTTTATTTTGGGTGCCTACTCCTCACGCAATATGTGTAGCCAAACTCATCCATTTTCACATTATAAAAAAAAACCTTGTATAAGGCGCATATAAAAATTAGATGAGTTGTCAATGAGAAATGTGAACGAGAAATTGTCATAAAATATATTTATACTCTAGTGTATGGTTAGTGAGGAAGAATATATGGTGATAGTGAGATTTCTTCCTTTCCCTGGAAAGGAAATAAAACAGATCCTGCTGACTTTAGAATTGACTGTATCCACTTGGTCAAATTGAATATTGCTACTACAAAAGTATGGAAGGGAAGAAGTACAAAATTATTATATTTATTCAACTGTGAGGTAAATATTGGTTACGAAAATGGTACCTCGCGGAAAATGCTTCATGGTATATGTGTTACTTGGTGACAAGTCCTTATCTAGTTACATGATTAAATGATTTACATTAAATTTAACTATGTTGTCAAATGTCACTTAATCTTACCTGACATGATCCGCTTTGGTATTGGCACGTTACTGACTATATTAAAATGTGTGTGTGTGTGATGCCTGTGTGTGTGTGTCTGTGTGTGATGCCTGTGTGTGTATGTGGATATACATTAGGTCACGCTAGTCAAGATAGCAATTCTTAGCATTTTCGCAAAACTCATCTGTAGGACTTACAGGGTGATATAATTAAACAATAATTCATATAAAAATTGTTTGTTAAAAAAGTAAAATATTTTTATGAAACAATAAATATAGTTCTATAAAACTTTATGACCAAACTCAATTACCTTAACAATATATCATCCTTTTTTTGCTGACCAACTCTCTTGCTTACCTAAGCCCTATTTCTACAACAGAATATCCGACAGTTGAAAATTTTATATAGGGAGTACTAAGAATTCTTTTAAAACTACGTGTTACCAACGTATCATATCTTTCACCAATAGTATTTATAAAAAATAAGACATTAATAAAACTACGGTTAAATGGAATGTTTTTAAAAAGCTAGAACTTGTAAATCCTTAAATGAAATTTGCTTCTTATACTTACACGATAAATTTGAAATTATTAGATTTGCTGATAAAAATTCTCTATTAAATCAAAGAAGTGAATTAACTGTAAATTGTAGGCATAGCTTACCTTTCACCTTAAAATATGGATAAACTTTAAATTTGTTAATACTATTTCATATGGTCATAATTAGTAAGTAAATTGCGGTGCAACTTCCATGAATGATTATTTTATTTTGCTTATTTGAATTTAATATAGCTATGTATTGCTGTTTAGTAGGCATTATCAACATCTTGCATGGATAATACACATTTTTTTTATTTTTAAACACTTAAGTTGCATTTACTGGTTTCTTAAAGAAGCTTTTTTATTATCAACTATAAAATATGTTACAATTAGCCATACGTTTGATTATCTTCCTAACCCTTTTGCTTCTTTTAAAATTGAACAAGTTCATAATTATGAAACATGGTCACCATCCGCTTCTAGTTTGTATTAAGTTATTGTCTGCCACTCATGATCTTGTCTAGGATAATATTTCAAACCACATTTTATTATGATCAAAATCCCCTAATTTTTTGGTTATTTGAATTTAGCGTACGTCTGACACCTAATTGGTTAATCAGGATAAGCCTACAAGCCTCATTTTAATTTTGATTTGTTGCTGTCTGCTTTTGAAATTTAAAAATAACTTTGTACTCACCAGTTATTTACCATCGCCTGAGGAAGCACAACTGTAATGCGGAAACATAAAAGCTATTGTGTTGCGATTTTTAATGTTTTTCTTTTAATCTCATATAATAAATAAGTAACGGTTTTTCTGACACACCTGGCATTGTACTGATCGCAAATTTGTCAAAGGTCTGTCAATGTTTCTTTTTTCGATGCTAACCAGGCATGTATTGTATGTATATATATATATATATATATATATATATATATATATATATATATATATATATATATAATCAAATCCAGCAATTTACATGTGACTAATATATATATATATTAATCACATGTAAATTGATGAATTGCTGAATCAATGATTTCTCCTTTCTTAGCTGCATGTCTGACATTTTGGCCAACTCATTGCACTTTCTTGAATATTTCTTAGTTGAAACTCTCTTTATGGATTAGGATATGGTTGAAATGCTCATGGATTAAGTTAAGGAAAATTTTACCGACATTGGTTTTGACATTTAGGTTAAATGGCAGGTTAAAGCAAATTTTGTTGCGTTTTCTATGCTTATGCCTGTTGTCGTTTGTCTTGTTTTCATCTATTCTAGCTTAACATGTTTGCTTTTTTCTAACGCATCTACATATTTCGTCCTTTATTATTAAAAATATCTTTATTGCTAGAATTAGTTGAAAGTCTAAATTGTACTATTATTATTTAAAATTCCTGGGTGATGGTTAGATTTTTTGCTAATGTATCTACGATTGTAGCGAAAGGTTTATATATTCACTTGGATAAGTCAAAAGTGACATCCAGAAAGTTGATCACCTTGGCGTTAGTAGAATTACTTAATCCACGATCCTTGAAGAATTTGATCACTTTTTTACGAAGTCGGTCTATTGTGGGTTGGTATTACATAGGAGGATAATCCTGTCATCTATAGATATTGTTACTATCAAATGTATATTTGAGTTTCCAAAGTAGCAGTACTATAACAACCAATTCACAAGCTTCTACAAAATCAAACGCCCCTTTTGCTACAGAAAAGTTCCACAGACTTTGGAATTCTCGTGATGTTTCATTAAAGGTGAAAATTGATGTGTATTGGCATCCCTAATGTATGGTCCAGAATCTTGAATTCTCAACATGATATCTTCCACACGCGGCGCCTATGTACCATCTACAACAGAAAGCTGTGTGATTATTATACTGAAAGCGAGTCGAAATCTGAATTCCTTGCATTAATCAAATACTCTCCCCTGCCAGAAGGCAGTGTAGTGTTCGTTTAGCGATCCACTGTCTTGAAGTACTGTTTCCTGTAGAGCTGCCACGTCAATGGCAAAGTTCTGTTAACTTGGGCAATTTACTTTGTTGAGTTGCCATTATTTGTTGCTATTTCTAGTATAGACTATTATGTAGCCATTAGAGTTGGATTGAATGAATATTGAGCAGATTGTTATTGTGAGTGGCCTTTACTGCATTAGCTTGTAGTTTTGTATTTTATGTAATGTTTTTTTACTAGAATTGATTAGTTGGTTCTGAGTAGGTCTGTGATCGCCGAGGAGGTTGTTGATTGATTATAGTTATCCGTTTTAGGTCTGTTATTTTTTAGTTTTTTGTTCAATAGAGCAGAAGGACTTTTCACTACTCATTTGGATGAGCTTAACGTTCGATATGTTTTTAGTAGTATGTCTACATGTTTTATTGTGGGTTTATTACTGTCACCAGTAAAGTGCAATTTTTAATTTTACTACATTTTCAGGGGTTAGGTTTGAGGATATGATCTTTTCTGTTAAGAATGGGGAGAGATTCGATAACTGTGAATTTCGGAAGGGAATTTTCTACGATTTGTCAGAATCAGATCCCATCTTGGTTGATTTGTTATAGAACATACATATTATATGAGATTTCATCATCCGTGCTCTCTACTCACCTCAGAGCTCCATAATGGGTTATGTCAAGGAGGTAACCCATTTGCTTTCTTTAACAGGACTACGTGGATGATATGCTAAAGTCTAAAAGTGTCCTCAAGCCATTGTTTAATCGCCACTTCGCCCAAATTCTGGGGTATATTGACGCTTTGTACTTTCAAACCGATTGACTCTACCACAAATAGCTTTATTATGTTGATGGCAAAGTAATTGATAAATCCATTAGTGGGTATAGTGTAATTGCAACAGTTCTGTGTGAGTTAGGTCTTGATAAACCGATAGCCCTTCTAACCCTAGTAAGACCCAAAGTGGAATGTTGTTGCGCAAATGGTCTTATAAACATTAGTATCAGCAAACAGGATCCCGCCTTCTGACATTAAGGGGAGACACCCACAACCTTTGGAGGGGTTTTACTCCTCTTTATGGGGATGCAGTCTCTGCCTCAACAGACATGGCCCAAAAGATATTGGACGAAGAGAAATATTGAAGAAAGAGAGGGAGAGAGAACAAAAGTGTAACGTAGTATGAAATAAACTGCTTATAAGACAGTGAGTGGGGGGAAGTGTATGGAGAAATTTAAAGTATTAGAAGTAGAAAAGAAAGAAAAGAGGGGAAAGTCGAGCTTAGAAAAAGAAAGGGAGAGATAATAAGTATACAGAAATAAGATCAGAGAGGGAGAAAGAAGGGACAGAACCTGACACAAAATGAATTAACAGCAATGTTCAACAAAAAATTACTTTTTTGTTAAATATAAATGAATTTATTATATATGATAGTTTTAGTTTTGTCATTAAATGACAGATTCCATATTTTTCTCTCTGAATTGCAACATTTGCAAATAGTTTGCTTGAAAAAAACGGAAAAAGGTGAAAATTTTCAATTAAGTTTGAAATAAGCCAATGATGTTGACGACTTAGATCATTGATCTAATCCAGTCTGTGTAGGCGGAAACTCGAACGTAAACTCCAATGCCGTCTTTCACTCCCCAACTGACGATGCCTTCTAAATACCATGTAGGCTCATAAGCTAGAAGAAAGGGAATATATCAAATAGATATTGATTAGATCAAATAGATTTTAGCATTAAATAACACATAGAGGTGGATATACCGTTACAAAGAACACTTTTTCATGACTTTAATCCAAATAATATCCTACAACTTCTTAAATCAAATTATATTCCAAAATATAACTTCAACAAAACACACATATCATCGCCTCTAATAATTATGTCTACACAAACATGTAATGCACAAAAGATGAGTATCAACTACCATGTATTAAATTATGAAAGCAGAATAAATTTTTTATTACGTCAAAGCTCCCAAGAAAATTAAATTTCGGCATTAAATGACCCGTAAAGAGTTGATATGCCGTTAAACAAACAAGTAAAATTTCTGTTAATTGCGACAAATCTACTATCAGAAATCCAGTCGGCAGGGAGTCGTCTTCAGCCACTGAGTACTCTACAATATTTAAGCTTAATATAATTTTTGATTTTATAAGCATAAATGTAAACGAATTAAAATGAAGAGAAGTGGAAAGAACAATGGGGCTATTCTTATTATTGCAACAACTACCACCCCTACGAATTTCAGGGTATTGACGTCACTATTAGATAAATGAGAGCATTCCTAAAATGAGCAGTACGCAAATACTCACTTTCGCATGACTGGAAAACTAATCCACCACCTGAGTCATATTTTGAAGCGTCACTGATTTGGGAAGTGTTTTTGCCGTATAAAACTCCCAATGTGCCTGCGCAAAACATTGCAGCTAAATCGTTCTCGTTTCGGTTATAATCTGAAATGAAGAGCGGGAAAATGTGATTTTGGTTGAAAGCGGAAAAATGTGATTTTGGTTGAAATCGATTGATCGAAAGAAAATAGGAAGTTCGAATGATTAATGGAAATTACGGAAAGAAAGTTTAGAAATACCATCCCCCGCCAACACTGCGTTATCTGTAACTTGATGCTTGGGCATCTGGTTGGCTATACAATCACTGGCGTCCATCAGAATTGAAGAGGGCATTAACTTTCTGCCATGTGTGAGTATAATTTCATTCTACCTGAGACGCAAACAAAGCATCTCTCTCTCCCCCCCTCTCTCTCTCTCTCTCTCTCTCTCTCTCTCTCTCTCTATATATATATATATATATATATATATATATATATATATATATATATATACACGTTTATGTACTTATTTTATTTATCTGTTGTTTGGTCTCCCCCCACCCACTCTGTGCGACTAATTTAACTTTGATTCTTGTTCTAACCATTGTAACCTAACTTATAACAGTTTGTTTTGTGTAGTTAATCCTCCCCCCACCTGAAAAGAAGGGAAAAATGTCTCTTCATCAGGCGTTAGTATGTCTTCAGTATTCCTACGGTCCAGTGGCCTTTCCCTTTGCTTGTTAAAATGCACTAACGTGTCAAACTCACTGGTGACCATCAGAATGCATGCGGACTGCTATTACCACCCACAGTAACAAGTAAGCTAGCATTTATGCCATATACACAAAAAGGTGGATAATCATATTTTTTCTGTCTTCAGAATAGAACAATGGGACTAAGTTAAAACTTAGTCCTATGTAAGGATTAAATATTAATAAGTCTCATCCTATCCCCACGAACACACACCTAGTGTCAGCCTGGTACTATCAACTACTTCCCCGCCCATATCCCTCTGTTTTGTCTTTTGTCACTGTTATGTGTTATACGTAATAGGAGTAGGTAGACCCTTCTACCGCCCGGTCAACATTCCTCCCCCTTCCCCTGACAAGAGCAGAGGCTCACACCTTGTTTCCTGTCTAAGAAGGGGTTCCCGGTACTCTCTCTTTCTCTCTCTCTCTCTCCCTCTTTTTCTGGCCTCTGTACTAGTGCTGATGTGCTTCTCCCGTGACGTGAGCAGTCTGTGGCATTGCCTCTTCATTTTGAGGGTACACGGTTGACAGTTCACTGGTTGCTGTTTCCGACTGGTAGTTAGGAGCCCTAACTCTTGCGTAGCGTCTTGAGCGGCCGCTCTGATCAACAGTTGTATAATACCGGGGTGTTTGTAGTGCCATGTCGTGCATGGAACGATGTCCCTGCTGTCACCTCCGGTGGGCAACCCTGAGGCCACATTATGATGCAGGCTGTGCCAACTCCTCTCTGCTCATGTTGCGGTCGATAACCGTCTGCTTCTCTTACTTCAGGATTTCTCATCCTCCAACTTTCACTCCACATGAAGACTAAGGCCTGAAGTACTTCAGGCCTTCTCATCTTCCTGCAATTACTCCACATGAACCAAAAAAGTAAACCTAAACCAGCCCCTCAAAAATCACCTAAACCCTTCAACATTTCGTTCAGCAACATCCGTGGCATTAGATCAAATTTCTGCAATATGGAATCTTTCCTCACTGCAAACAGCCCGGATATAATGGCCCTGTGCGAGACAAACCTTGTCCCGTCTATTCCCTCCTCCGATCTCTCGATCCCCGGCTACCTTCCTATCCCCAGGAAAGACTCTCTAACCCACATGCACGGCCTTGGATCATTTCTTCCTGGCCAAAGAGTTGTCTCTCGAATCACCAGACCATTCGTACATGTGTCTTCGACTATCTCACCTCAATGCCGTAAGCTATCTCTTCTTCCTTTATCGCTCTCCATCCTCTCAAGACTGCGGGATACTCGATAGCATATCAGACAGCATAGACAAGGCCCTCTCTCTCCACCCGTTTGCTCACATATTCGTTTTTGGTGACTTTAACGCCCATCATACCAAGTGGCTCGAGAATGCTACCACTGACCGGGCTGGCATTCAAACACTTAACTTCTCAATTTCTCAATCCCTCACGCAGATAGTCAACTTCCCCACGCGTTTTGCCCCCAACCTGGCAGATAAGGCCTCCCTTCTCGATCCGTGTTTTACCTCCATTCGCGAATCCTGTAGCGCCACACAGCTCTGCCCTCTTGGTAACTCCGATCATGCCGTGGTATCTGTTAACATTTCCTTCAACTCCACACCCCGCAAAGAACCTCCCATTACTCGAACCTCGTTCTACTACCAACCATCGGATTGGGACTCGTTCCGTGACTTCCTCCGCGATGTCCCCTGGGATGTTGTCTTTACACTCCCTGTCCATGAAGATGTTGTCTTTACACTCCCTGTCTTGAAGAAATGCGCGCCTGAGCTAGCACCCGCCCTCTCTAAACTGTATAATTACTGCCTCAAGGAATCCTGCTTTCCTGACTGCTGGAAGTCCTCATCCATTGTTCCTGTCTAAGAACTCTGGAGACCCCTCTGACCCCTCTAATTACCGTCCTATTAGTCTCCTACCCCTCTTCGGCAAAGTCTTCGACGCCCTAATCAACGCAGAAGTGGTTAACCACCTTACCAAACACGACCTTCTCTCAGACAAGCAATACGTTTTCCGCTACGCCCGTTCTACAGCTGACGTGCTTACGGCCATCACTGAAACCGTCTACCAAGCACTTCAAAATAACGGTGAGGCTCGTGCCGTGGCCCTAGACATCTCCAAAGCGTTTGATAGGGTTTTGCATGCCGGCCTTCTTTGTAAGCTCCAGGGTTACGGTATTACTGGTCGACTGTGATTTAATATAATCATTCCTGTCAAACCGAGAATTGAAGGTCGTTCTCAACGGTTTCTCCTCCAGTTCCTATCACACGAACGCAGGTGTTCCACAAGGCTCCATCCTTGGCCCCACACTTTTCCTTATTTTCATCAACGACCTTCCTGACGCCATAGGTTCCCAAATTGGCATCTACGCGGACGACACTAAAATTTACTCCTGCCTCAAAAACAAATCTAGTGTCGCGGTCAAAACTAACCTGGCAGCGCGTCTTGAAATGGACCTCCAATCGGTTGTTAACTGGGGCAACAATTGGATGGTCAAATTTAACGCCTCAAAAACTAAACTACTCTCCATCAACCACCATAGAGATCCTTACCTGCCCCCCATTAGAATATCTGATAGTCAACTTCTTGATAGCGACTCCCTGCGTCTGCTCGGTCTCACATTGACTGCTGACCTGAGATGGAACAAATACATTGAGTCAATTGCATCGTCCACCGCGAGGAAAGTTGGCTCTCTGTGCCGCGCCAGGAAATTTTTCTCCCCTGAATCGATACTTCAAATATACAAAACGACCATTCGCCCTTGCATGGAGTATTGCTGCCATATATGGTCTGGGGCACCTTCTGTTTACCTCGAGGTTCTTGACAAGATCCAGAGACGGATATGTAATGTGATTGGCCCTGATCTGGCGTCTCGCCTGCAGCCACTATCTCAGAGACGCGCCGTCGCCTCTCTCTGTCTCTTCTACAAATACTTTCATGGCAATTGCTC
Source organism: Acanthosepion lycidas (assembly GCA_963932145.1). Classification (NCBI taxonomy): domain Eukaryota; kingdom Metazoa; phylum Mollusca; class Cephalopoda; order Sepiida; family Sepiidae; genus Acanthosepion; species Acanthosepion lycidas. The sequence goes on along the minus strand of OZ010597.1, from coordinate 72,430,479 downwards.
CGATGAGCTGCTTTCCCTGGTCCCCAGTCTCCATGAATACAAGCGCCTTACGAGCCTGGCACCCGCTCTCACTCTTACACTGTAGAAACTTTAAAATGTAGCCGTCTCTTCTACCCCAATAGCTTCATACCTCGTACCTCTCGCCTGTGGAACACCCTTCCCAATTACTGTTTCCCTGATAGCTATAATCTCCAACTATTCAAATGTAATGTCAATCGACATCTCCAGTTACCTTGATCTACACACTATCCTTCCCTTCATTCTTTCTTCTATCACTCCTATCTGCTCTTGCTACAAATCTTCTGCAACCACCCCCTGCATCCTAGTGGCTTCATGCCTTGCTCGGGGCGCTAAGCTTAAAAAAAAAAAAGAAAGGGAAGTGAAAAAATAAGTAACAAAGGATCGGCAGAAATTAAGTAAACTTTTTCTGATAATTTTCAAATAGTCGTCAATTTCTTTTAATTAGACGTAAATTATATATATATATATATAACTACAAACATAGTAATAAGCATTGAAATATATATTTATATATATACGCATACACGTATACATACATATGCACACATACATCCATGTATACAAATATACACAAATAAGCACACACACACACACACACACACACACACACACATATATATATATATATATATATATATATATATATATATATATATAGTGCGTTCTGCTTGATTATGCAAAGTAATGCTTTCATCTAACGTGTCAATAAATTCTGTTCTTTTCAGACTTTGTGCTTCTTGCAGATTAAATTATACTTTCAGACAAGAGAATATGATCAATGAAAAAAAGTTGTATAGTAACAGGGTTCTTTTTCTCAAAGTATGTAAAAAGGCACAGTTTCAAGTGTTCGGTCTGATTAAGCAATCACCATATAAATCCTTAATATGGGTAAGAAAAAAGGGTCTTACTGAAAACGATCATGCTGAAATTACTCGCATGCTTGGAAGTGGTCTGCCAATGCTAGAAATTTCAAAAAAGTTACATAGAGACCACCGTACAATCAAAGCATTCGTCTTAGGCAGTAAATCATGCAGAAAGACACCTAAACGATCGCATTTGCGAAAGTTAACTGCTTCGTAAAATTAAATATGAAGTCTCGAAGAAACCGCATGAAACTAGTAAAAAAATATTTGAAAGCGCTGGAGTGCCCAAAGTTGGTAAAACTACCCGTTGTGAGGTCCTCAAGACCTTGCCAAAATGAAGAGTCTCATCAAGAGGCCCCCATTGAGCAAAGCAAACAAGATGAAAAGAGTTGAATGGGCACACAGTTACATGAAGATCAATTTTAGCAATCTGATTTTCACCGACGAGTGCCGTGCTACCCTTGATGGGCCTGATGAGTGTTCATCTGGATGGGTGTTAAATGGTCGACCGGCAGGAGTACGCATTCGTCGACAACAGTCATATGTTTTGGGCTAGGATCCGCGGAAATGAACTAATACGCCCACAGAAAGTAGCCAAAGGGCTTAAGCTAAATTCAAATGCATATTGTAGGCTTTTGGAAGATGCCTTTCTGCCCTGGCTTGATGAACCACCAATTCAGAAAAGAAGATCGTTGATATTTCAGCAGGATAATGCTCTAGCGCATAGATCAAGAAGCACCACCAATTGCCTATCAGACAATGGGTTCAAAGGGCAAAATTTAATGGTATGGCCTCCAAACAACCCTGATTTAAATCCAATGGAAAATTTGTGGTCTATAGTCAAGAGGCGGATTAATGCTGAAAACAAGCAATTCACCAGCTTAGAAGTCCTGTGGAAAGCAATTGTAAGAGCTTGCCGATCAATCAAACCTTCTGAAATTGAAACATTGACGTCAGCAGTGGACAGACGCCTCATAACGGTTTTGAAGAATGGAGGATGTCATGTTTGTTCGTAGCCGCATTAACAGACTTGTTTTGTTTTGTTTACATAATACATATGTATAGCATGTTAATGTAGGACTTAGAACACACGATGTATCGTCATATGCGTCACAATTCAATTAATAAAATTTAGTATAAAATGTGTTTTTCTTGTTTTATTTTCCATTTGCATAATGAAAGTTAACACTAAATTAGAGCTTAAGTTCATAAATCATTAAAAAGAAGCACGTTTTGTATATTTCGACAACTTAAATGATTGACAAAATAATAAAATAGCATCAACAACACTTTAGCTTCTATTCTTCAGAATATATTGCTTAGCTTGGATATTTTTAGGTAAAAATTAACTTTAGCATAATCAAGCAGAACGCACTGTGTATATATATATATATATATATATATATATATATATATATATACACTAACATGCACATTTAATTCTACATAATGACCACATGCATTAGTCCATATTAGTGTTAAATCATATTTCGGAGTTCTCAAGGACAAGTCTCCCAAAATTAGCTGTAGTTTGAGACTTTAAATCGATCTTTGTACCTGAATTTGAAGATAATTTTATTACGATTGTTTAGCAATTCGTCGGGGTTATTATATTTAATTGTAAACATTTTTTCCATAATGCAGAGTTCACATCTGTCTCTGAAACTGTTAGTAGTTCGAGCCCTGGATATGATTTTCAATTTCACTAGGGCTATGAATCATTGAAATCGGACCAGTGGGAGAGGAGGAGTGGCTTGGACACACACACACTGTACTTTATATATGAGATTTCATATATATATATATATATATATATATATATATATATATATATATATATAGTACAGGTAATATATCCGTTGGTATATAATCCGGGTGGACTCTAGTAATATTAATTATTAAAACTGATGCACAGAGAACTCGATGTAATTATTATAACAGCGCATACGTATATTTTACAGCAAATAGACAAAAATTACCTCAACATGGGGATAGTCTATTTGAAGCAAGTCTGTACGCAGCTATAATCAGCTCCGAAGTGTCTGTCTCGAAGCATTGTTTTAAATTTATTTTCAATGTCAGTACTCCTCTGGTAAATTCTTGTTAATGAGAATGGGCTTGTGTTAGTGACTGGTGGAGGGCGTAAGGTATCTTATTCCGGGGAAGCGGTCTGGGATTGGATTTTATTTATGGCTAGAGCCTTTCGTTGTTTGTTGTTCAGTTTCGGTTCCTAGTATGTGGCGTTTCTTATACAAGCAGCAAGTGTGTTTTCCTGGGATTCACAGTAAATAGTTTTTATGCTACAAGGGTCCAATATTATTTATAAATGATGGGGGGTTTAAGCTTAAAACCAGTTAATATTAAGGTAAATTAGTTGAATGATAGATTTATAGATTGTGGGTAATCTAATCGAATACAACATACTGTGCAACACAATTATATATGCGTACATATCTTCATACATACATATATATATATATATGTACATTTACATATACATACATATATGCCACTATACACACACGTACACCTCCACATATATACACATGAATTCTTTCGAATCAGTTCCTATGTCTACATTTTGTGATTACTTCTCTCCGTTGATTTAATAGTTTGCATTGATCTTTATATTTTATTATGCTGACTTTTTTCTTCTAAACATAGCTTGCACCTATCCCTAAAAATATTGAGGGTGTTCGCAAAACCTAGAATTTTCCAATTTATTTGAAGATCCAGACCCTTTACCTTCGCTTTTTTCGAAATGGCTGTTTGGTGTTTTAATTTTGGATTGGTGAATTAGTATCTATATATTGATCCTCTTTTTAAATTCTGCAGAAATGCCGATTTAAATATTGTTTGTTGTATTTTATTTAGGGGTAATGGTTGCCTGGTATACTAACATAGTGAATCTACATTTGCCTTCTACGGGGCAGTTTATCTTAATTCTACGATTACAGGGTGTTTCCATATTAGATTTAGTTTTTTTCCCCATGGAATTTACTTAAAATGTAATTGTTATGGGAATTAATAATTTGGTACATATTATTAGTGCAGGGGTAGATAATTTTGATTAACTTCCTCTTCAATATCTTATTTAGATGATTTTTTTATTGTCTAAGTGTTTAGGAAGTACTGTCCGATGTTGATACTCGGCAGTTTGCAGAAAGCGGGGTGGTGAACCCAAGTGATTTTTCTTTTCCTATATTTACACCTATATCCCACTTTTCGTGTATCGGTATAGTGGTCGCGTGAGACAGCTTATTTTTTAAACCATTTTTATAGAAGGTGTTTTCATATAGTTCCTTATTCTTATTAAAGTTTTTGTTATTGACGATAGTTTACTAAACCTGGTGCAAACCGTAGTCGGTATTTGTCTTAGGGTTGCATTGGGGTGGTTAGAACCGATATTAATATAGTTGGGGGTTTCGTTCTCCTTATTTTTTTTTCTGGTGCTGAGTTGTTGTCCTGGAGAGTTCGTACTTTCCAAGTGTCAAGATGAAGTTGATGTTTTTTCGGAGAGTTTTTCGCACTAGCCGGATATGTGTGAAGCTAATTAGGAAACCAACACAATGATTTGTTTCAAGTGGTGAAGGCTTGTGTTGGACCATCCACATTTTTTGGAACTGTCGATAAAAAGTAACAGCGCAAAAGACTTGCCACGGAATATGAATATATATATATATATATATATATATATATATATATATATATATATATATATACATACATACATACATACATACAAATAATTATATATATACATACATACATACATACATACATACAAATAATTTTTTAAAGCTCACAAGAACTTTATGGACACCCTGTGTCCATAAAGTTCTTGTGAGCTTTAAAAAATTATTTGTATTTGCGATAGAAATAATTTGTAAAATGTATTAGAAAGAAATAAATCTATATTTTTAAAGGTTTTATTGAAATTTTATTTAAGTTTCCACATGTCCTCCATCATTAGTAATACGCTGTATAAAAGAAAATATTTTTTACTTATCTAAAAATTGTTGCAAATTTTGTGGTAAAGAATTATTCAATAGCTAGGTGTACTTAAAACTATGTGAAGAAAAGTGAAGTTGCGAAAACAAAATCTAAAGAACAATCAGACGAGAAAACAACAAAAGGTCCGAAATGACTTGTGCCGTGCTGAATTAAGTCAATAAAGATTCAGACTTTATAAAATTTTTTACAGATTATTTCTATCGCAAATACAAATAAAGTTATAAATTTTTAATGTGCACACGAACTTTATGGACACCCTGTATATATATATATATATATATATATATATATATATATATATATATATATATACATACATACATTCATATATATATACATACATACATACATGCATATATTTATATAATGGACTCTCCCGTCGGTTTTGACGTATGATGATCTGACAGCTTAATTGTTTCACTTATGAAATTTTGTGCGATTATCTTCAATGGCACTTAAGGCCCGCTTGTGATTTACAAAGGAGGACCCATATGGAATAAGAGTGAGAATTGTGCGATGAGATCACTTTTAGATTGGCTGAACTACTAGTTCTTCTTCTAGGCTTCTTGAAGGTGATTCAGACAATGTATTTACAAAAGAAAATGTTAATAGACCGAAAAATTGCCATTTTAAGAATTTTTACTATTTGATCATTCTTTTCTTGTTCGTTTTTTTTTAAACCTTCTGCAGAAATTTATAAAATCGCGCAACATTTATTTCACTTACCGACGGTCCGTAAAGCTTTCAGACATTCACTGTCTTTAAAAACGTTGACCTTGGCTGTGAGAAGTCTTTGAGCTTTTATGGAACTTTCAGTTAAACCCCAGCCAGATACGTAACCCTTAAGACCAGAACGGAGATGGCTTTTTAATGCTTCCTTGTTTGGAGGCAGACATATTGGACGTACAAATTTATTAATTACTGCATCTCGCGATAGATAAACCAATGCAATGTCGTTTAACTTCTTTTTCGGATCGTAATCTTCATGAACGTAAAGATCTGCAACCTTTGAAGAAAACATCAAATAAAAAAAAGATATTTTTAATAAATTCAAGGAAACAAAATTGATAGATGACTTGGTTAAAAATCTTAGCAATGATTTTAATTCATTTTGTTGCTTAAATATAAATAAGTCTTTCAAATTATTAAAAATACAATATTTTTTTGAATTGCTAACTCAGTTTAATTCTATAAAACCTTTGCTTCATATATTTTCGTGGCTTTTATTTTTTTATATGAAAAGAAATACACTTGGTATGATTTAGTAAATATTTTTACTCTTATTTGGGATATATTTCTACGGATTCAATTTTTTTTTCACATGTATTAGTTGTTCAAACAGAAAGCCGGAAAAATAACATCTGATATAAATAAAACAAAAACTAAAACAACAGAAGAGACAAACATACGGGGCTCGTATTTTCATTGATTTACAAATAAGGTTCAAAGGAATTCAAATAATCTGAAAATTTACAGAAAGCGATAAACCGTGTAAGAAAAGTGAAGTTGCGAAAACAAAATCTAAAGAACAATCAGACGAGAAAACAACGAAAGGTCCGAAATGACTTGTGCCGTGCTGAATTAAGTCAATAAAGATTCAGACTAAGAAAAGAAAAAGAATACTATTAGGAATTATTTAAACTTGAGTATTTAGTACCAAAATTTGACAAATTGTATTCTTTACTAACTTAAATTTAAACCCATGATACGAGGCGCTTACAAACATTTCTAAGCCTCACCCAGAAAGAAGAGCTAAACATTTTTGTTGTGGCAACACACTACCACTTCTTATAAAACTAGAAAAAACTAATTCAGAGTCCTGTTTTAATTTTCTGTGCAGGTGATGGCCATACAAAAAGTAAGAGGACCAGGACGCCACTTTCTTTCGCGATGAAAATGCAATGCTTAAGCATCGTTGAATCAAGTGCATTGATGTCAAGGGGGACTATATTGAAAAATGTCTTTTTTCTAGAACTCGTTCTAGGTGAGGCTTAGAACTTTATGAACGGCCCTCGTATGTTCCACTGAAATAATACTATTAAGATAGATTGTAAATTTTCCAAATATAAATAAAAGCTATTGTGTTAATGAAATTTGACAGCACATCCAGACAGAGCGCCCACACACAGATTCTTTAGTTGATGTGACTAAGCTTCTCCCCACTTAAATACCCTGTGGTGTTTGTTTCCTATAACATGTATTTGTATTACACAGAAAGTTTTGCTCATAGATTGTAAAGAAAAAAAAAAGAAAAAAAACTGATATTAATATGTCATTTCGTTTAAAAACATTTAGTGTTTGAATTATAAATCTTTTTATTGACTGAATCCATTTACCTCAAATGTCTGTACAATCTGGTCGTCCCTGTCATCGTTTCGATAAAGCTTTCCCAGGTAAACAGAGAATTTGTCCAGAGAATAAGTGTCTGTTGTCGAGCTAATGGTGACACAGTGTGCTGCAGTAACCACCCATCTCTCGTTGATTAGGCTTCCTCCACATTTAATATCTTTACCAATAATGTATAACGAAATTGCAACCATCCATGGTTGGAATTCTCGAGGTAACTCACCACCGCTCAGGATAGGTTGGGCTTTCGATTGGAAAACTTTACCACATTCTGAGAAAAGAAAATGAATCTTTCAATGCCAATAAAAATATATCTAGATTGATTTATTTGGTCACTGTATCAGGTAATTACAGTTCTTATAAAATCCAGAGCGTAGTTAGTGCATACTTAATGATCTGCTGATTATGGGATCTATGTCATCATATTGCAGAATCACTATCTGACATAATATGTTTTTATGATACTGTTAATTACAGCTACTTCGCATTCGATAATAGCGGATTGCTTACTTCCGAATAAAAATAGTCTGCTTTAGTTTTGAAAAAAAAAATGTTTGCACACCCTCCTTCTGTCAACGGAAGAGAAAAGTTAGAGTACCTTGCACAATATAGCACCTTCATATAGTCAAATACGTACTTCCGTTACCATCATAAAACTTCTTGAACAGAAAAAAAAAAAATCAATAAATTTGCGACGCAAGATGAAGATCTAGTCAATAAGTACAATAAATACTCTCTCACTTTAGAGTTCAAACTTTACTGGGCGCCCTGTTACTGTGATCTTGTGTCCGACTAAGTTCAGTTGAGTAACTACTTTTGATAACATCCAGGAAAAAGGATACATTTACAATGTAGGTACAAAAGGATAACAAATCAGTTTAAGTAATGGATCTAGAAAAAGGCATCACTTCATATTTTAGGAAAAAAGAACCTTATGAATGTCCAGGCATCAGGATATTGCTTTAGCTGGGTTGAACGACCCCCAAATTTAGGTTAGCTTAGGTTTAGTTTTTTGAGTCTTGAGTTTCTTTTTTCAGTAAACTTAGCTAGGGTATGTATGCTCATTGGTCCCTTTTATTTCTGTCCCTATCTCTTTTTAAGTTTAATTCCCCATCACCTCCCTCGTTAGGTGGTCAGTGATATCAGTTCTCTGGTGGATGCGGGGCGTTTTTTCGTTTCGGGTGTGATTTTTCGTATCTGTTGTGTGCATGTCTGTGTGAGTGCTTTGGATGAATGAATGTTTTTAATTTTTATAGTCCCGCGTTAATTTCGTTCAACTGATGTTTCTGCCACATTTAGTGATTGTAGCGGGGTATTACTAACATGATTTTGTTTAGTTTCTTGTAAATAGTTTTTATTTCATATTGTAAATACTCATTCGGGTTACTTTATAAAATTTTTAATATTGTTATTTTTATTCCCCTCCACAGACGATAAATTGTACATATGGGGGCTAGTTAATATTTTCATGGAGACCTTGAGGTATTATGGTGGATGTGGTGAGAAAGGTACGTAAGAATGTGCTGTTTTGGTATATGGAATATTGTTAGTATGTTTTGGTCAGCGTTTGTGGCTAGCTAAGTTTAAAGTTAACACAGAAGACCGACCTCTTCCCCTTCCCCATTTCGGCCTTGTGCCACATTTTATGTAATTTACAGAAATAAATATTCTTTTTCACTTTGCATTTCAGCCAACACATTTAAAAATGTGATTTCTCGTAGAGATCCGCGTTTTCGCCCACTTGTGGGAAAACGCCATTAAACACGTACGTACGAACATTCACTAATATACAAACTCTTTACGTCCACACACAAACACAAATGTTAATGCCTATGTCCATTGTAAATCTTGTTATTTAATACATATATTTGTTGATATATATAATCGATCTTGTTTGTTTTCTTTACATCTTCGGTTGGACTCAACTTGATTCCTCCATGTTCTTGTAGTTGGACCTTTTTCAGCACGTGTTCCTAATATAACAACACGCAAACCCACACGGTCCTCTACACATTTATGTATAAATGTCTCACTTTGTTCTTATGTATATCTGTATATTTTACTAACCGCAAAAACAGGAGTCATACAAGGTCCATTATAAGAGTTACAAACAAAGTTTATTAAATTTCAGAAAATATTCCAACTTACCAACAACGCAAGACGGTTGTCTTCCTCGCCATTTACCACCTGCAACGCATTCTTGTACAGCTGATCCGTAGAGTTTATATCCATTAGTACATTTGTATTTTAAAGTCGAACCAACTGGGAATGGAGTATGTCTGTTAATCAAATTAAACTTTGACAGTTTGACTTTTTTAGAGTAGAGTTTCGCTAATGAGAATGAAAGGTTTCCTTACAAACTGGATGATCGCTTTTAGAATCAAATTTTAGGATCAAATTCTCTCTTGTGATAGTTTTTACAAAAGAAAAGGTCAGGTTTACCTTTATTTTTAGATAAAGCATTTCTTTATTTTTATTATTATCTTTTCTGTTATTATTTTTAGATAAAACATCTTCAGCCAGTCAGTTATGTGCCATGCGTGACACACGCTTAGGCGATCTTTCGATACATGACTGACGAGGCAGATTTTTTCTATAATTTCCATCCAGGTCTATAGAACCCGGTCTGGCCTGCTATTTACCCATAGCTGGGAGTGGAGAGAAGACGAGGATTCATACCTTTCCCAAGGGCATTAGCACGTAAGTAAATGTAATGGATTCGATTGGAATTCGAACCCGGCTCTCCGATTCATAAAGCCGCTATCCATTACATCACCGTCTTCACCATTCTTATTATCATCATTCTAGTTTTATTCAATCTTATTGATATTTATCAGCAATATAATGCAACGGGGTGCCGAGTTAATGGAATCGACGAAGAGAGTTCAACATCTGGTTGAGATAGTCTATGTTCACTTCGACAAGCACTAAAAGAGAAAGGCATGAATCGATCGCTTCCAATAAAGATTTCTCCTTTACACTCATGATTGAATCTGTCGTATATTACTGGGAAAAATCATCGCTATTGCCTGTAGAAATAGTCTGGATAATCCATCATCGTAATTTCTAGATCTTCAGTTAAAAAGAATTTCATTTTACAAGATAGTCATGCTAAATGTTTAGGTTTCTTGGCGTAGTGTAGAACAATTACAATCTCGCTGGAACAATTACGCGTTTTGGTTCAGGTAGTAATTTACTAATTCAAAGGATATCAACTGAAATTTAAAGTAGAAATATCTGTTGGAGACTTTTGTTAATAAACAATTTAATAAAATGAAATTTTCTCATTATTCTAAAGTTCTGCATTGACAGGAATATAAAAGAAGAAAATCACTCATCAACTTCAAACGAAGCAAATATCGGTCATTTTTTTTTTAACAATTGGCTGTAAAAAAATTTAGATTCAATTACTTATCGCTGTGATTAGGTCTTGTATCGACTCTGGTTGCATCTTTAGGAATTCCTGGATCTTGACACGACATTACTGAAATTAAATAAAATGTAATTAAAAACGTGAAATCTTTCTCTTTATCCCACTTAAAATAGCTCCCTCTTCTTTTTTCAAACAGTTTTAATGAAAAGGATTGTTATAATAAGCAACCCAAAGCCATGCCTATTATTAATGAATATGAAAAGAGACGATTTAATTTTAAAACTAAAAAAGGAAAAGGTGGATTAGTAATTCAATATACTAGCATAAAAATTTAAATAAAGCCATAAAAGTATCATGTGAAGAATTAATCTATGAAAAAGAATGAGTCTTCAACTTCGAAATTGCACTATTAACGCCACTTGCCTGTTGACAATACCGCATTTAGGACAAGTGAGGCTCTGTGCTAGTTAAGTTATGAGGCTCGTTATTTGGGCATGGAAGGAAGATGCCCCCCTCCAAACTGGCATTTGCTTAAGCACAGCTAAGCACAATGGTAAATCCGGCACTGCCTGTTGATAATAATATTTAACAAAAAAAGCGATATGACACTCGTTTCTTACCTGGAATACAAACAGGCATGAATCCTGACCAACTTCCATCAGACAAACACATCCGGTTATTTGTTCCTATTAGAATGAAGTCTTTTTTACATTGATACGTTACGCTAAAATAAAGAATATAAAATATTAATGCCTTGTCTCACACCATCACGACGAGAAAACAAATACAGTTTCTTGTCTAATAATTAATAAATAAAATCAACAATAATAAAATGAATGGAGTGACAATAAAACATGAGGCAACATTTCTGAATTTAAATTTGTGAAAATTTGCAGAAGAGTTATTTATATCAACTACAATGAAGAAGTGCGAGGTAAAGCTGTCTGCAAATGGCGAATCTGTAGTCGAGGTAAAAATGACTAGTAAACTCCATATTTCTACTGCTCTTTGTAGCATCGATAAGTTTGCTTAATTACATCTTGTAAATATCTCAAAAGAAGGAACATTTTGAAGACTAGAATCAACCTTATCAAATATACAAAGAAAAGAGCAGTGTCTAGAGTAAGAGATTTAATATTTATCTTTCCTAAAAGAAGAACTGGGCAATCATCAGCAAGAATATTAACGACCCTACATAAAGGTTTCAGTCCTAAAGATCATGTTCATGTGAAGAGAAAAGAAACAGATATATTGGATACTGTTCAACAAGTGGATGACACGCGATGCAAAATACGTTTGAAAGAAAAATTCATCGTGCTCAACTGAAACAATCCAAATGTTATTAATGCATCTAAGCATAATAGACAAGATATAATAAAAGAGTAAATATCTCTTGTGTGGAAACAAAGTTGAATTCTTCATCATATAAGTGAATGTCGATATTAGCTCAGGATTAAAGATGACTGGATAAAAAGTGATTCACTGAAAATTATGCAAGTGTTTTTGATTTGATCATGCAAGCAAATAGTGTAATCGTACAACACCCTCCCCAGTCGTTCAAGACTTCCAATATCGCGGCTGATCGATGAAGATCACTGCGATCTCAGATCTTCCCTATCCCACGTTGTGATTTAAGTTTGAACATAAGGCAGCCAAGATCGAATCATCGCAAATATCTTTGTGTTGGGCTGCAGGGCTATGACGTACAGAAAAAAAATAACACTGGAATAAATTGAACAAAAGTAAATACTGTTTTTATATCAGTCCTCCGTACAATAATTGGTTTATATCAGAGTTCGCATGCAATTAATTATCAGTCTGCATCCAAATTGGAAGTAACCTGGTAAAATCTTGTTTGATGCTTTGGTAAATTTTGGCACAAGTCTGAAGTCAGAGGCTTTCGTCAGCAGAAAATCACGTGGGTCCTGTCACTGCTCTCGTTTCCGTCTTTTCTGCTTTCTTCTACGACTCGTCTCCCGAATTCGCTTCGCTCATTCGTATTCATGGACATTCGCCCAAACTGGCATGTGAGGAGGTATGGCAAGGTAGGAGCATTTTGGTGAATCCTCTCCGGCTTACGTCATAACTTTAGGGAATTCCCTCTCTCCACCTCATATTATCACTAAATCTCCTCAGTGAGCGTGGCTGGCTGATCCACCCACACCTGGTATTTCAACTCAACTTTCAACCAGGAGAAACAACTCCAAATTCGCTTTACGACTTTCATTTGCAGCTGTGTTGTTAATAAACATTGCCCCCTATGTCTGGGTCACTTCTCCATTGTGTAAATCCAATACTCAATTATTCCCAGGGGTTTTAAATATAACCCTTCTCGTTTCAATGTCTCTCAGCACATAACACATTCTATTGATAAGAAAACTTTCTCAGGTTTTATCTTAACAACAAATAATATCACAATAGTTTAACAACAAATAATCTCACAATAGTTTAAAATAAAACCAAATATTTTATTATGTTTGGGATAAGGATTTATATTCGTATTTTTGCCCTCATCTTTGTTGGTGAGGACAATAATCCATATATATATATATATATATATATATATATATATATATATATATATATAGTGTAAATAAACCCAAAAATATTCTAAAACTGAAAAGAAAAATACGGATTCTGTAAGGTCAGCTTATTCAGTCTCAGATCTATCAATCATAGACAAAGGCTAAATATCTAAAATTACTGCTAAATGTCTATGTTAAATAATGTGCGTAGAGGTAGCACTTCATAAGATGAAACAGAACAAAAATATAGATTGCAAGAGATAATTCCAAAGTATTTTAAGAGAAAATAAAAAGCTGAAAGAAGATATAGTAAGTATTACGAAGAATTTATAGATACGAAGGAAGAATCTCATCTACTAGGGTTATAAAATGACGTAAAAGTTGCAAAGGTAGCCAAAAGTTATAATGTAAGATTTTCTTGTGTGTTTTTTTTTTTTTAGTATATGATAAAATAAACCCCACTTTCATTAAAGTACCTAGGATTTTGCGAGCCAGCTGGAGGAAAGCGAGAATGCAATATTGTTTAAGCATTTAGCAGAAAATTACTCTGAATACAAATTTTACTCCCCAAATCCCTGCAGTGCTAGATGCCTATAGGATTCTTATAAACAGCGACAGATAAATGTAAAACAAAAATGTTACAAGCTGATTTTAACTTTTATTGGGTCCATATTCTAGCATCAAGATGACCTATTCAGAAAGCTTATGAGAAAAAATATACCGTGTGGAAAACAAAAAAACTCTACTAAATAATGACATTTACAGAACCAGAATTAAATCCTCCTACCCGTAGGCGTTGGTGTTAGGAGAGATAGAAGCTCACCTTAACACTTGCCAAAGGAAATAATCACAGATGTGAAATTGGGAATGTTTATGTCCTGTATACAAATTATAGAGTTTAGCAAAATAATAATTTTTCGAAACATGTATAAAAAATAATTTAATAAATTGGTCTACACTTTATACATTGATTCTTAGAATCTGTCTTTATTGCTTAACCAGGTAAGTGAAACTGGTGACATTATAGTTTTATGAAATCAACGAATTTACGTTTTGTGAGAAAAAGGATAATAAACTAAAATTAAAAAATCAGTAACTTTCCATGATGCACTTACGTATCGCCATATTCAAAACTATATTTGTTACTTGATTCTCCAATGTTTCCATTGTTAGGCATTTTCGGAGTGTTGCACAGATTTTTTCTTACACATCTGAAAATAAAAAGCGAAAAAATTTGAGGATGCTTTTTTACTGCTCGCAGAAACGCGCCCGCGCATGCGCGTACCCGCATCTACACGTTACGATATATCAATTAATTTGTAAAGTGATAGTTATTAACTAAATTTTAATCTGAAAATTTCATTGTATAGTGTCCGTTCTATGGGATTAATATTTACCACTTAGATGCTTTAACAAAGAATGAGATTATGTTTTAAACATATCTACTGTATAAATTATTATATTATCATTATCATTAGGCTAAATATAGCCTTAACTGATTTTCATTCTATGAAAATATTTATTGATATTCACTACTGAGTCTGTATCTGTGTATAGTGTATTACCACACAAATCTTGAAATTTGGTAATCCGATAATCATCTGAGACGGTAAAATAATTAAACATTCATTTTTACACACATTTGATACGTAATTACACTCACTGAAAAATCATATCGTCATTTAAAAATTGTTTTGTTTCTAATCTATTTTGACAATTTAACGAATCAAATTTTCCATTTACCTGGATGGTTTTCCGTCCCAATGAAAATCAGGAGCGCAAGTCCGTGTGCTCTCTCCCTCCAAACGATATTTATTATGACATTTGTAATGCACTTTCCCTCCTGGACTTGTCTCCTCGTCGACCTTTATTTCACCGTTATGAAGTAAAAGTGGACGTGGACAGTAGAAACGAATAACTGCAAAAGTTGAAAGATATGGCAATATTAGTGCAGACGTATTTCCCGTTTTAGTCACAGGTTAAATTGTTTTTGTGCTGTACATGAAAGAAATCCTAGATTATACGACGAGAATTTAAATTTTGATAGCTACTTCATTCCTATTTCAGATTACACATTATACAGATCATATGACCAAGAGAGGTTTGTGAAGAAAAGCAAGATGAAAAAGTTATTAGCGCTATTGGAAAATACGCAAGTTACTAGAATGGAAAAGGATGGCGAAGTAAAAAAGCCCAAGTAGCTTACTTTTAGAAGGATCCACATTCTGATAGAAACATGAACTTTTTCTATTTGACACGCAGTCCCTGCAATCATAGAAAGGGCTGCATATTTGTCTTGGATCGATTTTCTCGCACGGCAAACATTTCTGTCTCGGCGGGAAGTGTTCAAAACTAAATTTTCGGCACCTGTAAAAAATGGAATTTTCATTTGTGCATAAAAACGGAAATGCAGATATAAGCGAAAATATTTCGATTCTGATTGCAAGCATTTTTAAGTTGGAGTTTCTTTAACAGTCAATTGAAAAATATAAACTTTGAAAGTAGATTTTACTAAATAATAATTAATCCAATTTTTGAAAACAGAAAACTATGGAGCAACAAATATATTCGAAATGTTCAGGCAATTGGCAAGAATTCTGTTTCAATAGCACTAGGAAAGGCTTGAATCCATGATTCTCTTACGAATTAATTTAATTTTGGCTATTATTCACACTATTTACATTTGAACTATTATCCTCATCTTTGTTGTTGTTAAACACGATGTTTTCGGCCGTTGTGCCCTCGTTCATCGGGTGAATATTGAACAGGGAATGTCGAACTGAGTCCTTTATTTGATCTATGAGGATAGACTTTTTTCATTTCACTGTTTATAGCTAGGGATATTTTTAGTACTATTCAGTTATTGCTCACAAACCAACGCTTTAATCCACTAGGTTATTATCCTGTGAATAAGAGCTGCTTGCTGATGAGTACTGCTGCTTTTGAAGATATGTTGTCATTTGTCTTTCTTTCTTAGCGGCTCCCATGTAGTATTTATTTATGTTAGGTCTATTAAGGAGGTCCTCATTGCCTAGCATATGCTCTGATTCTTTCAGATGTTTAACTCCAATGTTTTTCTTTGTCCAGTATTTTCACTTCATTCTACAGAGTTTGATGACTACTCTTTTTACTCCATAGGGAAAAGACACAGCAATACTCGATTTCATTTTCTCACCCTCAGTACAGCTTTTCAGTGTTCCTTCAGCTTTATTTTTAGTAGGGGGCTAGTGTTCACTTTTATATTCTTTGCCAATACTTGCAAGGAATAAAGTATACACAGTTCTTGGTCAGGTTCTCTTCTGTGTTCTGCGTTACTCGGCAGGGATTTCTCCGTATAATGCAGTTACTTCTGAATACTATCCTGATGTTTTTATGAACAGCAAATCTTCTGAATCTTTTTTGATAAACCCAGACAAAGCGTAGCAATTTTCTGATCCTTCTCCTTAACCTGTCTCCCCATGCAGACGCCGGTGTTATAATTGCAGGGTAGTCGTTAGTCTGAATGGTACTCTTGGTGTTGATCATTTCTTGTTGGTATGTGTCTGAGTTGCCACATGATTTTTGCCTGGTGTTATAAACATCGGACGTCCCCTTTTTGCATGGATGGCGAGAATTGAAGTTGAGATGAAGGTTGGCTTGTGTTATACGGATGTCTTCGACTTATTCTCTGTGTGATTTATTTTTGCATCCGGGAAGGCTAGCTGATTATTATTTTCTTCTTCCATTGTGAATTTGATCACATAGTCTAGCACTATTTGTATAGCTTCCTGATGTGGTCAGAGTATGAAGGTGTCATCTACGTGTCTCTGCTGGTTTAAGTGGCGCCATTCCTATAGACATTTCCTCGAAATATTCCATGTATAAGTTCGCCATCACTGTTGACAATGGTGTGCCAAGCCTTCATCTTGTTGGTCTCTGTCAGTTGGAAAAATATTGTCACTATACAAGGTCAACATTTCCATCAGATTATGTATTGCAATGTTAGCATGTTCTCCCAGTGAAGTCTGATTCCACTCGGTGTCAATAGGAACTTTTGTGAACCGGCTCACCACATCCGATTGCTATGGAGGGCATAATGACCGAAATGTTCTGATAACAAAAACAAAGATGAAGAGATTAGTGCAAATATAAATAGTATAAAAAATAACTTCTCACCTCAGAAATTTAGACAGAAAAAGTTTTGGATAACAGCTCGAGTAATTGACATTTAAATATTTATTATCCCTGTATTGCACATATCATTTTTATCCAATAGTTGTAAAGTAATTTCTGATGAAATCAATAGAATCAGTGTTTTGGGAATGGAGAAATCTCTACACATACGTGAGGCAAGTAGAAGGAAAGATCACATGAAATGTGTTTATGATTTAGCTTAAATTTATGATGTGGTTAATGTGTTTATGATTTAGCTTAAATTTATGATGTGGTTAATGTGTTTATGATTTTATCGAAAGTGCTGTGTAGGTGGGATTCATAAACAAGCAGACAGCTTCAATCGGAAACCGCAACAGAAAAGTAAACTTTTTAGTAAAGAATTACAATATTTCATTAAAGCGTCACATCAAAAAAAAAATAAAGTTGCTTGAAAAGGAATCTAAAGATTTAGCCAAAGTGCTGCATACTTACAATTTTATCGGAACATCGATCTCCTGCTTTGAATGTGGACCGCATGGACAAGTAACTAAAGTATGACCACATTTTAAGTCTGTGGTAGAGATAGGTGTTGCTATTGTAGCTAAGAACAAATAGGTCCCTGCAAAAAAAAAAAAAAAAAGAAAGTAATTCTTCTGTTTCGTAGTAAATACACATGCATTGCTATTTCTCTTTTTTCCTATTTATCTTCATATCAAACTATATCAGGATATACCATTAGACATTGCGTGTCCCCTGATAGACAAAGTCTTTCCTAAATTTTTCTACGATGACTGAACTGGATCATGTTATCTTCAAACTCTACAAAAATGCCTTGTTGCTTCTTGTTCTCCAGCTTGCAGGAAATCATCTGTAGTTCATGTCTTTAAGAACTCTGGTGAACCTTTCGATCACTCGAATTATCATCCTGTGAGTCTTTTAACTCTTTTGACAACGTACAAGAAGCTCTAATTAACTGTGAATTGTCTAAGCACCTTACATTGTACAGCTTTCTTTCAGATAAAACAATATGGCTTTCGCTTCCCTTGGTCAACCGTCTATGTGTTAATGCTTATTACTGAATTTGTCTTTAAATAATAACAGCTAGGCTCGGACTGTTGCTTTCATCTCAAAAGCCTTCCACACAAGCTAAAATGGCCATGGTGTCTCTGGTCAAATATTTGACGGCACAGTATTTCTCAACAAATTATGTAATGAGAGTTGTGCTGAACGATCATTCTTCTACATACTCTCACATTAACGCAGGAGTTCCCCCAGAGTTTATATCCTTGAGTTAATGTTGTTTCTTATCTTTATCAATTGACATTCCTGATGTCATTAGTTCTCAACAGGCAGCTTCTCACGAAAATGACCTCCAGTCGGTTGCTAACTGGGAGAAGAAATGGCTTGTAAATTTTAACGCCCCCAAAATATAACTACTATCTTTTAGCCATCATAGAGATATATTTTTGCTTTCCCTCACCATGGCTAGTACTAATCTCTAGGACAGCAAGTCGTTGTGTCTTTTTGTTCTCACATTTTCCACTAACATTAAATGGAATTGTTATACTGAATTAATTATTAGGTGTTCTGCTAGGAAGATGGTTTCCTGTATCATGCTAGAGAATTTTTCTTGCTAGAATCCATCTTGCACATTTATAAATCGTAGAACCCAGTTAAAAATTGTAGAAAAAATCAATAGATTCAAGTAGTAAAATTCAGATCTCAATTCTGTGCAAAAGTATGATCACACGAATCTCGGTTTTCCACATTGGTATTTATTGACCATCACATTTTCGTCTCCTCAAAAATACTTACTGAGTGCTAAAGTTGTTTTGTAAATAGTTTCTCGCTTTAAAGGTATTTTCAGAAAATAGTTTACATAGTTCATATTAAGAGAATACTCAAGTGACAAATAGACAAAAATCAAAACATATTTCGGCCTTGGTTGTATTTGCGCTGATATTAACTGACGGCCTTCAACTATATTTACGCTACGCGCACATAACATAACGTAGATTTTGGATTCTCCCATGACAATCTCATACATACGCTCCACTCTGGACTAAAATAATTCATTTCCTTTGTTTGTTAAAAAAAAAAATTTCGTATGAATTTTGTTTGCGAGGAACTTTATAACTTATTTTTTTCAGCTTAAAAGAAACTAAAATTATCTTTGCACTCGATTATGACAGTGTTCCGAGCTGCGGCCTACTTCAGCCACCAGTTATGGCGGCGTTCCGAGTCAATTCCGGTCTGCTCGCTTGGTCAGGATCGATCCTGGTATCAGAGAACAAGCCATCAGCCCACTCGTCGGTCGTTTATGGTGTTTGACACAGTAGCTGATCTCTGTTGACCTCTTCAACTGTGACCTCTCTTACCCACGTTGTGATTTTGATCTTAAGAGAGTCAAGCTGAATTTCCACTGGAGTATCTCAACAACGCTAAACTAAGGAGTTGAACACGCTCACACAGAATTGAAAAATAAAATGGACGACGCGCGAATAAGTCACGATATAAACATCATGTTTATATCAAAATAACAAAACAAAATATTTACAGTTCTTTCTTTGTTCTTTTTCTTCTTTTCCCAAACCGTTCTAATATATGGCGACGGAACGAAAATTTCGGATTACTTCTTTAAGGGTGGCCGGACTTGACAACTGGTTTTATCTTCAAGTACTGTGATTTGTACTTTCACGGACGGCACAAGGTTATTCGTCGGAGTTTTTCTTCAGCGACAACTGGGTTTAACTTCAAATACTGTGATTTGTACTTTCACGGACGGCACGAGGATTTTGTCGGAATTTTTTCTTCAACAGATAATTATTATTATTCTTATCATTAGGTTGGCAAAAGAGCGTTATATCAGAAATCTCTTAACTCCGGTCACAACCTCACTGCGACTGCAACTGGCTCCGACTGCCTCCGACTAACTGACCCCAAATTTAACTGGCCCCAACTGATTTTAGCCCCGTGGGCACTTGTATTTATGGGTGTCCCTTCCAACATGTGGGGTGCGGGTGAATAGGCGGGTTTTATGCAAATCCCCTAAAATTCAACCAGTCGTTTTCTTTCGTTTTCTATTTCACATTTCCAATTTTGGAAGATCCCCTCCTCTTTTTTGGGGAGCTATTATATGAAGTCAGCCTGTCTGACGTAATCTTCTGCTTTTTCATTTTTCTTTCTCAGGGAAATGTTGGCCGACAATTTTTTCCCATTGACACCTTTCAGCAGACGACCTTAACCTCTGGTCCCCGATCTGCCAGCTGTGTCTAGCTGAATCACATTGTGTAACTTTTTCAACAAAATTCATACATCTGTTCCCATATCCTGAGAAAATAAGTCTCTTTCTGACAAAAATATTAAAATCGTTTTGTTTAACCCTTTTCGTCCGTACGCCATGTTACATATTGTTACACGGTAATAAAATATATTTGTAGAGCAGTGTTGGAAGATTATTTCTTTTCTTCGTTTTTCACACAATTCACCCCTCTACACATGCATGTATTGAATATTGCTGCTATATCTGGTCTGGCACTTGCTGCTATATATTTCAAAATCCAAATAAGTATCTCTAATATTATTTGTCCTGACCGGGCATTTCGACTTCAGTTACTTTCCCACAGACATGAAGTGGTTTCCCAGTGCATTTTCTATAAATATTTTCCTGGGAATTGTTCTAATGAACTTTTCTGTTTGGTACTTTGCCCGCAGGAATTTAAGCGTAGGCAACTAGGATTCACTGTTTTACTGTTTAAATAACTAGATATAACTGCAAGTTCTATTTTAATAGTTTCCTCCAACAGGAGTGAAAAGTCCCTGGATTTGGATGTTATTTTTGGAGTATTACAATTGAACATAAAGTTAATTTTATTCCTGTTTATTTGCTGCAATATAGACTGGTGCCCCTAACAAAATAGATGGTCCCTACACGCAAGCAACCAATCTTTCACTGGGTAGCATGTCACTAGCATTTACCGCTGGTGGCCTGTCGTCGGACCGCCGGTGTGTTCGTCTCGGCAATGTTACCACTGGATGACCCCTAGCGGTGGCTACTACCAGAGGCCCACTGGCGTTGCCATCGGGCTACTAGCGGCTTGCGCGTAGAAAAAATATGTGGATATTTTGAAGCAACTCAAGACATGAACCAAAAAGCCTAAACTTGTTTGTTTTTTCCATATAGACAATAAACGCAATCATACTTGAGGCAAAATGTCTTAAGCACAAAACCAAAATATTAAAGCTTCACACTCTTTACTTCTACTGTGATTATGACAGTTCACATTCTTAAAATAAAGTTGTGATCCTAACTAACCTAAGGCAAGGAAACTTTACTTGAAGTAAATACAAAGAATTGTGAAAAACCGAGTTTAAATGTATTTCTCTAAGTTGTATAAAACATCTGACTTCGATTCTACTTTGGACAAAACATAAGTGAAAACCATGAATATGAACAACTAATAATGCATGACCTGGCATGTGATATGTATTGACAAGACTCTCGAAAAACAGCTGATCGTAAGTAAGCCTGTATTTTACAAGAGTATGGAGAATAACACGTTTATTCTAATTTAACTGAGCAAATTTAAAAGTATATAAAATACAATAGAAAAAAGACAACCCCATAAGATTATAATGAAGGTTTATTCAAGGCAACTTGACTAATGCACATTTGTGATGTTCGACTATGAGGAGGAGACAACGATAGCTGCTTTCACCACAGCTCGAATAGTAATTAGATTGTCCCAAAGATACTCTAAAATTAATAAATGTTTATCCCCCTACCTTCAAAATTAATCATGAAGAAATTTAAGAGGTTTACAACATCAATACGGTTATTTTCTGAAGGAAAATTAATTACACAATTTTGAATTCACTGTTGATGTAACAGAATGCTACTGGATTTCAGTGAGAAATCAGGAACAGGTTTTGTAGAACAATGAAAATAACAAAGATGATAGGAATACCAAATTTATTACTATAAATAAGGAAATAGCTGAGAATATAGGCGGAGAATAAATAAATGAAAATATCAATAACACAGAGAAACATTATAAATTAAATGAAAAAGGAGAAATATGGATATGAAAACTAAGAGATAAAAAGTTTGAATTAAAAAATAAAAGAATGTTAGAAAAAATGATGATTAACATGGAAAGAGTAGAAAAATCTATCAGAAAAGTGAAGAGAACAAGAGAAAAGTCATCAAAAATGAGGAAGATGTTAAGGATAAGCTTCAAAGACAAAATTACCACAGATACTGGCAATATGTCAGATAAATTAATGTTTAAAATTTAAAATGTGAAACGTGGAAAATCATCAGGCGACGATGGCATAGTAACTGTGGTGACAGAGAAACAAATAAAAAATAAATAACAAGACCAACATTTCACCATCTCTAAAAATAGACGGATAATAAAACATCGCAAGGCAAACAAAGTCATAATTTGACCAATCAGAAAGCTTTCACAACCAGGATTTAAGAAAAGAAATAAACAAATAATGACATGGAGTAAAAATTTCAGAATTTAAAAAAAAGAAAAGTTCAATCAACTTATCAGAAAATTTTCACAACTAACATATAAGGCAGCGAGTCAATGAGAATCGAGAAGACCTTTTCAAAAGGGAACTATGGACGTGTATATAAACATAAATTAATTTGGTCTATTCTCCGATGTTTTGGTCATTACAACATACCCAGAGACGAAATAGGATATTTTCATGACTAGCTGGCGACCATGTATGGCTAAACCGTCCTTTACTACATTGAAAACAAATATAGCTTCCTTCACCACGTGGTCAAGTGGCGGCTACTACATTTACACACACACACACACACACACACACACACATATATATATATATATATATATATATATATATATATATATATATATACTGCCTCCTGGATTCTTTTACACAACAATCTGTAAATTTTCTTTTAATCATTACACAAAGCTAATATAAACCCAAATCAATGATACCGATATATGGTGGGAACGGATGTTGTCTAAGATCCACAACATATCTATAACTGATAACCCCAATATAACATACATTTTGAAAGATATAAGTGATAAAAATAATGTTGTTTCCAATCTTACTGGTAATGTTCATGTAATGTATTTTAAAATACATTTTTGGTACAAGGACGAGGGGGATTGGGGAAGTACTGGTCGTTACTGACTATCCTACACCGAGCTAATCTGATTAATTCACCAGAACACATCCTTCTACACCAAGTTACGCAATGGGAAAATCAAAGGCTTATCCAGAAATAAAAAGGGAATGAAAACAAACTGGGGTGTTTGGGAATCTTGACATGGATGACAATAAAAGAGAGTGCCGGGAATAACAATTACATTAACAAGATGAACAAAAAAGACAAGCTTTACCAAGCAAGGGGTCCGTCAAGAACCCACCCTGTTGTGCTTATAGGTGACTAAAAAAGATCAAAATGGGTCTGATTCACACGAACCAAGTTAGCCACTTTTACCCACCTTTCGCTGAAATCATACACTATCAGATCCGATGTTCATCCTGAGAAGATGTCTATAAACCCCAATTAGATGATGATGAAACTAACGTACGACACGTAAGATTCTCTCCATCTGCGTCGTCAAAACACCACCCTTGCCACAGCTAGCAGCATAAGAAACACTAAGAGCCCGAATTTATCTCCTCTTGTTCGTGTTGCTGCTGTTTTTGTTGGCGCTGCTGTTGTTGACGCTGTTGCAGTTGATGCTGCTGCTACTCCTGCTGTTGGATCTGCTGCTCCATTCCTGTTGTTGCTATTGCTACTGCTAATCTACTGCTAATCTTGTCCTCCCCCAATGCCTGTTTAGATGTACATGGTTGAGGCGCCGTATTCCGGCCTGGACATATTTTTGCCAAGTACGCGGCGGCATCAACACGACCAGCAGAGAGGTCTTCTTACCTCCACGATAAGGAACATATTGCGGACTCTGCCTGTCAGTGTATTGGGGATGTTCAGGAAACCTTTCCTGTGTAAGGTCACCAGGAAACCAAAATCTCCAGTGGCAACGCCTGTCTTACTTAGTGCCCGAACGGCATCCCCGACCTGAGCATACTTGGCGAAAAAGGCCCCAACATAGTCCACAGATATGTCCATGGTCACCCCATATATCCTAATTTTGGTCCGATGAGTGCCCATATATTTCGTTTGCCTTGGTAACCAGGATACTTTCTGCCAGTTCCTTCGCCCCTTCTTCCGTTACGTCACACATAACATTTGGTCTTTTTGTACGTCACACATAATATTTGGTCTTTTTGCCAGAATCTTCGGCGCAATATTCAGGCATTACAATGTCTCTTCTATCATTTCCCTATTAACGCCTATCAATTTACTGATTTTCACCTCTATTGTCAGCAGGAAGATAGCTCTTGTGACTGCATTAAGAGCTTCGGGCATGGTTAGTAGCGCATTTCCTTTCATGAAGTTCTTGTACTCCTCCTGCATCCGGTCAAAATAAGATGTGTCCTTTTTGACCTATTAGAAGTCCATACAGAGTACGCTCCTCCGAATGTACTGATCGGAAACTCGATGTATCTCCTCCTTACACAATTCTGAGCCCATGTTCACGGCTTTGTAACCGATGTCTAACTACCTGACGCTGGTGGAAGACCTTCTCTTATGCTTAAGCCTCTCCCTCTACATATTCCCAATAGCCGTTCCCACTGACTACCTTTGCACTAAACTAGTCAGCTGTTGCCGGAAGTCTTTTCTGTCCAGTAAGGATAGATTGAACTTTCAGTGTCCACCCATTCGGGCACAGACAAGTCTGTGGTCAGAATAGCCTAATCAGTGGAACGTGGAGTAATCTAGAAAATCTAGATCGACTCTTCTCATTAACATTCTATTAAGGTAGCTGGCTACCCGGGTAGACAGCCACATAAGAGCCCACGTCCACATCTCCATCCAGTGTGATCTACCCGTTATCTATCGACGAGATTAAAATCGTTGATCAGTTCGATCAGGTTATGATCACTCGACTTCCCGCTCTGTCTGGTCGTTGGGCATATAAACCGCAACGATCCGAAACGAACTACTGTTCACGTCAATATCGGCCACGATCAACTGGCCCACTGCATCGACATGGACAAGACGACTCTCCTACACCGAAGGAAAACAGTCCACAAAGTAGGCAGGTAGCTTTAATCCGACCCCACAAGCCTCTCGCCAGCTTGGTATCCATTTTTCAATACAACCTTTTAGACGCAGACTGGACAGAAAGCTGCGTGGAACAGAACCCAGACCCGGACGGATTACCCTATACTCCCACATCAGATGTAATTCATCTGTTAAGGACAAAAAACGCCGACGTCCTATATAGTGAGGAGTGCAGCAACACCAGACCCACCCTGCACATAATTTCAAAGTAATGACATCAGGTACACTTAAGAGGACCTTCCACTTTGAACACAACAATCTTGTTTAAAAAAAAAAATAAAAAAAAACTACACGCAGATGATGACATTGTGTCGAAAGTACTCGGAATAAATGAACATGGTAAATTTTCTCTCTTCCTTTAATAAGGATACTACGAAGCTTGTTCGTGAATATGAGAGGATCCGATTGAAAATAAGTAGACAAAACTTGTCTAAATTATTCAGTGAGACATGTCTTAATGCTGCCAAAATATACGCAATTTAAATTATATATATATATATTACATGAATCATTCATACAAAAACAGATATGGAAGTTAATGATATAAATAGCGAGAATACATCTTCGCAAACAAATTTAATAAAGTACATTAACCCCGAACCTCTAAATGAATGTTATGATCCCTGTTTATAAATTCCAGTTGCATAAGGTCTTTTATAGTTTTTTACAAGCTTTCATCTGTTCATACAGACATCATCAGGTATAGAAATACTGTTTTTGTTTTTTACTTCTAGGTAATAACAGGACAACGAAAATATAGATGTAATTATATATATATATATATATA
The DNA here is from genome assembly GCA_963932145.1 of Acanthosepion lycidas. NCBI lineage: Eukaryota > Metazoa > Mollusca > Cephalopoda > Sepiida > Sepiidae > Acanthosepion > Acanthosepion lycidas. Next base: position 72,404,225 of record OZ010597.1, on the reverse strand, counting down.
TATATATATATATATATATATATATATATATATATGTAATTACATTATCTACAGGTTCGGGGTTAATGTACTTTATTAAATTTGTTCGCGAAGATGTATTCTCGTCATTTATATCATTAACTTCTATATCTGTTTTTTTGTATGAATGATTCATGAAATGTAAATTGAACTGCACCATATACTTGATATTAAAATAACTGATCCAACGTGCAACTTTCGGATAATAACTGTGATATTCCTGTATTTATTGAACAATTTAGTTCATGCCACAATGACTGAAAAACCTACCTGTTACCATATTAGTACAAAAACGCACAATCTTAAAATTTAAAAATTCAACCTCAGCGTTGCGACCACACGGATCAGGGATCATAACATTAATCTACATATATATATATATATATATATATATATATATATATATTCTGTTTATACGTTATTTTTATAGATACAGATATTTTGGTAAATGCTTTGTATTAACAATATTTACGGGCCTGAATGTCCTAGAAATTTCATAGAAAATATGTGTCCTCCGACAGAAATCGAACCTGTATCTTAGAAGGAATCATCATATAGCCTGACGTGCTATGCCATTTAGGTCAAATTAGTGTTTTTAAACAACAAATTTCACATGATTTCTCTCGAACGATCATATCTGCCCGAAGCGTATCTTAACGTAAACAAATAACATCATATATTATGAAATGGACTAAATCCGACAATTATTTTAATATATTTACGTTTCAATTTTAAATTTTAATGTTTGGCAGCAAGTTTTATCAGCAACTCGAGATTTTTCTTGTTAAAAAGTTGAATAATTTATCAAGCATTATGGATACAAATAGTGAATTATATTTTGTGTGTTTTTTTTTTCGAGACTTACCATTAGAAAAATGAATTTACGGATTTGGTAAAAAACACGGAATTATGTCAAAATTAGCGAAAGATTTGATCCCTTAATAGTCAGTTTAATTTTTAACGTAAGTGGAAAAAATCCAATGTTGATAATTTAGCGAGGGTCACAAAGCACTACCCAGGCTTGCCCCCACCCTGGTTCGAGGGTTTGTGGTTAGTGTGCACCGTCCCTGATTACAATATTGCCCAGCATAAAAATATCAATTTATAAAGAATATGTAATATTCATCTGACTTTTTCATTTTGGGGTTTCGTAGTTCTTATTTTTGGCAGTGGCTTAAAATCTTATTTGAAAACCTTTCATGGTGAATCAAATTCTCATAAATAAGATTTAATTTTGACATAATAAAAATATTCTTTAGTATAGAAGAAAAATCAAAAGATAATGTACAATATCTTAACTAATACACAATTATAAAATAGAATATTCCTTAAAAGTGAAAGGCTGTCAAATCCGTTAAATAACAGACTTTACTGCCAGTATTCAAGTTAAAACAGAATTTCAAGTTCAACTTCTGACTAGAGTGGGCATTATGTTTTATCTTATATCCTGGATATTTCATAAATCATTCTTATGTTATCTTTTGCTTGGACATGCAAAAGATAATATAATTAAATATATTAATCATAGATCTATGCATACGCACACATATAAAAAGAACGTTTACACGGCTAATAATAGGATCTTTCTTCATAGAATGCTAGAAATTTAAGATGACATATTTAGAAATGTGCGTCAGCTACCAGGCATTGAGAAAAAATGTTAAATATCAGCAAGAAAGACCAACTAGAAAAGAAAATAGTGAGACAGGAAGAAAAAGAACATCATGCAATTGTTTTATGAGGATTGTAAGTCAAAAGAAAAATCATTATTTATTCAAAATAAATGTAAGTTTTTCTTTAATATCGATTTTCTGATTTATGATAAAATAAATTATATAAAACATTAAAACTGTCACGGCTGAATTTGTTCAGTGATTGACTTGCATAATCGAAAGCGTATTGTTGATAAAGCATACTTTTTTCGCCTAGCAATTTTATAAAACATTTCCTCACATACAACAATGTATTTTACGAATCAATTTCATCGTTTGCCTTTGAAACATTTATTATTCAAATTAATTTAGTCTATTATTTGAGCGGAAAACTAGTTGAACTTTATAGCATAAAACTAACTGGCAAAGTTTGTAAGAATTCAGTTCAAAGTGAATCCTCGCAACACGTCAAGCCCAAATGCTCCAGAAACCTAGTGAGATTTTTCATGTAAAATGAAATCTAGAAATACTGAAATAGTTAATACATAATCGCTGTCACTGCGAAACTTGTAAAATTTAAATAAACAAAAAATAAATTCACTCACAGATGTATTGCATATTCCCAAAAAGTTTTACTTTTGCTTTACTTTCTGTATCCACCGTTTAATATCCAACCAACCTGAAAATAAATATTGAAATGGGTTGCATTAAGATATATATATATATATATATATATACGGAACACGACGTAAGCACCACCACTTTTGGTATGTCCGTCTGCCTTTCCTTGTTTTCATCAATGTTTTCATTATTTCGACGCGGGGATTGTCAGTAATGCGTGTGTTGTAGTGGGTGTCGTCATTTAACTCCCATCCCATATCAAAGTGCCTCAGGATCTATATCATTTTGCCATCAGATGCATTCTTGGTTTCTTCCTGACACAAGCTGTTTAAATTCAGCAAGGCATTATCTTTTGGAAGAATAAAAACAGTAAGGATTGGGAGAAAAATGCCAAAGATTTGTAATGATTTTTAGTGAACCAAAGAAAAATGAAAATTCTTCAAGTGACTTTTTCTTAACTCACCCCCATAAAAAGCAAGTGAAATTAAGATAAAAATATATATTCTATTGACATCGATTTTACTGTATATAGTTTTGACTCCTTCGGCAATGTTTTTGAGATTATAAAAAATATGTGCACTAAGTACAATGCCATACTTATTATACACCTTCTTATAAAGAAATAAATTTGGAAATAAATCTTTTTATTAAAAAATTATAAAAAATTATAAAATGTAAACCAGCTACAATGCAACATTTGCGGTAAGAATTATAGACATTCTGTAATTATACAAACGGAAAATTTTTAATTCCAATGAATAGGGAGATACACACTAAAAATATTGAGTATTTATCGTTTCACCTAAAATCTAAAATTAAAAGAATGCTTGAATCAGAGGAAAAGATGCTCTCAACCAATTTTAGTGAATTTACGTGGTGAGAGCAAATGAAAGAAATGCCCAGAAAATGTACTTTTTTAATTTATAATTATAGTATCTTGTTATGTGTTTATTTACGTTTTTTTTCATGATCATAGATGCTTTTATAAATTTTTAAATAAAAATTATTTTCATATTTAATTCTTTGTAAAATAGCAAATAATAAATATTTCATTCTAGTTTGTTACACATTTTTATAATCTTGTAAATATAAAATTATACTTGTATATAAGCAATTTAATAAATAGTGTTTAATATTTTACTGCCAGTCCTCAAACTTTCATATGTTTGGGTTTTATTAAAATTCTAATCATCGCTTTTTACAACAATAAAGATTTCCGAGGGAGTAACAACTCTAAAGTAATAGCTATGTTAAGGGAATAACCGTCCTTTTGACACCGTATTGCGAACACAATGGTTAAGAAGCATTGTCACTAAGATAATATCATGATTACTACTATATAGTATGTAAAAACAATTATAAATATGGCAAAGAGCGATCAAGGAAAATACTAGAGAATGAGTAAGAGTAGTTGATCCGCAAGAATGATAGAGCAACTGTCTAAACACAAGCATGATTTCTGAGACAAATCACAAAACTGATCTGAACTCGAATCTCGTTTGAAGTTTATTCTTTATATCTTTAAATAGGCCTCTTATGACTAAGAATCATAGGCGCCAGTCATAACATCGGATGATATTCAAGACAGGAAATAAAATTTTCCTACTTCAGTTCCTCGCTAATTCGTAATACTTCATACCTCGACTTAGGAGCTAGCAGTACCAAATTATTTTAATCCCACCTAAACTAAGAATTAGCAATAAATTTCTAACAGCTTTTAGTTATAGACCACCCCAAAACTTATTAGACGCAGAATATTAAGTAAATATCTTTTCTTTAATTTCCAGTACTCACAAAAGAAAGGGATAAAATTGATTTGGGATTGGCTGGGGAAACACTTGACGAAGGAGAAGTAAACACTAGAAACACCGAACAATGACTGCTTTTATTCAACAGTTTGCAGAATATAGCCATTGCATTAATTTCAAGTTTCTTTTTCATGATTTTTTAAAAATTTTCTTATTAAAACTTTTTCATTAATTTCACATGGGATATATCAATAACTTAACTATAAGCAAACAATTTTGACTTAAGCGATTGTTCAGTATCGTGACTCAGTTAGGTTTATCTGTTTTCAAAGAAGTAATTAATTTATATCTATCCGTGTGTATATTTGTTTATATATATGCTAAAAGACAAAGAAAAACTATTTGATAAGGAAAGGTTGATGGGTACATGTGCTCTCGCTCATAGCCCAAACATTACCCTAATCCTAACCCCCATAAAATACATTACAAAACATTTTCATTTGATTTAATAGCAAAGCCAAGGATAGAACTGTTAGACAGATGAAATTCCTTGCGACATGCAATAATCATGGATGAAAGCCTCTACAGGTTACGACATATTGAAAAAATAAACAGAAAAAAAATCAGAAATTCGTTGCTGAATTCAAATACAAAAGAGTATTGAAAATTGTTATATATGTATACATGAATTTAGGTAAAAATGGCAGCGGTAAAAATGGCAACGGAAAAAATGGCCGCGGTAAAAATGACAACGGTAAAAATGGCAAAAGTGGATAAATAAGAAAAAATGGCAAAAGGAAAAAAAATTATAGATGAATATCTCACAATGAGTTTATTAAAATCTTGGATACAATACATAATGGAAAGACATGAGAAGTTTGTCAAATTAAAAAGAAAATTCAGCTAAAGCTCCCCTCTCCCATGAGATTTTACTTTTTAGGCGATTACATCTGAACACACTGAAAAACTTGGGTAAAAAACAATTGACGAAACCGAAAAAAAAAAAAAAATAACCAATAAAATAATTATTTCAGAGGTTATCAGAACGCGACAACTCTTGTCTGATGCGTTTTCAATCTTTTAATACTCAAGTGTGAAGTCTCTGAGAGGCGTCATAGACATTTAGCAAATAGGTGTGAACAGAAATTCAAAAGGTTTGCTGAGGGAATAGGCTAAGTGAATTCTAGAATATTTACTTCATTTACCATAATTTACCAATAAAATAATTAAATTAGACTGAGAGTCAATAAGAAATCTGTGAATGGGATTTCTAACCTTCGCGATTTTTTCGATTCCGATTAATCGTCCCAACACTAATATATATATATATATATATATATATATATATATATATATATATATATATATATATATATATATATTTATACATTAGGATTAGATTAGTGTATATATATATGTATTAGTCATCAAATTCACTTAAACACGCTACGATTTGTGCTTTTACTGCAATTAGGAGTAGGAACCTAGCGCACCCCCCCACACCCCACAACAATAAAACTTCTAAAAATCGACATCGAAAATTTAAAAAAAATGTTTTTAATACTAGGAGCGGGAACTTAGCCCCTATTTAAAACAAGGGGAGAAGGAGCCTAGCTCCCCGCCTAGAGTAAATATCTATTTGAAAATATTTATTTTAAATAAAATATTGAGGGTGGAGGTAGCCCTATTTTAAACTAGAGGGATGGGAACTTAGACCCATCCTTCTCGAACGATCATAATTTTCTGTTGTCGAATTGCCATTTTTTCCGAGCACCATGTATATACACAAAATGATATTCTTTGAAAATTATCTGGTTTTTAAGTGATTGTGTGACAAAAAGAAAAATAAATCGACTCAGTCAGTGTTGAGATCAATTTCGGTCCATCAAGTAGAAATGAATAAGAAACGACATCAGAGAAAATTTAGCCAAAAAAGAAAAACTTATCGTTTATCAATAAAAAAAAACTTATCGTTCATCTCGTTATCCATTTTAAAATAAAAAGGCGGCGGTAATTTTTCTTGTGCACACCTTTTGAGAATTACGAGTAAAGTCTATTTTTCCAGTTAACAAGAGTTAGCAACTAAAAATAAAAATAAAAGGACTTGTTATTACAAAAAAAGGAAAATGAATATAACAAGAGGAGAAGAGGTTAAATCGAAACTGGCAGCGTCAGATAAAGCAAATACTTTTTTAAGTTCTGGGACATAACAGGAAATACTGAGCGATAATTTCTCAATAAATAAATAAATTGCTTGTGTGCTAACAGACATACGCGCGTGAAAAACCTCCTAATACTAATAATTAATTTCTATAAGTACACCACGTAAAAAAACCCTCAACAAAATTTGGTCATGTTCCCCCCACTCGGTACAGATGATACTCAGAATGAAATAAGAGAAGGAGGGAGTGGAATTTTAATGGAGAATTTAATTTCTCTTATTATACAAGTATTTTAGAGACGCTAAAGAAAAAGACAAAATTCTTATTACAAGTTAAATTTTTAAAGAAACAAATATTTAAAATGACAAATTATTTTTACAATTTTGCACAAAATTTCCCTTGTGGGCCTGAAACTATCAAGGGAGATTAACATTTCATTGAAATTGTGGCACATTCCTCGTGGGGGGGGGCTGTTAAATATAGCAGTTCATTAAAATACAAATCTGTTTTCTCAATAAAAAAAACAAAAAAAAAAGTTTTTTTCCGTTTAGAACAAAGGAATTTTAGTTACTTTCTTTTTAGAACAATAGTTCGTGCAAATCAATTTTTTCTCAAAAGAAAGTTCACAAAGCCGATGGTTCAAAATTCGAAAGTGATCAGAAATTTATGTCGCTGGTTCCCTGCCTTCTTTAGACTACAATATTCAAGATTTCTGAATAGGCTTTAGAAAAGACATTCTTAGTGAAGAAAATTCACGTAATTTTTAAGGATTTGTCATCTTCTACGACAGTAGTTGTAGGAACAAATTTTCATCATACCAAATCACAGCCTTTCTCACTAGAGTGGTCGAATCCATACTGGTTTCAGATCACAGCTTCCTCGATCGAAATGGTCCGTTTCTTTCTGTTTCCGCAACAGAAGTCTTTACATCACTGTAACCATCAATCCCTTCTACCCATATCACAGTTTTCTCACCCGGATGTGATCTAATCCTCTCTGATTTTTCAGTCATACGTTTCCCTCTTACATAGCAAACAGTTGACTCCAACCTGATCTTAGGGAGTGCATACTTTTATCCCCATTGGGAAAAACTCGAGAATCACTATCCAATCATACTGCGACAGTTTGCAATTTAAATTTGACCTTTTTTTTCTTTTTTTGTCGAGTCCATCTTCTGTAAAATATTGCGACGGAATGTTTAAACTGTCTGATTTCATTTTGGAGGTTTTTCTATAAAATCAATTTGGAGCCCATTTTATTTTTCTCACAGTACACATCAATCTTCATTCATGCTTATAAAAAAAAAAGTATGAATGAAAATTTATGTGAAAATATGTAAATATGTGTAAACTGTCTGTTTCTTTTTAAAACAAACCATGTTAGTAACATTATAATTTTCTTTATTCGTTTTTCATACAATAATATTATCTATTTTATTTCAAGTATTTTTATATTAATTTTTATAAATTTTATACATTCTTCTAGCTTTCTATACAATTTTAATATTAACTTTATATATATATTCTATATTAATTTTTGCACAATCCCTAAATTGAATTATTTTTCTCATACAATTTTATTAAAAATAATTTTATGCTCTCTCTATCTCCTTTTCTCACCCTCTCTCTCTCTCTCTCTCTCTCTCTCTCTCTCTATATATATATATATATATATATATATATATATATATATATATATATATCAGTTTGTTGACTTGCGATGGACACTTAGTTTTAGGTCATTCCCAGTGCAATGTAACATAATAGATTGCCTCGAATTTCGTCCTTTACATATTTATTTACCTAAACAAGCAACATATTTCTGATATATTGATTACACTCTGACATTATATACCCGCAAACAAACTACATTACCTAACTCTGTAGATAAACTAAACAAAGTTGAACATATGATAGAATTTACTTACGAAATAGAAACGAATAACACTCTTTACCTTTCCTAAATCTTCTGTTACACCGTTAGAGGCAATCACGTAAAAGTGTCATCGAAAATCAACTAATAAAAAAGATATCGTAATTTTTGTACTTACCATAGCAAAATATAAAATCCAGAATAATTATTGGGTTCTGTTTGAGAGCACTCAGAATTTGTAACCCTCAATACTTATATGTAGATATGAATTACATTGAAAATACTAATTATTTCATATTCAATGCAAAACAGAAGGCTTGTAAAATATTTCAAAATAGAGGTGTGGATAATTCTGGCAAACCCAGCGAATTAAAATATATTATTTTACCCATCAACTCCATCACAATTACAATTGAAAAGAATTTATCTAAGCTTAACGTAAAATTTGTTACAATTTGTTAATTGCTTTATAAGTATAAAACAATAAAAGAGTTAATTAATATAAAAAATACGAATAAGCTTTAGGAGATATTTACTCTATCACATGTAATAATAGCCACAATCAATACATAGGACTAACCTCGAACACAAAAAGGAACTTTTGCTAAACGACATACTCACTGTATTAGTTGCTCACCGTAATGAATCTGAACGTAATTTCAATTTAAAATATGCCGGTTGAAAGTGCTTTAATCGCTAGTCTTCCACAGTAAATTCGCGTCCAGGTTCTTACAACATTTCACCTTCCTTACTTATCACAATTTAATAATAAAAGTGATAAAACCAAAACAAAGTATAAGCACTAAATTAAATTGGATAGACTATATACCCAGACACATCGAAAAATAAGTAAATTTGAAAGTTTAAAATTTCAAAGATTCACCATTTTCATTTATAACCAACATTTACAGTTTTACATAGGCCTTCACATATATAATTACTTCGACAAGTATGTTCATATCAGAAGGTCACCAGTGTGGATATTGTGTAGTAGGTAAAATTTTCTTCACTTCCGTTATTAAAAAAATGAAAAAGAAAGGAACGCTTTTAAATAGAATAATTTTGGCCAATCAAAAAGTTGGCGCAAATAGACATTTATGTTCGTGTCAAATTCTCGTGCCTGGTCAAAAGGATGGGAAGAGGAGAGGAAAGGACAAAAGAGCACTACTGCGTAGAAATCAGCGATGTGTGACGCACGAAGAAGCAGTTAGGAGTTCATTTGCTACTGATATTTCCACCCTGTCCAGAGCCGTAAAACACAATTACAGAAAGTAGTACATTTCAGAAATCTACTCAGACTTGTCCCAAGTAAACTAACACAACAATATTGTAACATTATTTCAAATCTGATCTGTATTTCATAATATTCTCTGAATTCTTGCCTATCTAATCCTCTTTCTATTCTTTCAAATTTAAAGTTTTCCCAAAATGACTTTTGATGAATAATACAGGGATATTTTAGTAAAAGGCAACCTCTACTAACTGGTGTCCAAACTATTACGCTGCTTCAAGCTACACTTCTTTTTACATCAAAACTTGTTGGCTGGAACTGAACGCTAAGAAAGCAAAACCAAAAATTAAAAAGTTGCCCTCTGAGCATCACACCCGGCTCACAAAACAAAATCCCTCAAAAAATAAGATATAAAATACAATAAAATCACAAACATTGCCACTAAATCAAAAATATGAGAAAAAACGATGCGTCACGATCCACGATATCTGCTTTTAAGAACGATGCTCATAATATTGTAAGCAGTCTTGGCAAACGGACGAACTTTCAATGTCAACCGACCTTACATACGCATCAATTACCGATTCTTCCCTGCCTCCAAGTCGCTCCCCTTACCCACAAAAGTCATATTGCCTTGATCCTATATATTGGCAATAGACATAATTTTATTTTAACAATTCTTGTCTTCTTCTCGCCTCACTGGTGGTACTTGTTGCTTAGTTTGTTCTCTCGTATACGCGTGTTTATAACAACTGGTGTCAGTGTGCAACAGAACTAACGAAATGCATTACACTGACCCCACCCACACAGAAATTTTCGACTTCATGAAACAACAGTGGAAAAGAATCCTGAAGCTCAAAAACGACATACAGACGAACATCGGACAAGAGCAGTCATCGGCGGATTTCAAACAGACCTACAAAGAACGTTGATCGCCCACAAACCCACAGATTACGTCCTATTAATGCGGAGGAAGCAATCACTACGTGATGCAATGAGAGGTATCAGATATGACGGTGAGGAAGGCCGACTCGAAATCACAATTCGAGGTTCAAAACAAACGACAAGAATGCAGAAATAACTATCGACATAGTCATCTTTCTTATAAAACTATGCTCATGACCGAAAAATCAAAACTTGGAGATTCACCATTTATTTACCCTCAAGCCGTATAGTGACACACAACACTTACTTCGATCTCGCCGTAATGTACGCGCATAAAACAAAGCGGTCGGATACCCCAGTGAGCCTGACCAAGTGATCGCCGACATGTCAACAGCTACATCAAATAAGCAGGCAACTCCGCAATACGAACATGCATAGTCCAGTGCCATCCAACCAGTATCGGAACCATACATACCACTATCTGAAGGAATCACATTGAAAGGCCGTGCATGCTTCAAACCACCCCGCATTGAAACACGTGTCGCGACCGCAAATACCACCACAACAGAAGTAGTAAACGAAACACTCAGAATCGCTTCAACGAATCGAATTTTTAGTAGGTACTGATGTCTCGTCCCCCGGTCCACAAGTCTTACTAATACCATCATTTATTTCAACTATCTTCCTTAATCAATGTTAATTTTGCCGTCGACAATTTCGCCTTCTTTGGTATTGGCATACTGGATGGACTCTGGATGCACCGCCTACATTGTGGCTATTCAAAGAAGCAAGGAGGTATATAGTTCACTCAAACATTCGCATTAGTGAGATCGAAGGCAGCGTCCCCATCCTTGGTGAGTTAATATGTAATATCACCTATATTCAAAGACACGTAGACACTGGTTACAATTTCAACGACTCCGATCTTGATTGGTCAGAATATTCTCAATCACGATTCACTAACATAATCCTCAATAAGCAATCGAAACACAACGCTCGAATTCAATAGAAACGAATTCGCATACTAACCAACATCCAATATCGCAGTCAAATGCAACAGCCAATTGCCCCAAAACCAGAAGCAGTTGTCGACGCTGAAATTACACGTAACGACCCCAAAGGCTTCAACAGCCCGGTCCTTGTCGTTCGCAAGAACAACAACAACATCCGTGTTGTCGCCAACTTAAACTTAAAGGGACCTATATATACCAACAATTGACTATATATTCAACAAAATTGGAGTGGCAACAAATAATTTTCATCTCTCGACCTCTGCGATGGGTTTTAGCAGAAGGGTCGATGCTACTCGTCTAACATTTGGTCCTACATCCGCTAGACAGACTTTTTCTCGATGGCCTATACTCTGGCCACTGTCGTGAAAACGTATCCTCCTACAGTGACAACCCCGTCCAGGTTAAGACTTTCATTGGGTACATGATTGCATTTGGACAACACTTCATCGCTCTCTGCAAATTTGGATTGAGAATGAAACCGGAAAACTTCACCTTCCTCGTTGATGAAGCCAAGTTTATCGCTCACATCGTAAACAACGAGTGATTCTAAGCTAACTCCGGGTAGAAAGAAGAACAGCAATGTCTCATCGGACGTCTTTATTTGGATCCGACAATTTCTCAAGATCCCGTCTACAAGAACGAATCCGATCAGACACGTTCTCCACCCTGATGCCACGAACTCAATAGGGTCTTTAAACCATTTATCTGGACTGAAAGAGCCAATAAAGTCCGCGAAAAATCAAGACGCGTCTCTTTTCAACACCAGTCATCTCATTTCTCCACTTTACTGACCTCTTCAGACTCACAACAAACGCCAGCGACATTGAATACATCCTCATGCAAGAAATTGAAATTAGACAAAAAGGATTCATAGGAGTCGCTTCACATATATTCAGCCCATCAGAACAGAACTGGTCTACCACCAAGTGTGAAGCATTCACTATGAAATTGACCATAACCAGATTTTCTTCGGAGCCACCGCTTGGTCTTGTTCTCTGACCATCGGTCATTGAAACGACTAGATTAGAATGAATTTAACAATGCTAAAATACTAGGATGGCAGGAAGAAATCTCTTGCTATAAATTCGCCCGGGAATACGTCTAATGGACGGATATGCTAAGTCGAAGACATGGTCAAAGAAGGACAAACTACCATCCGATCCCACCGTCGCTGGTAAAAATCAAAATTCCAAGGCTCCAGCCTAAATATCTACGTTCCGCCTTGCGGTATTGGTGAAATCAAAGGTGCACGCCTACATACTTGGACATACACACCACGCAACACCAGATGCCATAGACTTTATTCGTCTACCGTAACACCTCAACCATCCTCACCAAGATGATTATCGATCATCTCAACATCGCCGCTGAACGATCATCCAACAAGATATCAAAAATCATCTAGCGCCCACATAATTATCAGGAATGGTCAAAACATGCCCAAACTAGTAGTACCTTACAAACTCCGTACCAGATATCTCGAACAAGCTCATGATTGTCCTCTGGTGTTACCAGTATACGCGAAAATCTTTCCAGATACTGGTGTGATTTCAAGAACCGCAGCATAAATGCTTACGTTAGATTCCAGTACCACCTGTGCAAAATGCAAAGGAAACTATAGTAAGCGTTGAAATTGTTAACAGACTATTCTATTATTTCCCTAACTCCTAACAGATCTCTGAGTTTCAAAAATTGTGTGCTACTCAATCCTTTTGTCAGCACGTCCGTAATCATATCCTTACTTTGACAATATTGTAATTCAATAGTTTTCATTGCAACTTAATCTCAGATATAATGAAACTTAATGTCAATAACTTGACATGATACTATAGATTTTTCGCTGTACAGATCGTTGTGCTCGTTCTCATAGATGATTGTGGGTCAACATGGGCTTCATTAAAATATTATTGAAGACGCTGCATCCATATTGCCTCCTGTGCTGCACTTGCCAAAGCTATATACACCGTTTCAGCTGGAGATAATGCAACACAGGTTTGCTTTTTACTCCTCCAACTGGTGGCTGCCTACTTAGTATAAACAGGTATACTGATGTTGACTTGCGGTCATCCAGATCACCAGCCCAATGTACATCCGAATATCCCAATAGATTGCCTACTTCATTTTTGTCATAGTTACGCATGCCATTGAAGTAATGCATGATATGCTTTATAGCCTTCCAGTGTTGGCTGGGAACAAAATCTTGCTACATTTCCAACAGCATAGGCGATATTGAGTCGAGTCCTTGTTGACAAATAAAGCAAGCATCCAAACACTGACTGAAGTACTGACTGACTGAACAGTTCACTGGCTTTTCGGCTTTTGCCAACTTTGTACCAGCATCAACTGAAGTTGTCACATACTTTGAGTTTTTTTATTTGGAACTTCTCCGGAACTTCTGTGGTGTATGCTGCTTGTCTGATCCATATTTTTCCTGGTTTCGTCATAGTTAACTCCATAACTTTGATTAAAGCCTTGAGTTACCAGTCGAGGTAATCAGCATCAATATTTTCATATGTACACCCATTTATTACCAATAGATTCCCATTCACTGGATAAGTTCAACTATAGGTCCCTATACTTAATTGGTTTGAAGTGAATCCATTTCCCTTTACATTGCTCTCTTCCATTCATTTTTCTCAGGACTGGAAAGTGCTTCTTTCACAGTTAATCGATCATTCAATTTGTGAGCAATGTTTACCCAGTCGCCATAGCAATCTGGAGCTTTCATAGCTCTTTTTGATTTCCTTAGTCTTGTAGCTTCCTGTGAGTTGTTTTCATTATTACAGTCATCATACTCGCTGATACTCTGACATTGAATTTCTAAAATAGGATGCGTTGTGGAATAAAGAGTACACACCCGTCCATTACTATAAAGTATTCCATGGCACGGGGTTAGTAGTAGTTGCACCCACATCAGGCAGTTCACTGCCAGACGCGCAACACACCTGTGGAACTCTCTGCTCGAAGGCAGAGAGGAATCCAGCCGACGCTATGGCTACGTGTATGGACTCGTCTGATAAGCCCGACACCGTGTATGCAGGGTCTACGGTGAATTTTGCTTGGACCTACGGACTCGGGAAAAACCCACGTTAAAGCGGCCTTGTGCTACATTCCTCTCTGTAGGGAGTGTGGAGAGGTAGACAACCCCGACCCAATTTATAAGGGGTCTACAGGAAATATTTTTGTCCAGGATTACGGGCTCGGAATCCCCCCACTTGTGGAAAAGACTGGGCGAATACCATTCGCACATACGTCAGGCAGTTTGCCGGGGAATTTTTTGCTAGAAATCGCCTCACCTAAAAACTGGTTTGTGCCGCATCCCTCTTTTTGTCAATGTTTGGTAAATACCAGTCTAGAGACGAACCCAGACGAGGCTTTGCCGAAGGGCAGAGTCTCGTCAGAGGAGGTATACAAACACAATCTTGTGTATGCGGGATCTAATGGGATTTTTTGCCAGAGCCTACGGGTTCGGAATCGCCACACATAAAACCGGCCTTTTGCAACATTCTTCCTTGTGGGAAGATTGTGTAAATGCCAGTCAAATCGCTCTTAGATAGTTCGCTGCCAGACTCGCGACAGACTTCACGAACTCACTGCCTTCGAGCAAGGAAGTACCCACTCAAGGTTATACCGGTGCGATGTGTCTCCTCTAGGGAAGTTGACAAACTCGACCGTGTGTTTTGAGGTCTACGAGGAATATTTTCCCGAGCCAACGTGCTCGGAATCGACCCAAGTAAAAACAGGCCTTGTGCCACATCCTGTCTTGTGGGGAGAATTGGGTAGATACCAGTCAAATCGCAGTCAAGCAGTTCACTGTCAACCTCGCGACAGACTTGTCGAACTCCTTGACTTCGTGCGAGGACGAGCCAAGACGAGTCTATACCGATGGGCTGAGTCAGGTCTTGGGTGGTCTAACGGGACTTTTTGTCAAGCTTACGTAAAAATCGGCCTTATATACAAACGTTGCGGCAATAGGCTAAGCATTATGTATAGAAAATACTTACACGAATTACGTTATACCAAGTACGAGTGTGTGTTATAACAATAACTTTACAATCGGAAGATATCATAGGTTGATTTTTGATTTCCTCTTTCTTTTGTTCCTCTGATGATTTTGTTTCATTGAAAATTATATCTCTGCTATAGAACTTTCTCAATTTTTCGGTATCATAAAGTCGATACCTTTTAATACTAACACCATATCCGAGAAAAATGCTCTTCTTAGCTATAGGATTCATTTTGTTTCTATCATCCTTTGATATGTGAGTATAAATACTACACCCCAAAAATACGTAAATGTTTCACATTTGGATTGAAGTCTGCCCATAATTCATATGGTCTTATGTTTTTTGTACTGCAGCTTTTGGGCTTCGGTTTCGAATAGATGTAGCCGTCGATAAATCTTCTGTCCGAAATTTCTTTGGAAAATTTGAATCAAACATCATTGCTCGTACAGTTTCTATTAGTGTCCGATTCATCCTTTTAGCTATTCCATTTTGCTTTGGTGCTTTAGGAACAGTGTGTTGATGGTGCATATCCTCCTTTTGTAGGTATTTTCAAATTCTCTCTCCACCGTTGTCAGTATGTATTGTTTTCGTTTTCTGTTCACTAGATCTTTCAACCATGTTTTCCATTCTACAAACTTCTTAAAAACTTCTCCCTTGTGTCTGAGCATGTACACCCATACATCAATAAATGTGACAAAGTATTCAGCTCCACCAAGCGATTTTACCTCATTCTTTCCACATACGTACTAAGCAATTCGGCTACTCTGCTTGCACCAGATTTTGGAAATGAAAAATGATGATGCTTTCCATCCAAGCATGGTTCAAAAAAAGCTCATATCCTTAGTGACATTGAAATCAAGGTCATTTACTAGCTGATATCTTGATAGTTTCTGCAAATTCTTTGCTCAAAACGCCAATGCGAAATTTCTTCTTTGCCGTCATTACTTGAATATTTTGCTGCTGCATGGCGTTTTTCAGCATAGTTCAAATAGTACAAGTTTCCATTTTTGGTAGTTGTAGCAATTGGTTTTTGTTTTTCATCCAGAACCTGACAATTTGTTTCGGTAAATACAGATGTCTTTTCAGACACTTTAGATACACTCAAGATGATAGTTTGGGAACATACAGAATCTCATACAACCTGCATTTTTGCCGCATTCGATCTTAAACTTTCACAGTTCAATCGTTCCCATTCCCAATGTTTCAACTGAATAACCATCACCAATTTCCTCTTCTGCATCCAGCTGTCTAAAGTTTAGAAACTTTTTCACATCATGATACATGTGACACGTTGCTCCAGAGTCCACTATCCAATTCCCTTTTCCATATTTGTTAGTAATGCATTATTTGCAAATAAACCAACAGTGCTCGTTTTCTGAGTTATTGGAGTCTCTTTCCGATTTCATCTTGGTATAGGCATTTCTTTTGGAAAAATTCCCCTTCCAATTCGTCTCCATTGTATATCTACCAAGTAGTCGACAGTTACGTTTCATGTGTCCATTTTTTCCACAGTGGTAACAATTTGGTCCACTTTTGTAATGTTTTGACGCTACAGCTTTGGCTTCAGTTAAAGCTTTGGCTTTCCTTTTCTTTAAACTTTGTCCACTTAGGCATATTCTGACTAGCTTCGAGCGTTGTCACCAGCAAAAAAAAAAAAAAAAAAAAGAATATGGAAGGCTAGCTAAAAAATGTACAACTCAGTCTTCCTCATTAATAAAATCGCCGATGACTGAAAACTCATTAAATATTTCAGTCATCATTTTAATATGTTTGTTAACAGAATCGCCTTCTGTCAATTTAAGCGAATATAATCTCCTCCTCAATATTTCAGACTGGAGGATGAACTCAAGAAGGATGCAGACACATGTTGTTCCGTGTTAACTCACTCATTTATTTATTAGGGACAACAAGACAGTGCGCCCTCATAACTACAATAAAAACAATGAAACTACCACAATACCTACTTTATTCAATGAATTTAAGGCCATGACTTCCTCATGCTTTGCTCGGAAATTCTCATCCAATTCAACGCTCGACTCATCTGGTGTACCGACACGTGATTTTCCCTTAGAACGGGGGCTCTATTGAGACGCACATAACCCTATAACAGCCATTGTCCCGAAGAATGTGCTCTTGAACTAGCTCCTGTCCTCTCCAAACTATACAACTACTGCCTCACCGACTTTTGCTTTCCAGCCTTTTGGAAATCCTAGTCTGTTGTCCCTGAGTTTAAGAACTCTAGAGACCCTTCTGATCCATCTAACTACCATCCTATCAGTTTTATACCACTCTTCGATAAAGAATCCGATAAAGTCTTCAATACCGAAGTGGTTAGGCACCTGACATCCCATGATCTGCTCTCTGACAAGTAATATGGTTTCCGATTTGCCCGATCTACCGCTGATATACTCACGGTCATAACTGAATTTGTATACCAAGCTCTTCACAATAGCTCGAGCCGTGGATCTAGATATCTCTAAAGCATTTGATATGGTTTGGCATGCCGGCCATCTTCGTTAGATTTTAGGGATACGGCATTACAGTACGATTATTTGACTTGATACAATCATTCCTGTCAAACCGTGAAATGAAGGTCGTCCTAAACAAGTTCTCCTACAGTTCATTTCATACGAACGCTGGTGTTCCCCAAGGCTCTATCCTGGGTCTTACACTCTTTCTGATCTTCATTAACGATCTTCCTGATGTCATAAGTTCCCAAGTAGGCATCTATGCAGACGACACTACTGTTTACTCATGCCTCAATAGTAAATCTAGTATCGCTGACAAAACTAACCTGGCCGTTGGTCTCGAAAATGGTTTTCAATCTGTGATTGACAGGGACATGAAATAGCTTGTAAACTTTAATGTCTTCAAAACGAAACTGCTCTCATTTACACACCACAGAGAACCCTCCCTGCCTCCCATCAGAATGGCTGATGCCCATCTCCACGTGAGCGCCTCTCTTCGCCTGATTGATCTCATGTTGTCCGCTGACCTGACGTGGAACAAATATATTGCATCAATAGCCTCATCTACCGCAAGGAAAATTGGTTCTCTGTGTCGCGCCAGAAAGTTTTTCTTGCCTAAGTCCATCCTTCAAATCTATAAATTAACCACCCGTCTTTGAATGGAATACTGTTGCCATATATGGTCTGGTGCCCCCATTGTACTTCTCGAGGTCTTCGACAAAATCCAAAGACGGATTTGCAATGTGATGGGTCCTGATCTGGCATCTCATCTACAGTCACTTTTTTACAAACGTGCCGTGGCCTCCCTCTGTTTCTTCTATACGTATTTTCACGGCAACTGCTCCGACGATTTACTTTCGCTGGTTCCCAGACTGAATGAATTTAAGGGTACTACTAGGTTGGCATCTCGAAACAGTTAAATGTAGCCGTCTCTTCTACTCCAACAGCTTCTTCTCTCGCACCTCCCGTGTGTGGAACTCCCTTCTTCTTACTTGCTTCCCTGATAGCTACAATCTTCAAATATTCAAGTATGATGCCTTGACTTTGTTCCCCGTCCTTCTCTTTATCCTTTCTTCAAACACGCCACTTTACTATTTACTCTTTAACTTGTAACCCCTTGCGTGCTAGTGGCACGCCCACCTTGCTTTGGGTGTAATGCTTAAAAAAAAGATATATCTGGACCCTTTATCTG
This sequence comes from Acanthosepion lycidas, assembly GCA_963932145.1. Taxonomy (NCBI): domain Eukaryota; kingdom Metazoa; phylum Mollusca; class Cephalopoda; order Sepiida; family Sepiidae; genus Acanthosepion; species Acanthosepion lycidas. The sequence goes on along the minus strand of OZ010597.1, from coordinate 72,385,356 downwards.
TAAGTTTTCATCTGACTCGAGTGAAATTTTCAGTAACATGTTCTTTAAAAAAAAAAGTAATTTGTAATTTTGATTTTAAATTTATTTTGTTTTCCATATTTTTGTAATCGCTTCAGGCACTTCAAAAACACCAAAGACCTATGCGGTTATTGTGGGGTTGATGTATGTGGTGTAGAGATGATTATTGAATTTAAGGTGGCTTTTGGTGTTTTGTGGGTTTACAGGTGGTTATCTTCGGTCCTTTAGCATATGTATAAGAGAGAGAGAGAGAGAGAGAGAGAGAGAGAGAGAGAGCCCCTGCAGTAATAATGTCTATGTATGTGTAATGAGTACGAAGTAATAATAACTCCCTTTGCCCACTCCCTTCAAATTTGGGCGAGATGAGGAAAAAGATGGAAATAAATTCGTGAGCCTATTCCTTATTTTGTTTTGTTAAAATTACTCGTATGCTTACTTATCAGCGTCAATTAATCTTCTCAGTGTGTATTAATTTTAACCCAAAGTCTATATGTATGTATTTCATTGGTCACATTAATCTTTTTGACTCTCTAAGGGCTTAAACTTCCTAATAACACAGAGCATAGGGGAACAAACGAAATTATTTCACTGTCTCTCTGGTTCCTTTATCTGATCGTCTCTGTGTTTATACACTTTTCTGAGACAAAGAAATTCATTTCAGAATTGTCTCTCGCTTTTTGATTAGTTCTTCCCTTTTATTTCACCTACATTTAGGAGTGATGACCTTTTGACAGCTTTTATTCGTTTATTTTTTTCTTATTTTTTCTTTTTATTTCCTTATGGCAAACCAAAATGGTTCTATACTTTTCTCATTTCTTTTTTTTTTTTAAATAACAAAGTTTTTATTTTTCTATCATTACAGAAACCTTCAAAAAGTTCATAGTTTTATGTGTGTGGGGATTTTACGAAACAGTTTCACAACTCCAAACAATAACCCTCCCCCTTCTGAGAAATGCTTACTTTCATTATTTTCACTTTAAAATTGGAGATGAGAACAAAATCTTAGTCCCAGATATATGTTCTAAACCCTGTTACAATGGACTAATTGCATGATTTCATGGCAAGAAAGCAGCCTTCAACTTTGCCGTCCCGATGATCTGGAGAAAACAACATGGCTGCTATTTTTGTCTAACAAATACAATTGTCTAACAAGATGGTTGCTATTTTTGTCTAACAAAATTCAATAATTCTTCTTCTAAAAAAATATCATAACTTTCCCTCAGTTATGAGACCTGTTATCCACTCCCTGTTCCTACAACCAAGCACATAAAAATATTATTCCTTCATCATATGAAGAAAATCGACTTCAAAGAAAATTCTACCACATCAGTCTCTTTTGAAGAAAATTTCTGTGTTTATTCAGGAGCACATGTCAGTAAGGCCCACTGGACCACCCAGGAAGACCTGAATGACCTTGCCCATTATTGCTATCTAAGCAGTCAGATCTACTGGCATCCCAACTTAAGCAGTGGAACCTGGTCACGACAGATGTAAGGGTCACTATTTTCAGGACACAGAACAAGGACTTTGCCCCATTCTTCAACATGAAAAACAGGTTATCCTACTGCATAAATCTCTCTAACATGTTCAGCTTCCTTGGTGTCTTTTTATTATAATTTCAATATATTTTCCTCTTTTCCAAATGTCAAAAGTTGGAATCATCAGATATATATTCAACATTTTCAGTTCACATTTTCAAAAATTGTCCTCTTTCAGACAAGCATGTGAAAAGCAGTTTCAAGTACATTTGCCCACTTATATAACAACTAGAAACATTTTCAACATATTTGTCCTCTTTTACATGAAAAACAATAATCAGCATTATGTTTAACATAAAAATTAATAAAACATTTTAAAATATGTATCCCCTTTTGCATAAAAATATAAAAACCAGTAATATTATCAATTTTAAAAATATTAAAATTGTCAAAATTTTCAGTATCTTTTAAATAGGTGAAAATCTGCTACATTTGCAGGATATATGCATTTTTTCTTACAAATGTAAAAATCAGCAACATTTTTAGCATTTAGATGTTTTGGATTTGATTCAGGCCAAGGGAATTATGAAAAAAGAACAATATCATTTGATTTTACAAGGACATGGTTTACAATCTGGTTTATGCATTATTAGAAAAATAATTCATTTTTCAACATGACAACAATCCAAAACACAAAATTATGTCAAAATTAGTTTGAATCAAAAAAGATGAAGAAAATTTTGGAAATTATGATTTGGCCACCTCAATCTCCTGACCCTCTCTCCCATTGAATTAGTATAAGTATGAACTGGATAAACTGGATAGGAGAGTTCAAGGGGAATACTCAAACAGTGAGTGCTTGAAGAATACTTGAGAAGGTATTTTTTAAAAGGTTGTTAATACTAACAACAATAAAGTATAATGCTGTTGTATGATAAGTATTTTTTTTTTTAAGTTGTGGTTACTTTTTATCAAAATAAAAGCAAACAGACTTTAGCTATTGAAATTTTATTTTTTATAGTTTAAAATATTTGTTTAAAAAAGTGTCGGATAAGCCCAAAACTTTTTGCCTTTAGAGTATTTCAAAAGAGTATATCATTAACATTTTTTGTATAATTTCTTTCCATTCAAAAATATATTTGACTATTTTTATTTCAAAAAGTTGAATCATTAGATATATATTCAACATTTTCAGCCACATTTTAAAAAACATTGTCTTTTTTCAGACAAAAGTGTGAAAAGCAAACTCTTTCCAGTATATTTGCCCACTTATGTAACATTTTCAATATATTTCTCCTCTTTAGCAAATTTTTAAATTTTTCAAAATAAAAAATCAGCAACAATTTCAACATATTTGGCAATTTTCAATTCAACTTTAAAAATGAGGAAAAACTTTTGTCTTTTTTGACATTTTTAAAAAAGCGAAATCTTCACTGTTTTGATTTTTGTATTTAAAAATGTAAAAATCAGCAACATTTTAACAATTTTCACCATTTACATTTCAAAATTAAAAATTAGTAACATGTTTCCATTCATTTTCCTTTAAAAAAAACTTTTTTCATTTTTGGATTTTCAACATGTTTGGCCGTTTTCATTTTAAAAAATAAAAATGAGCAAAAGATTTTTTTTAGAATTTAGAAAAACTCAGCAATATTTTGTTCCATTTCATTTTAAAATATAAAAATTAGTGAGGTTTTTTTTAGTAATTTTTTAAATTGTTTTTTTCTTTCAAAAATTAACAAGCCACATTTTCAACATATTTTTATTTAAATATGTAAAAATTGAGAACATATTTGGCCATGTTCATTTAACCATAAAAATGAGTAGGACTCATGGCAGAGTGGATGAAGGTGTTAGATCCATTGACAGGACCCAAAGAGTGTGAGTTCAATACCCAGTTAAGGCAGTAGAGAACTTTCAGAGGGAAATTAACAGGAGATAACTGACATCCATTAAACGTGGAACTAGAACAGTCTACCCCAGTGAGTGAAATAAAGGGTTCAGTTTGACATTCTGATCACCGAAGGCTGGAGTGTACAACGGCCAAAATGTAATAAATATGGCGACAAAGATGAGGACAATAGTCCAAATAATGCATAGAACTTTTACACTTTGGGAAATTTTATTCCAAAATATCTACAATATTTTTCACATTTTTTTTCTATTTTTTAAAAAATATATAAATATGAGGTGAAGCAATAAAGCTCTTAGTTCAAGTTTGTCTTAAGGTAGAGTAAAAAAAAATATATATTTACTAAGATAATCAAAATTCATAGTGCAAGGGAAATAACTCAATCCAAGAGCTTTTCTCCCTTGGAAATGTATCAGTTGACAATGTTTTTTCTGGTTTCAATTGTATTTATTGTGCTGTTATCAATGTACACTTTCTAAACAAAAGTACAGATTAAAATTTATCACAAAAAGTGAGAGCAGAAATGTATGTATCAACAACATTTTAAAAAATAAATTCTATAAATAAATGAATAAATTTAATAAAAAATACATTTTTAAAGTCACATGTTTTTGAGCATTTTTTTGATAAATACCAGATTTTATTCAACTTCATTTTATTAAAGAAAACGTTTCAAATCATTGTGATAATAAATAGTAATTTAATAAAGCATTTTGTAATTATAATATTTTATTCACTAATTGAAAAATAATATAAAATATATTTTAATGAATGAAAAATGCAAATTTGATTCTGCAATCATGTAATCTGTTTAATCATAATCTGTTTCTTCCAACCAACAAAGCAGTGTAAGTCAAACAATTCAACATCACATGTCTCCTGTTCACCTTCACAGTTGCACACTTTCTCTGTTGCCTCTTGAAGCACTTTTTATAGATTGAGAGACAATTTAAATTTGCATAAGTTAAAAGATTCTAGTGAAAGTATCCAACTTAGAGATCAATCTTTTTTATATATACAACTCATAAAGCTGCCATTTTCTTTTTGGGAATATTTTGTACACAAGACACATCCAAATCCATTTTCGTGTAAGAGGGAAGCCATTTTCTCTAGTGTCATGGTACACTCCTCACTCATCTCCTGATCACTTACATGGTCGGAGGATGGAGGTCACCTTTAAGAAGTACTTCTTCCTAGACGTGGAGCCCTAACCTGTGTCCCCACAGTCCCCCACACTTGCGATATTGTCATCATTCTCTGGGTCAGCAGGCAGGCTTTCTGACCCTGTTCTTAAGAAAACGGATTCACTCTCAGATTTGCTATTTCTGCCATCTTCTGAAGCAGAAAATTGATACCATAGCCACAGGTCTTTCTCCCTTTCACATTGGCTGGCACAGTTGTTGGTGTAGAGTCACCTTTCAGGGTCATGTTGTACCAATACACATCTTCCTGAATGGAGTGCTGTGTTCTGGCTGCAATTTTTTTAATGGTGCAGTGGCATCTAGAACAGTAGTATCACACCCACAATTCCAATTCATCTACAAATGCCCGAAAGTCTGAGCCACAAAAGGTCCACCAATCAACATATTGATGATACTGGTGGACTATGTTCACAGAATGCTGCATGTAGCTGTTGCATGACAGTTGATATATCCTGGATTGCCAGCAGACGTCAAACAGTGCAACACGTCAGACCACTATCTGTGAGTGTTAAGAAATGCATTGGCATTGTAGTGAGTGATGCCCATGACTAATTGCTACCAATTGCCATCCACTTCAAGTCTCCTCCTTTGCCATTGAACTGGGGCTGGGTCTACTGTCTGACACTATTTGCAATCTTGTATTGCTGACTTGACAACTGCTTTCATAGTCAAGATGCACACTCCTCAGACAAAGTAGACTGCATGCCAAATGCCAGCATGTCCACTTTGGTGTATGGCCCGGATATGCTCAGGTGTTAGTTGGTCCATTAAAATAGCACACATGAGTGACAATGGGCTGGTCCCTCATTTGATCATGCCAAGCCACTTTTTTGGTACCCAAGTTAAACCATCTTCTAGATTCTACTCTGATGCAATCAAGGTGATGTCAACAACCAAACTGTTCTTGTCAATCATCGTTTTTTTCACCAACCTTCATCATATTAACATCTTGCCCAAGTTCTTACTCAAAATTTGCCAGTCAGGGTGTGGATCAACCAGTGGTAAACACATACCAAATCTGAAAATATGTGCACCACCTTATATTTCTACTGTAGTGTGAGGTTAAGACCCTTTAGCATGTCATTGAGTTCTACCAGAGTTTGTTGGATGAAGCCAGCATGTGTCCTCCAGAATGTCTTTCCAATACCATGCCTGTTGCTGGGGAATTCATATCAACCCATGCGCATTAACTTCTCCAGTCTCCTCAAGTGGGTTCATCTTTGTGCCCTTTGGTGATCACTTATTTGTATAGAACTGGAAATATTGAGGTTCATGATTTTTGGCATGCTAGTTTATTTCAGTTGGATTGTAGTTTTAGTATATAGTAGAGGGATGATTTTTCACATCTTAGAGATATAGGTGGTTCATTGGCTTCTATATTGAGACTTTGCATGGGTGAGGTCTGGATGACTCCAAGACTTAAACCGTAGCCCTTGATTTTGTATGATTTGTAGTTCTTTAAGATAGGATTTACATGTGGCACTGTAAATAATTCATCCATAGTCTAGTTTTGATCTGATGTATGGCCTATGTATTCTGAGAATTACTTTTTCATTGGTACTCCTGTTCGGTTTCGATATTATTATGACTTTTTGGAATTTTTGCTTACGGTAATCAATGTGCACTTTGAAGTTAAGTTTACTAGGTTTGATAGGAAGTTTTGGATAAATATAACCATTCTTCCTTTTATTCTCATCTTGTGGATCTCTTTTATGATACCATACTTCCATGTGGTGTCATAGGCTTTTTCAAGATCCAAGAATATTGATATTACATGATGACCAAAGCCATCATGAATAAAGGATTCTATCTGTACAAGTTGATCATTGGTTCCTTGTTTTTTCAGGAATCCACTTTGGTAACTAGATAACAGATTGTTTCTCTCCAAGTACAACATTAGTCAAGCATTTACCATTCTTTCCATTGTTGAGTTGGAAGGTTTAAGAATTGGAGTGATGATAGACTCAAGCCATAATTTTGAAAATTTGTCTGAACACCATATTATCATTAAAGATCTGAAGAAGTATTAAAACAGACTCTTCTGACAGGTGTTTTAAAAATTGGCAATGGATTTCATCTGGACCTGTTGCAGAGTTTTTACTTTAGTTCATGGAGTCTTTTAGTTCTGTCATAGTTAGGAGAATATTGTATTCTTTATTGTTTGAAGGGAATACAAGTTTTTTTTAAATTTGGGAGTGTAGTGATTTCTTGAAGAGCTTCATTGAAATTCTGTTGCTATTAGGTTAGCTATTTCTTTTTTTTATCTCCATTTGTTTTGGTTGTTGTAGTTTGTGATGTTTTTCCTATAATTTTCCTTATTATTTACCATGTCTTATTTATTGGGGGTTTTGTTGTTTAATTTTGAGATGTAGTTTTTCCAAGTTTCTCTTTTGGATTTTTTAATTATAATAGTGTGCTTTTGCTTGAGCTTACTTGTATTTTTGTAGACTGATTTGTGGTTGGGTTGTGTAAGAATTTTCCTGGTTTTAACCGCTTCTCTGCATTCTGACATGAATCCTGGCTTTGATTTGGCATGTGGTTTAAAAGAAGATTTGGACATTGTCTGTCTTCCTTGTTATTAGTTTGGTGCAAAAATAATGACATGTCGTTTTTTGACGTATTTTTTAACGTCAAAAAACGACATTATTACGTCATTATTTTTGCACCAACCTAATAGTATGTTTGTAAAGGAGACTATTAATTCTGGTTCATTAAGAATTTCCATGTCCATTTGAGATGAGCAGAATTCACTGAATTTTAGCCAATTAGCTTTGTATAGTTGCCATTTTGGAAAATAGGTAAATGGTCACTACCACAAAAAATCAATAGGGAGCATATAATTAGATTGATGGCCAATGTAGTTATTGTTAGATTTCATATTTGGGTTTATTAACTTAACTCAGACATATGTGTTAGTACAACTTGTTCCATTTTGGTTTCTACTGATAAAACAATAAAAGGGAAACAACTCTCTTACTTTCAATGGTTCTTGTTACATCCCTCTTAGCAAAGGAAAAATTTACTGTTTGCAAATTACTGTGTTTCAAAATAAAAATGCCCATGTTCCTTCTCTTTGGAGATAATAATAAAAAATATATTATTTTGATTGTTTATTTTCATTTTTTTAATTTATTTATATAAAATCAAGTCATTAAATTTTGACCGAATGGTGGCTTGGCCTTCCTTCAGTTTGTATCTGCAGTAACATGGGCTGTACATGCTGATATGTGGTAGGTGGGTGTTGATGATGTTGGACCACTGTCTGATCCCTTTGATTTGTTGCATCTGAGTAATTTTCCATCTCTTTGCATTTTGACAATGTAACTACATGGTTCTGTGCATCACTGTTGCTGGTTGCCATTGTCTTGAAAGACAGACACTTTGCAGACTATAATCAATTTAGGAAAGGTCTTTTCATTTCTGTTGTTTCTTCCTGTTTTTGATGTTCATTTGTTCCTGGATCTGATTGCCTTTTGGAGTGTCAGTGTTCAATAAAGTTAGGATCCTTGTTTTCCCTATTGTATAGGATCTCTGCCGATGATGACAAGTGGCTATCAAGTGGGGTTGCTCTTAGGCATAGAAGGGCCATTCATTCAATGAAAGCATTTGATTGTAGGTATCTTGGGCTGGATTTCCACTCAGTGCCAAAATTGTGGAACTCATATGTCATGAAATATCTGGTGTTGTCTGTGTACAATGCAATGAACAACAAAAATTAAAAGGGAGTGTAAACTAGTCCCACAAAGTACTAAAAATCTCAAGAAAAAATAATTCAGAGGTGCTACAAAATATACGAAAGTGTAAAATGTTGTCAAAGTGTATTCAGACCAACACTGAAACAACTAAAAAGTCATTAAGGCTATCATGAAACTAAATGGACTTAAATTGAAGGGTGTGTGTAGCAATGCAATGAAGAAAAGGTCATGGTTATGAAGACATAATGCCAACCTTTGGTCACATGAATGGAGTAGCGAAGGGCTATGATATGAGCGACGTTTTGTTATGGATAAATTCTCGACTAGTATGCTTTAACCTCCACATTTTTGCTTTTAAATTCTGTTAAAACTTTTTTTTTGTGTGCAAAAAGAATGTTCAAAGTTTATTTTTTTGTGTCAAAATGTTTATTTTTTGGGCGGATTACAATTTTCAAACAATACAAATATTTTTGGTGTAAAAAGCAAAACAAGACAAAAGGAATTAATACATTGATTGAATTAAAGTTAGATTCTCATCACTTTTAAAAACTAAATTAGAATTTTATTCCAGGACAAGAAATACAGTTTAAACCAACAATCAATTTTATCCAAAATTTGGGTGAATACTGAGAGAAATGGGTAAGAAAATCTAACAGTCTTTATAATTGAAAGAAAGAATCTATTTCTGTTGCAGAGTTATAGGTGTTAATTAGTTGTTCAATCGGCTTGAAGAAAAGCTCTACAAACTGCTAAGGGGGCAGAACGACTAGACTGGGTTGAGGGAAAGATGGATGGGGTCAAGTACAGGGAAATCTTGAGTGAAAACCTCCTTGCCTCAACCAGGACACTGAAGATGGGTCATGGATGGGTATTCCAGCATGACAATGACTAAGGCAACAAAGGAGTGGCTCAAGAAAAAATACATTAAGGTAATAGAGTGCCCTAGTCAGTTTCCAGACCTTAATCCTTTTGAGAATTTGCTTTTTGCCTGGCACAAGGTTAATAACAACATTTGATAAAGATGATAAAAAGACTTCATTCATATGTGAAAATAGAAATATTAGGATTTATATACAGAAATGTACAATTATGTCATGCTGAAATAAAATATTCAAAGAAAGCTTTTGTGTTTTTCCTTTTTGTTATTAAAAGATATCATTAAAAAAAATTTTTATGGCAGTGAATTATATCAGGAACTTCTGTTTTGAAGAGTTTCAGTCATATAAGTTTGGATGTTTTTGATTTGTTCTTTTTCTTGTATTAAAATCCTATACAACAAATCAGTTTGCAATGATATTTTTTATAATTGAACAAAGTTATCTGCCTTCAATTGTCAGTGATCGCAGAGAAGAAATAGAATTTAAAATTAATAAATTCAAGAAAGATTGAATTCAACAATTATTTTTCTTTGTGAAACCTGTCAGTATTTTGTTGGAAAGGTTGTTGTCTGAATTTGAGTGAGTGTGTGAGAAATTTTTTTTTTTTTTACATTACTTGTCACAATAGTTGATGCAGCTTCTTTTGTTAAATTTTCTGATTCAGTATTCAAGAAAGGTCTATTCAGCTCTACTATTCAGCTTCTCATGAACAGTTTTTAGTCTCACTGCTGGAAGCTTCTGGTCTCACAAGATTTATTCTGTAAAAATACAAAATTGTGGCAAAAGATGGAAAAGTAGGGGAGTGAGGTGAGGCTGGTCATCACTGTTATCCTATACCTAGCTAATCTGATTCATGACCAATTCGCTCATTACAATTTAACACATTCACTAAAAGAACTTGTCCACCATCAATCAATCCACAATTTACCATAAAACCTCATACACTCAGGGGATCTAAAAAAAATGCACCGCATGACATGAAAATTTGAAAATTCCATGATTTTTTTTCACAAAAATTACGAATGATGAGAGGATAGTGGGGAGATGATCCCCCAAAACAAACAAAAATATAAAACAAAGAATAGAAACAAAACTGATGTTAGTTGGACTGGTCCACCTCTCAAAGAGAGGCTGCTGTATTCTGTGTTTTAGTCAAAATCAAGAGGGAGATCCAGTTGAGATGAAAAGATGAAAATCACATTATATTAATTTTTGAGCATTTATTTCTTTTTATTGAAAAGATAAATATTTTATACCTACCAACCAGCAATGATTCAAGCCTCACAGACTAGTTATGTGACTAGGAGGCATATAGCCCTATTACTCAATTATTACTCCTAATCAAGTACTTATTACCTGTATAAATGGCACTAGTTCACAGAATCCTTCAGTGAATCAGAATCTAATCTCTCTACAATAGGCAAGATGAAAGTACTGTCTAATGATGCAAATATGACTGATTTTAAAATTTTTCAATAAAACATTAATTAAAAGGAAGAAATTTATCACAAATTACAATTTCTCATAAAAAAAAACAAAAAACAAATTTGATGCAAATATTACTGATTTTAAAAATTTTCAATAAAAATCAAAAAAGGAAAAATTTGTCTGAATTTAAAATTTCTCAATAAAAAATGTAAATATGACTGATTTTAAGATTTTTCTTTAAAAACATAAAAAAGGGGAGAAATTTGTTTCAATTTACAATTTCTCAAAAACATCTGATGCAAATATAACAGATTTTAATATTTTTCAATAAAAACATTAATAAAGGTAGAAATGTGTCTCAATTTCCATTTTCTGAATTAAAAAACATGAACCTGATGCAAATATGATTTTAACATTTTTTGATAAAAAGATTAAAAATGTGAGAAATTATCTCAATTCAAATTTTCTCAATAAAAAAAAAGAATCTGATGTGAATATGCCTGATTTAAAAAAATTTTCAATAAAAAGGGAAAAATTTGTCTTAATTTACAATATGACTGATTTTAACATTTTTCAATAAGACATTAAAATAATGGTGAAATTTGGCTTAATTTAAAATTTCTCAATAAAAATACATAAATCTGATGAAAATATGACTGATTTTAAAATTTTTCAATGGAAACATTAAAAAATGTCTCAATTTACAATTTCTCAATAAAAATGATGCAAATATAATTCTTTTAACATATTTCAATAAAATCATTAAAAAGAGGGAGAAATTGGACTCAACTTGAAATTTACCAATAAAAAAACATAAATATGACTGATTTTTAACATTTTACAATAAAAATCAAAAAAGGGCAAAATTTGTCTGAATAAAAAAAGGAATTTAAGTTTTTCCTTTAAAAACATTAAAAAATAGGGTGAAATTTGTTTCAGTTTACAATTTCTCAAAAAAACATAAATCTGTTAATATTTGAAATAAAGGGAAAATTTATCTAAGTTTAGCATTTCTGAGTTAAAAAACATAAACCTGATGTAAGTATGATTTTAACATCTTTGATAAAAAAATTAAAAATTGAGAAATTATCACAATTCAAATTTTCCCAATAAAAAACATGAATTTGATTCAAATATGTCTGATCTTCCCACTTTTTTAATAAAACAGTGAGACATTTGTCTCAATTTAAAATTTCTCAATAAAAACTCATAAATCTGATGCATAAATCTGATTTATCATTTTTTTAAAATTATGTCTCAATAAAAAAACATTAATATCATACAAATATAATTTTTATAGAAAATGTTAAAATAAAAAGGAGAATTTTTGTCTTAATTTACAATTCCTAAATGAAATAACATAATTCTGGGGCAAATATAATGGATTTTGACGTGTAAAAAAAAAAAAAAAAATGAAAAGATTAAAAAAATGAAAAAAATTAAACTAAATTGACAATTCCTCTATAAAAAAAATAAATGTGATGCAAATATAACTGATTTTAACAATTTACAATGAAAATATTAAAAAAGTGAGAAATTTTTCTTAATTTACAAGTTCAGAATACAAAACAAATATGATGGCTTAACATTTTACAATAAAACGTTTAAAAAATAGAAAAATTTATCTCCATCTTATTTCACAATAAAAAATCTGATGCAAATATAACTGATTTAAACATTTTCAATAAAAAAAGGGACAAATTTGTCTCAATTTAAAAATTCTCAATAAACAAAACATAAATATGATGCAAATATGATTGATTTTAACATTTTTCAATAAAAAAAACATTAAAAAACAGGGAGAAATTTGTTTCAATTTACAATTGCTCCATGAAACATAAATGTGATGCAAATTTATTATTTTATTTAATTTTATTATTTCTCAATAAAAACAAATAAATCTGCTTTTAAGATTTTTCAATAAAACATTACAAAAAAAGAAAAATTTGTCTAAATTTACAATTTCTTACGTAAATATGATGCAAATAAGACTGATCTTAAAATTTTCCCATAAAACATTAAAAACAGTGTCAATTTAATTTCTCAATCCAAAAAAATATATCTGATGCAAATATAACTGATTTTAACATTTTTCAATAAAAACTTTAAAAATGGAGACATTTGTCACAATTTACAGTTTTTCAATAACAAAAACATCATAAATCAGATGCAAAGGTGACCGATTTTAACATTCTTCAATAAAACATTAAAAACAATTGTGAAATTTGCCACAATTTACATTTTCTCATTAAAAATAAATCAAATGTAAGTATGACAGATTTTAACATTTTTCATTAAAAAAACATTAGAAAATGGAGAATTTTCACTAAATTTACAATTTCTCAAAAAGAAATCTGATGCGAATATAATTGATTTTAATATTTTTCAATAAAACATTTAAAAAAGGGAGAAATTTGTCTCAATTTATAATTTCTACATAAAAAAAACCTGGTGCAATTATGACTAATTTTATCATTTTTCTATAAAAATATTAAAAAAATGGAAACATTTGTGTCCAATTTCAGTTTCTCAAGAAAAAAAAATCTAATTCAAATATGACTTATTTTAACATTTCTGAATAAAAAAGTGGCAGAAAGTTGTCTAAAAAGCATAAATATTAAGCAAATATCACTGATTTTATTCTCTTTCAATAAAAACGTGAAAAAAGTGAGATATATGTCTCAAATGACAATTTCTCAAAAAAAAAACATGCTGCAAATGTAACTAATTTTAACATTTTTGTATAAAAACATTAAAAAACTGAGAAATTTGTCTCAAGTTATAAATTCCCAATAAAAAAAAACATAAATCTGATGAAAATACAACTGATTTTAACATTTTCCCATAAAAATATTAAAATAGGGAGAAATTTGTCTCAATTAACAATTTCTCAATAAAAAAAAAAAAATCTGATGCAAACTTCACTGATTTTAATGTTTCAATAAAATCATTCAAAAAAGTGAGAAATTTGTCTCAATTTTCAATGTCTCAATAAAAGATAATTTAAAATTCTCAATGCAAAAAAGATAAATCTGATGTAAATATGACTGATTTTAACAGTTTTCAAAAAACAAAAAAAATGGAGAAATTTGTCTCAATTTAAAATTTCTCAATAAAAAATCATAAATCTGCTGCAATATGACTGACGTTAACATTTTTCAAGAAAAACACTAAAAAAATGCATAAAATTTTGTCTGAATTTACAATTTCTCCACAAAAAGCATTTTTTAATGAGAACCTTATAAAAGGCAGAAATGTGTCTCAGGTTACAATTTCTCAATAAAAAATACATAAATCTGATACAAAAATTACTGATTTTAACAATTTAAAAAAAACATTAAAAATGGGGAAATTTTTCTTTATATATTCTTAAAAAACAAAAATATCAAGTAAATATGACTGATTTTAACATTTGTCAATAAAAAAAGGGAGAAATTTGTATCAATTTAAAATTTCTCAATAAAATACTTTAATGATGAAGCCAAAATGAATAATTGTAACATTTTTCAATAACAGCATTAAAAAAATAGAGAAATTTATCTCAGTTTACAATTTCCCAATAAGAAAGTTAATCTGATTTAAATACTTTAAAATAAAATAAATTTAAAAACAGTTCCAGATCCAGAATTAACAAGTCAAGATTCGGTAAAGTTGAAAAAAAAACACCCTATCCACTCCCTGCTGATAAGAAGTCATAATTAATGTGTTGTCTGAATTTCTTTAGTCCTGAGAAATTAAGTTCAGTGATTTGTTTAAATTATACTTATCTATCCAAAACATGTGATCTTACAAAAATAATGTTCCAAATTCTTTTAAACAAAAAACATTTTGTTTAAGTTCCAGGTTTGTTTACATTATAATTTCTGTCGATTTTTCTGAGATGAGGTATTGTAATTATTTACATTGTTTGGACTGTTGTCCTCATCTTTATTGCCATGTTCACAATGTTTTGGTCATTGTATGTGCCAGCCTTCTTCAGGTGATTGGAATTTTGAACTGAACTCCACTGGGTTAGATTGTTCTGGTTACTGCGACAATAAGTTTATAAGTCCCCAAAATTCATACACTGATGTCCCCAAGGACACATGGCTTAGTGGATAAAAACATTGGTTGAAGTAATCCAGTGATTTGACCTGACCACTGCAATGAGGAACAAAATGTTGGAGAGTTGAGTTGAAGGGATATAACTGGCATGTGGAACTAGAATAATCTAGCCTGGTGAATGAAATAAAGTGTTCGGTTTGAAATTCCAATCACCTGAAGAAGTTTGGAGCATATATTGGGTGAAGCATTGTGAATAAGGCACAAAGATGAAGACAACTATCTGAATAATGTAAAGAATTATAATTTCTGTCTAAAACATGTGTGTTCTTACAAATTATTCTAGACAAAGATTAAATATTTATTTTGTGATAACATGTTTTTTTTAAGTATTTCACCTCAAGCAAAGTGGGAGTGCCACTAGTACACAAGGGGTGAAAGTAAGAGAAAAGACTGGATGTAGTGGAGTGAGAAAAGGATAAAAAGAATGGGGATCAAGACATCAGAAGATGTTGATTGACATTACATTTAAATTTTTGAAGATTATAGTTATCAGGAAAACAAGTATGAGGAAGGGAGTTCCACTATTGAGATGTGTGAGAGAAGAAGCTGTTGGAGTAGAAAAGGTGGCTACATTTAACTGTTTCAACAGCAAAAGTGTGGAACCGAGATGCCAGCCTAGTAGCACACTTAAATTCATACCGGCGGGGCACCAGTGAAAATAGCTCATCAGAGCAGATACCATGAAAATATTTGTAGAAAAGACAAAGGGAAGCCACATCATATCTGTGAGAAAGTGACTGGAATTGAGATGTCAAGTCATGATTGATCACATTGCATATCCGTCTTTGGATTTTGTCAAGAACCTTGAGATGAACAGCTGGGTTACCAGAACATATATGGCAACAGTATTCAATGCATGGATGAATGGTAGATTTGTAGATGTGAAGGATGGATCCAGACAAGAAAAAGCTTCTGGCATGACACAGAGAACCAACTTTCCTTGCAGTAGATACAGCTATTGATTCAATGTAGGTGTTCCACCTCAGGTCAGTGGAAAACATGAGACTAAGAAGGTACAGTGAGACACTCTCATGAAGCTGAGCATCAACCATGCTGATAGAAGGCAGGGAAGTTTCTCTATGGTGGGTAAATGAGAGCAGTTTCATTTTGGAGGCATTAAAATTTACAAGCTATTGCCCCAATCAACCACAGATTGGAGGTCCTTCTTGAGAACAGATTAACTTTGTCAGCAATGCCAGATTTACAATTGAGACAGGAGTAAATGGTAAGTGTTGTATGCATAGATGCCTACTTGAGAACTGATGACATCAGGAAGATCAGAAACAGCATAGGATACAGGTTATCTTTACAGGAAGATATCTAGATAGATTCTAGACAAAGAGAGTATACAGTTAATTATCAAAATCTCCTAAAAAATTAATGTCAAATTTGCGGGGAGTCATCTTGCAAGAGCTCCCCAGACTCAGAGACATTTGAAGAAGTCAGCTTGGAGTGACCTGGTTTTGCTCATAAGACAGTCATTGCTAAAAAGAACACCCACAATTCCAGGGACCAAAGTGAAAACACAGACACACACGAGAAAGTAGTTATTATGAAGAATTCATAGAGTCAAATGGCTAGTTTAGTGTTTGCAACAAGATTTCCCAAATCAACATCCTGTAATTGAGAACTTGATTTTGCAGTAGATAATAAAATTTTATTCAACCAGTTTTTCTTTCTATTTAATAAACCTGTTGTTAGAGTTATTAATAGTGCTGTGCATTTTATTAAAGAAATTCCATTTCCAGCTTCATTCAAAAGTTTCCCTGGAATGTAAAGAGACAAAAGTTACCATGGCCATAAGTTGAGAAATATTCATTGTTAACTACACAATGTACACAGAGAAGTTCATACTAGACCTTACCGTCAATCCCAACATTGAAAAATTGGGAAATCTGAATCACCCTTCTAGATGACACACTGGCCTCAATTGAGAAGGTAAAAGGAAGCTGGATGACCATTTCAACATATAAATATAGACATCAGTAATATTTACAGTATATTTTGAATTTTATTAAAATTTTAATAAATTTAAAATTCATTAAAAATTAAAAGAAATCAGCAACATTTTGACCATATTTTGTTTTTTTAATGAAATCTTTCAGCCTATTTTGTTTTTTTATTTAAAATGTAATAATATGCAACATTTTCAGCATATTATGCACTTTTGTTGTAAATATCAGTACAATTTTATAGAAATGTGGCATTTTATTTTGAAAATTTGAAAATCTAATATTTGTGACATATTCTGTTTTCTTATTTTCTCTTTTCTTGTTTAAATATGTAAAAATCAACATAATTCTTATTGCATTTTACCATTTTTGTTGTATAAATTTGCATCATTTTTCATGTTTGATCTTGCTATAAAAAAAGTGTAAAAACCAGCATCATTTTGAGTATAATCTGTTTTGATATAAGAAAATGCAAAAATCAGCAATATTTTCAGCATATTAGATGTTTTTCATGAAAAATAAAAATCAGTAACATTTTCAGAATATTTTGATTCTTTTATTTAAAAATGTTCAAATCAAGAACTCATATGTACTTTATTTTGATTTTTGTTAAAAATGCAAAATCATCAATATTTTGATTTCTTTATTTTAAATTTTAATACTATGATATTAGTCATAGTATTTTTTGACTATTGTATTTAAAAAAAAGGAAATCACAAGCAAAATTTTTCACTTGTTTGTGAGAATCACTTATTTATCAGAATCAATAAAATTTTCAAGGTATTTGTAATTTTTTAAATTTATTTATCGATTTTTTATATTTATCTGCAACATATTTGGTCTTTTTGTTTCAAAATGGAAAAATGGGCAACATTGTCAGCATATAACCGGAATATCAGCAAGATTTACAAAATGGTTAAAAAATCACATATTTTGAAGACTGCAATACATAGAGAAATTTATTTATTTGCTTAAAATTGTTTTGACATTAATTGAAAGATGTCAGAAGGTAAATAGATGAAGCGATAAAACTAAAAAAAATTAAATTTAATTAACACATCAAAAAGCTCAGATAGTCAAAATTCATAGTGGAAGGGGAATAACTCAGATTGCAGAACTAAGAACTTTTCTCCCATGTAAATGTATTATTTGACAACATTTTCGCTGGTTTCATATCGTATTTACTGTGCTGTCACCAATGTACACTTTCTAAACATACAATATAAATTGAAATTCATCATGAAAAGTATGAACAGTCATTATATCAAATTGAAATTAATTGTATTAACTGCATTTTAAAAGTATAAATTTTATAAAAAAATGAATAAATTTAATAAAAATCCTTTTTAAAGTCACATGTTTTGGGGCATTTTCTGATAAATATCAGATTCCTTGATTTTATTCAACTTCAGTTTTGGTAATATTTCATTGTATTAAAGAAAAGGTTTCAAATTATTATTTTGTGACAATAAACAGAAAATTAAATGCAACATATTTTATTTGTATTTATAATATTTTATTCACTCATTGAAAAATAATATAAAAAAGCTGTTATGATTATTGATTCAAAGAATTATTATCAGAAAGCATTTGTTAATATGATTAAATAGTTCATTAGTCTGTGTGAAGTCAACTCTACAAACATTTAAATTTTGTTGTCCGCTTGCCACAAGCTTTTTTTTTAAAAATGACAAAAGGACTCCTTTTGTATGTCAGAAAGAGATATTCGAATTTATATACAGAAATGTACAATTGGGTTGTGCTGAAATAAAATTCAAAGGGAGTATCTTTTGAAACCTTTTATGTTTTTTTCTTTTATTGTTTTCTGATAGGAAAGTTCACTATTTTTTATTAAAAGATATTGTTCATAAATATTTCTATGACTGTGAATATTATAAGAAACCGTCTTTTGGTTGGAAGCATTTCAGTAAATGTAAGATTGGATGTTTTGATTTGTTTCTTTTTTTGTAAATCAGTTTTGAATTGCAAATACTGTTTTTTTAAAACAAATCAGTAATTTTATTTGCAATTTCATAAAATTAACAAAGTTGTCTGCCTTTAACTGTGATGGTTCGCAGAGAAGAATTTAAAAATAATAAATTCAAAAAAGAATGAATTCAACAAATGTTGAGAGTCTGGTATGCAAACTTGCAAAATAATAAATTTCTTTTTGTAATACAATATGTTTTTCTTTGTGAAATATCTCAGGTATTTTTTAGAAAAGGTTTTAATTTGAAATTGAGTGAGAAAAAGGTTTTTTAGTACATTACTTGTCATGCAGCTTCTTTTTGTAGCGAACGTTGAATTTTCTGATGTAGTATTCAAAAAAGATTTATTTAGTTCCACTGTATTTGGCTGCAATTCTCACAATTAATTTCAGGTCTCCTATTGGAAACTTCTGGTCTCCCAAGATTTATTTTGCAAAAATACAAAATTGTGGCATAAGGCCGAAAGTGGGAGGAGGTGATCATCTTGTCATCTTTGCTATCCTATGCCTAGCTAATCCAGTTTGCAACCCATTCATTCATTACAATTTACCACATTAACCAAAAGAACCTGTGTGCCATCAATCAATCATCCATTTACCTCATACACTAAAAAAACGCACCACATGATATGAAAATTTGAATATTCCATGATTTTTTTTCACAAAAATTTATGAATGATGAGAGGGTGGAGAGTACCAAAAAATAAACAAAAATATAAAACAAAGAAATGAAACCAAACTCATGTTAGTTGGACCCATCCACTCCTCAAAAAAGAAAGTGAAGCTGATGTATTCTGCCTTTTAGACAAAATCAAGAGGCTCTCTTGCTAAGAGGGAAGAAAGGATGAGAATACATCCATAAGGAAAGGGGAAAAAGTTTACTGGTGCATGATTCACATGCTTTAGTTTATATACCTACTTGGGTCACATGCTTTAGTTTATATACCTACTTGGGTCACATGCTTTAGTTTATATACCTGCTTGGGTCACATGCTTTAGTTTATATACCTACTTGGGTCACATGCTTTAGTTTATATACCTACTTGGGTCACATGCTTTAGTTTATATACCTACTTGGGTCACATGCTTTAGTTTATACACCTGCTTGGGTCACATGCAAAAAAGGCTTGATCCTTTTCAAAGACAAATCAATGGAATTTTAAGTAATGTGTAGGCGCTATACAGTTAAAAACTAAAATTAGCCACTGAATGGATGAGCCTAATTTTGTATACTTTTTAAGCATAAAATTTTACCACAAAATTTATATTGAAATTATTTTGAAAATAGCAATATTTGATGAAATACATCCATGTTTCAAAATTAATTAAAAATAGAATTCTAAAGGGAAAAAGTGCACAAGCAAAAACCCTATGTAATGTTTAAAAATGCAATTTTGTTTCATTTTTATTTGGTTTATTTAATTTAGTTTCAATGAAATATTTTCTACTTAGCTCTTCCACTCTTTCTTCCACTGTCAAATCCCTACATTCTACTTAGCTCTTTGTATTCTTTCATCCACAGTCAAAGCCATCTATTCTATTTAAGTGTTCCATTTATTCTTTCTTCCACTGGCTTTTCTCTTCCTTATAATCTTTCTTCCACATTCAAAGCCATACTTTCTATTTACCTAATCTTTGTAGTGTTTCTTCCACTTTCAGCATATCATCAAAATTATCATCATATTACCACAATATGAGCAAGTATTGAAAAGTGGAAAAAATCACAAATCTGGAAGACTGAAATACTTTGAGCAGTTTATTTGATTAATAAAGTTTTGAAGTTGACTGAAAGGCAAAAAGGTGAAGCGATAAAGCTCTTGTTCACCTTTGCCTAAAGCTGAACTATAAAAAATATTTATTTCATTAATACTTCAATCTGCAAAGCTAATCAAAATTCAATGTTTAAGGGGAGTAATTCAGTTTACAGAACTAGGAGAATTTAACAATAATTTTTGATGTTTTCAACTGTATTTATTGCGTCATCTTCAAATATACATTTTTAAAAACAAAAATACAAATTAATACAAACTGCGTTGCCTTTTTGGTTTGGTTGCGATTCTTTAATTTACACACGATGAGATACTTTCTAGTTTGATTTTATTTATAATCTTTCTTCTAATAACAAAGACATAAATTATTTGTATTATAGCTCTTCTTTCCGTTCTTTCTTCAACAGTCAAACACAAACTTTCTATTAAGGAATTCTTTGCATTCTTTCTTCCACTTTTTAATCCAATCTTCCTACTTTGTATACTTACTTCAAATACCAAAGTTATAATTATCTCCTCCTTACAATTCACTTCTTCTACCTCATTTTTCGTTATATTTTATCTAATGTAAAAGTCATATTCTACATTGCTAATCTTTATATACTTTCTTGAACTTTTGACACCAGACAAACTACATAGCCATTCATTGTATACTTCAGTCCACTGTTGACATAATACATTATACTTAGGTCTTTATTGTATTCTTAATTCTGCTGTCAAATTCATGCATTCTACTTAGCTCTTCACTGTATTCTTTCTCTTATATTCAATTTCATATATTCTACCTAGAACTTCATTATATTATTCTTCATAAAAAATAATAATAAATACTTCCACATTTCAAACCATACATTCTACTTAGCACTTCATTGTATTCTCCCTTCCACTGTTGAAAACATGCATTCTAGTTAGCACTTCATTGTATTCTCCCTTCCACTGTTGAAAAAATACATTCTACTTAGCACTTCATTGTATTCTTCATTCCACTGTTGAAACCATGCATTCTACTTAGCACTTCATTGTATTCTTCCTTCCACTGTTGAAAACATGCATTCTAGTTAGCACTTCATTGTATTCTTCCTTCCACTGTTGAAAACATACAATCTACTTAGCACTTCATTGTATTCTTCCTTCCACTGTTGAAACCATACATTCTACTTAGCACTTCATTGTATTCTTCCTTCCACTGTTGAAACCATACATTCTACTTAGCACTTCATTGTATTCTCCCTTCCACTGTTGAAAACATACAATCTACTTAGCTCTTCACTGTATTCTTTCTCTTATATTCAATTTCATATATTCTACCTAGAACTTCATTATATTATTCTTCATAAAAAATAATAATAAATACTTCCACATTTCAAACCATACATTCTACTTAGCACTTCATTGTATTCTCCCTTCCACTGTTGAAAACATGCATTCTAGTTAGCACTTCATTGTATTCTCCCTTCCACTGTTGAAAAAATACATTCTACTTAGCACTTCATTGTATTCTTCATTCCACTGTTGAAACCATGCATTCTACTTAGCACTTCATTGTATTCTTCCTTCCACTGTTGAAAACATGCATTCTAGTTAGCACTTCATTGTATTCTTCCTTCCACTGTTGAAAACATACAATCTACTTAGCACTTCATTGTATTCTTCCTTCCACTGTTGAAACCATACATTCTACTTAGCACTTCATTGTATTCTTCCTTCCACTGTTGAAACCATACATTCTACTTAGCACTTCATTGTATTCTCCCTTCCACTGTTGAAAACATACAATCTACTTAGCACTTCATTGTATTCTTCTATACACTGTTGAAAACATACATTCTACTTAGCACTTCATTGTATTCTTCCTTCCACTGTTGAAAACATACAATCTACTTAGCACTTCATTGTATTCTTCCTTCCACTGTTGAAACCATACATTCTACTTAGCACTTCATTGTATTCTCCCTTCCACTGTCGAAAACATGCATTCTAGTTAGCACTTCATTGTATTCTCCCTTCCACTGTTGAAAAAATACATTCTACTTAGCACTTCATTGTATTCTTCATTCCACTGTTGAAACCATGCATTCTACTTAGCACTTCATTGTATTCTTCCTTCCACTGTTGAAAACATGCATTCTAGTTAGCACTTCATTGTATTCTTCCTTCCACTGTTGAAAACATACAATCTACTTAGCACTTCATTGTATTCTTCCTTCCACTGTTGAAACCATACATTCTACTTAGCACTTCATTGTATTCTTCCTTCCACTGTTGAAACCATACATTCTACTTAGCACTTCATTGTATTCTCCCTTCCACTGTTGAAAACATACAATCTACTTAGCACTTCATTGTATTCTTCTATACACTGTTGAAAACATACATTCTACTTAGCACTTCATTGTATTCTTCCTTCCACTGTTGAAAACATACAATCTACTTAGCACTTCATTGTATTCTTCCTTCCACTGTTGAAACCATACATTCTACTTAGCACTTCATTGTATTCTTCCTTCCACTGTTGAAACCATACATTCTACTTAGCACTTCATTGTATTCTCCCTTCCACTGTTGAAAACATGCATTCTAGTTAGCACTTCATTGTATTCTCCCTTCCACTGTTGAAAAAATACATTCTACTTAGCACTTCATTGTATTCTTCATTCCACTGTTGAAACCATACATTCTACTTAGCACTTCATTGTATTCTTCCTTCCACTGTTGAAACCATACATTCTACTTAGCACTTCATTGTATTCTCCCTTCCACTGTTGAAAACATGCATTCTAGTTAGCACTTCATTGTATTCTCCCTTCCACTGTTGAAAACATACAATCTACTTAGCACTTCATTGTATTCTTCATTCCACTGTTGAAACCATATATTCTACTTAGCACTTCATTGTATTCTTCCATCCACAGTTGAAACCATACATTCTACTTAGCACTTCATTGTATTCTTCTATCCACTGTTAAAACCATACATTCTACTTAGCACTTCATTGTATTCTCCTTTCCACAGTTGAAACCATACATTCTACTTAGCACTTCATTGTATTTTTCCATCCACTGTTGAAACCATGCATTCTACTTAGCACTTCATTGTATTCTTCTATCCACTGTTGAAATCATACATTCTACTTAGCATTTCACTGTATTCACCCTTCTACTGTTGAAACCATGCATTCTACTTAGCACTTCATTGTATTCTTCCTTCCACATTAGAAACGATTTATTCTACTTAGCACTTCATTGTATTCTGCCATCCACTGTTGAAATCATACATTCTACATAGCACTTCATATTATTCTTCTATCCACTGTTGAAACTATACATTCTACTTAGCACTTCATTGTATTCTTACTTCCACTGTTGAAACCATACTTTCTAATTAGAACTTCATTGTATTCTTCCTTCCACAGTTGAAACCATGCATTCTACTAAGCACTTCATTGTATTCTCCCTTCAACTGTTGAAACCATACATTCTACTTAGAATTTCATTGTATTCATTCTTCCACTGTGGAAACCATACATTTTAATTAGCATTTCATTGTATTCTTCCTTCCACTTTTGAAACCATACATTCTACTTAGCACTTCATTGTATTCTTCCTTCCATATTTGAAACCATGCATTCTACATAGCACTTCATTGTATTCTTCCATCCACTGTTGAAGCCATACATTCTACAAAGCACTTCATTGTATTCTTCCTTCCACTGTTGAAAACATACATTCTACTTAGCACTTCATTGTATTCTTCCTTCCACTGTTGAAACCATACATTCTACTTAGCACTTCCTTGTATTCTCCCTTCCACTGTTGAAAACATGCATTCTAGTTAGCACTTCATTGTATTCTCCCTTCAACTGTTGAAACCATACATTCTACTTAGAATTTCATTGTATACATCATTCCACTGTTGAAACCATGCATTCTACTTAGCACTTCATTGTATTCTTCCTTCCACTGTTGAAAACATACAATCTACTTAGCACTTCATTGTATTCTTCCATCCACTAATGAAACCATACATTCTACTTAGCACTTCATTGTATTCTTCTATCCACTGTTAAAACCATATATTCAACTGAGCACTACATTGTATACTTCTTTCCACTGTTGAAACCATGCATTCTACTTAGCACTTCATTGTATTCTTCCTTCCACTGTTGAAAACATACAATCTACTTAGCACTTCATTGTATTCTTCATTCCACTGTTGAAACCATGCATTCTACTTAGCACTTCATTGTATTCTTCCATCCACAGTTGAAACCATATATTCAACTGAGCACTACATTGTATACTTCTTTCCACTGTTGAAACCATGCATTCTACTTAGCACATCATTGTATTCTCCTTTCCACAGTTGAAACCATACATTCTACTTAGCACTTCATTGTATTTTTCCATCCACTGTTGAAACCATGCATTCTACTTAGCACTTCATTGTATTCTTCTATCCACTGTTGAAATCATACATTCTACTTAGCATTTCACTGTATTCACCCTTCTACTGTTGAAACCATGCATTCTACTTAGCACTTCATTGTATTCTGCCATCCACTGTTGAAATCATACATTCTACATAGCACTTCATATTATTCTTCTATCCACTGTCGAACCTATACATTCTACTTAGCACTTCATTGTATTCTTACTTCCACTGTTGAAACCATACATTCTAATTAGAACTTCATTGTATTCTTCCTTCCACAGTTGAAACCATGCATTCTACTAAGCACTTCATTGTATTCTCCTTTCAACTGTTGAAACCATACATTCTACTTAGAATTTCATTGTATTCATTCTTCGACTGTGGAAACCATACATTTTAATTAGCATTTCATTGTATTCTTCCTTCCACTTTTGAAACCATACATTCTACTTAGCACTTCATTGTATTCTTCCTTCCATATTTGAAACCATACATTCTACATAGCACTTCATTGTATTATTCCATCCACTGTTGAAGCCATACATTCTACAAAGCACTTCATTGTATTCTTCTATACACTGTTCAAACCATACATTCTACTTAGCATTTCATTGTATACTTCCTTCCACTGTTGAAACCATATATTCTACTCAGGACTTCATTGTATTCTCCCTTCCACTGTTGAAACCATACATTCTACTTAGCACTTCATTGTATTCTTCCTTCCACTGTTGAAACCATGCATTCTACTTAGCACTTCATTGTATTATAATATCCACTGTTGAAAACATACATTCTAATTAGCACTTCATTGTATTCGTCCTTCCACTGTTGAAACAATACATTCTACTTAGCACTTCATTGTATACTTCCATCCACTGTTGAAACCAAGCATTCTACTTAGCACTTCATTGTATTCTAATATCCACTGTTGAAACCATACATTCTAATTAGCACTTCATTGTATTCGTTCTTCCACTGTTGAAACCATGCATTCTACTTAGCATTTCATTGTATTCTTCCTTCCACTGTTGAAACCATACATTCTACTTAGAACTTCATTGTATTCTTTCTTCCACTGTTGAAACTATGAATTCTACTTAGCACTTCATTGTATTCTTCCATCCACTGTTGAAACCATACATTCTACTTAGCACTTCATTGTATTCTTCTATACACTGTTGAAAACATACATTCTACTTAGCATTTCATTGTATTCTTCCTTCCACTGTTGAAACCATACATTCTACTTAGCACTTCATTGTATTCTTCCTTCCACTGTTGTAACCGTACATTCTACTTAGCACTTCCTAGTATTCTTCCATCCACTGTTGAAAACATGCATTCTACTTAGCA
Organism: Acanthosepion lycidas; assembly: GCA_963932145.1. Taxonomy (NCBI): domain Eukaryota; kingdom Metazoa; phylum Mollusca; class Cephalopoda; order Sepiida; family Sepiidae; genus Acanthosepion; species Acanthosepion lycidas. The sequence goes on along the minus strand of OZ010597.1, from coordinate 72,359,146 downwards.
CTTCATTGTATGCTTCTATCCACTGTTGAAACCATACATTCTACATAGCACTTCATTGTATTCTTCCTTCCACTGTTGAAAACATGCATTCTACTTAGCATTTAAATGTATTCTATTTTACTGTTGAAACAATGCATTCTAATTAGCACATCATTGTATTCTTCCTTCCACTGTTGAAACCCTAAATTCTACTTAGCATTCATTGTATTCTTTCTTCCACATTAGAAACCATGCATTCTACTTAGCACTTCATTGTATTCTTAGTTCCACTGTTGAAACCATACATTCTAATTAGAACTTCATTGTATTCTTCCTTCCACAGTTGAAACCATGCATTCTACTAAGCACTTCATTGTATTTTCCCTTCAACTGTTGAAACCATACATTCTACTTAGAATTTCATTGTATTCATTCTTCCACTGTGGAAACCATACATTCTAATTAGCACTTCATTGTATTCTTCCTTCCACTGTTAAAACCATACATTCTACTTAGCACTTCATTGTATTCTTCCTTCCACTGTTGAAACCATACATTCTACTTAGCACTTCATTGTATTATTCCTTCCACTGTTTAAACCATACATTTTACTTAGCATTTCATTGTATTCTTCCTTCCACTGTTGAAACCATACATTCTACTTAGCACTTCATTGTATTCTTCCTTCCATATTTGAAACCATGCATTCTACATAGCACTTCATTGTATTCTTCTATACAATGTTGAAACAAATACATTCTACTTAGCATTTCATTGTATACTTACTTCCACTGTTGAAACCATATATTCTACTCAGGACTTCATTGTATTCTCCCTTCCACTGTTGAAACCATACATTCTACTTAGCACTTCATTGTATTCTTCCTTCCACTGTTGTAACCATACATTCTACTTAGCACTTCATTGTATACTTCCATCCACTGTTGAAACCATGTATTCTACTTAGTACTTCATTGTATTCTAATATCCACTGTTGAAACCATACATTCTAATTAGCACTTCATTCTATTCGTACTTCCACTGCTGAAACCATGCATTCTCCTCAGCATTTCATTGTATTCTTCCTTCCACTGTTGATACCATACATTCTACTTAGAACTTCATTGTATTCTTTCTTCCACTGTTGAAACTATGCATTCTACTTAGCACTTCATTGTATTCTTCCTTCCATATTTGAAACCATGCATTCTACTTAGCACTTCATTGTATTCTTCTATACACTGTAGAAACCATACATTCTACTAAGCATTTCATTGTATACTTCCTTCCACTGTTGAAACCATATATTCTACCCAGGACTTCATTGTATTCTCCCTTCCACTGTTGAAACCATACATTCTACTTAGCACTTCATTGTATTCTTCTATACACTGTTGAAAAAATACATTCTACTTAGCATTTCATTGTATTCTTCCTTCCACTGTTGAAACCATACATTCTACTTAGCACTTCATTGTATTCTTCCTTCCACTGTTGTAACCATACATTCTACTTAGCACTTCCTTGTATTCTTCCATCCACTGTTGAAAACATGCATTCTACTTAGCACTTCATTGTATGCTTCTATCCACTGTTGAAACAATACATTCTACATAGCACTTCATTGTAATCTTCCTTCCACTGTTGAAAACATGCATTCTACCTAGCATTTCATTGTATTCTCACTTTTACTGTTGAAACAATGCATTCTAATTAGCACATCATTGTATTCTTCCTTCCACTGTTGAAACCATAAATTCTACTTAGCATTCATTGTATTCTTTCTTCCACATTAGAAACCATGCATTCTACATAGCACTTCATTGTATTCTGCCATCCACTGTTGAAATCATACATTCTACTTAGCACTTCATTGGATTATTCCTTCCACTGTTGAAACCATACATTCTACTTAGCACTTCATTGTATTCTCACTTCCACTGTTGAAACCATACATTCTACTTAGAATTTCATTGTATTCTTCCTTCCACTGTTGAAACCATACATTCTGCTTAGCATTTCATTGTATCCTTCTTTCCACTGTTGAAACCATGCATTCTACTTAGCATTTCATTGTATTCTTCCTTCCACTGTTGAAACCATACATTCTACTTAGCACTTCATTGTATTATTCCTTTCACTGTTTAAACCATACAATTTACTTAGGATTTCATTGTATACTTCCTTCCACATTTGAAACCATACATTCTACATAGCACTTCATTGTATTCTTCCATCCACTGTTAAAGCCATACATTCTACATAGCACTTCATTGTATTCTTCTATACACTGTTGAAACCAAGCATTCTACTTAGCACTTCATTGTATTCTAATATCCACTGTGGAAACCATACATTCTAAATAGCACTTCATTGTATTCGTCCTTCCACTGTTGAAACCATATATTCTACTCAGGACTTCATTGTATTCTCCCTTCCACTGTTGAAACCATACATTCTACTTAGCACTTCATTGTATTCTTCCTTCCACTGTAGTAACCATACATTCTACTTAGCACTTCATTGTATACTTCCATCCACTGTTGAAACCATGCATTCTACTTAGCACTTCATTGTACTCTAATATCCACTGTTGAAACCATACATTCTAATTAGCACTTCATTGTATTCGTCCTTCCACTGTTGAAACTATACATTCTACTTAGCACTTCATTGTATTCTTCCTTCCACTGTTGTAAACATACATTCTACTTAGCACTTCATTGTATACTTCCATCCACTGTTGAAACCAAGCATTCTACTTAGCACTTCATTGTATTCTTCCATCCACTGTTGAAACCATACATTCTACTTAGCACTTCATTGTATTCTTCTATACACTGTTGAAAACATACATTCTACTTAGCATTTCATTGTATTCTTCCTTCCACTGTTGAAACCATACATTCTACTTAGCACTTCATTGTATTCTTCCTTCCACTGTTGTAACCATACATTCTACTTAGCACTTCCTTGTATTCTTCCATCCACTGTTGAAAACATGCATTCTACTTAGCACTTCATTGTATGCTTCTATCCACTGTTGAAAACATGCATTCTACTTAGCACTTCATTGTATTCTTCCTTCCACTGTTGAAAACATGCATTCTACTTAGCATTTCATTGTATTCTCATTTTACTGTTGAAACAATGCATTCTAATTAGCACATCATTGTATTCTTCCTTCCACTGTTGAAACCATAAATTCTACTTAGCAATCATTGTATTCTTTCTTCCACATTAGAAACCATGCATTCTACTTAGCACTTCATTGTATTCTTACTTCCACTGTTGAAACCATACATTCTAATTAGAACTTCATTGTATTCTTCCTTCCACAGTTGAAACCATGCATTCTACTAAGCACTTCATTGTATTTCCCCTTCAACTGTTGAAACCATACATTCTACTTAGAATTTCATTGTATTCATTCTTCCACTGTGGAAACCATACATTCTAATTAGCACTTCATTGTATTCTTCCTTCCACTGTTGAAACCATACATTCTACTTAGCACTTCATTGTATTCTTCCTTCCACTGTTAAAAACCATACATTCTACTTAGAATTTCATTGTATCCTTCTTTCCACTGTTGAAACCATGCATTCTACTTAGCATTTCATTGTATTCTTCCTTCCACTGTTGAAACCATACATTCTACTTAGCACTTCATTGTATTATTCCTTCCACTGTTTAAACCATACATTTTACTTAGCATTTCATTGTATTCTTCCTTCCACTGTTGAAACCATACATTCTACTTAGCACTTCATTGTATTCTTCCTTCCATATTTGAAACCATGCATTCTACATAGCACTTCATTGTATTCTTCCATCCACTGTTGAAGCCATACATTCTACATAGCACTTCATTGTATTCTTCTATACACTGTTGAAAAAAATACATTATACTTAGCATTACATTGTATACTTACTTCCACTGTTGAAACCATATATTCTACTCAGGACTGCATTGTATTCTCCCTTCTAATGTTGAAAAAATACATTCTACTTAGCACTTCATTGTATTCTTCCTTCCACTGTTGTAACCATACATTCTACTTAGCACTTCATTGTATACTTCCATCCACTGTTGAAACCATGCATTCTACTTAGCACTTCATTGTATTCTAATATCCACTGTTGAAAACATACATTCTAATTAGCAGTTCATTGTATTCGTCCTTCCACTGTTGAAACCATACATTCTACTTAGCACTTCATTGTATTCTTCCTTCCACTGTTGTAAACATACATTCTACTTAGCACTTCATTGTATACTTCCATCAACTGTTGAAACCATGCATTCTACTTAGTACTTCATTGTATTCTAATATCCACTGTTGAAACCATACATTCTAATTAGCACTTCATTCTATTCGTCCTTCCACTGTTGAAACCATGCATTCTACTTAGCATTTCATTGTATTCTTCCTTCCACTGTTGAAACAATACATTCTACTTAGAACTTCATTGTATTCTTTCTTCCACTGTTGAAACTATGCATTCTACTTAGCACTTCATTGTATTCTTCCATTCACTGTTGAAACCATATATTCTACATAGCACTTCATTGTATTCTTCTATACGCTGTTGAAACCATACATTCTACTTAGCATTTCATTGTATACTTCCTGCCACTGTTGAAACCATACATTCTGCTCAGGACTTCATTGTATTCTTCCATCCACTGTTGAAACCATACATTCTACATAGCACTTCAGTGTATTCTTCTATACACTGTTGAAAACATACATTCTACTGAGCATTTCATTGTATACTTCCTTCCACTGTTGAAAGTATACATTCTACTCAGGACTTCATTGTATTCTCCCTTCCACTGTTGAAACCATGCATTCTACTTAGCACTTCATTGTATTCTTACATCCACTGTTGAAACCATACATTCTACTTAGCACTTCATTGTATTCTTTCTTCCATATTTGAAACCATGCATTCTACTTAGCACTTCATTGTATTCTTCAATCCACTGTTGAAACCATACATTCTATTTAGCACTTCATTGTATTCTTCTATACACTGTTGAAAACATGCATTCTACTTAGCACTTCATTGTATGCTTCTATCCACTGTTGAAACCATACATTCTACATAGCACTTCATTGTAATCTTCCTTCCACTGTTGAAAACATGCATTCTACCTAGCATTTCATTGTATTCTCACTTTTACTGTTGAAACAATGCATTCTAATTAGCACATCATTGTATTCTTCCTTCCACTGTTGAAACCATAAATTCTACTTAGCATTCATTGTATTCTTTCTTCCACATTAGAAACCATGCATTCTACATAGCACTTCATTGTATTCTGCCATCCACTGTTGAAATCATACATTCTACTTAGCACTTCATTGGATTATTCCTTCCACTGTTGAAACCATACATTCTACTTAGCACTTCATTGTATTCTCACTTCCACTGTTGAAACCATACATTCTGCTTAGAATTTCATTGTATTCTTCCTTCCACTGTTGAAACCATACATTCTGCTTAGCATTTCATTGTATCCTTCTTTCCACTGTTGAAACCATGCATTCTACTTAGCATTTCATTGTATTCTTCCTTCCACTGTTGAAACCATACATTCTACTTAGCACTTCATTGTATTATTCCTTTCACTGTTTAAACCATACAATTTACTTAGCATTTCATTGTATACTTCCTTCCACATTTGAAACCATACATTCTACATAGCACTTCATTGTATTCTTCCATCCACTGTTGAAGCCATACATTCTACATAGCACTTCATTGTATTCTTCTATACACTGTTGAAACCAAGCATTCTACTTAGCACTTCATTGTATTCTAATATCCACTGTGGAAACCATACATTCTAAATAGCACTTCATTGTATTCGTCCTTCCACTGTTGAAACCATATATTCTACTCAGGACTTCATTGTATTCTCCCTTCCACTGTTGAAACCATACATTCTACTTAGCACTTCATTGTATTCTTCCTTCCACTGTAGTAACCATACATTCTACTTAGCACTTCATTGTATACTTCCATCCACTGTTGAAACCATGCATTCTACTTAGCACTTCATTGTATTCTAATATCCACTGTTGAAACCATACATTCTAATTAGCACTTCATTGTATTCGTCCTTCCACTGTTGAAACTATACATTCTACTTAGCACTTCATTGTATTCTTCCTTCCACTGTTGTAAACATACATTCTACTTAGCACTTCATTGTATACTTCCATCCACTGTTGAAACCAAGCATTCTACTTAGCACTTCATTGTATTCTAATATCCACTGTGGAAACCATACATTCTAATTAGCACTTCATTGTATTCGTCCTTCCACTGTTGAAACCATGCATTCTACTTAGCATTCCATTGTATTCTTCCTTCCACTGTTGAAACCATACATTCTACTTAGAACTTCATTGTATTCTTTCTTCCACTGTTGAAACTATGAATTCTACTTAGCACTTCATTGTATTCTTCCATCCACTGTTGAAACCATACATTCTACTTAGCACTTCATTGTATTCTTCTATACACTGTTGAAAACATACATTCTACTTAGCATTTCATTGTATTCTTCCTTCCACTGTTGAAACCATACATTCTACTTAGCACTTCATTGTATTCTTCCTTCCACTGTTGTAACCATACATTCTACTTAGCACTTCCTTGTATTCTTCCATCCACTGTTGAAAACATGCATTCTACTTAGCACTTCATTGTATGCTTCTATCCACTGTTGAAAACATGCATTCTACTTAGCACTTCATTGTATTCTTCCTTCCACTGTTGAAAACATGCATTCTACTTAGCATTTCATTGTATTCTCATTTTACTGTTGAAACAATGCATTCTAATTAGCACATCATTGTATTCTTCCTTCCACTGTTGAAACCATAAATTCTACTTAGCAATCATTGTATTCTTTCTTCCACATTAGAAACCATGCATTCTACTTAGCACTTCATTGTATTCTTACTTCCACTGTTGAAACCATACATTCTAATTAGAACTTCATTGTATTCTTCCTTCCACAGTTGAAACCATGCATTCTACTAAGCACTTCATTGTATTTCCCCTTCAACTGTTGAAACCATACATTCTACTTAGAATTTCATTGTATTCATTCTTCCACTGTGGAAACCATACATTCTAATTAGCACTTCATTGTATTCTTCCTTCCACTGTTGAAACCATACATTCTACTTAGCACTTCATTGTATTCTTCCTTCCACTGTTAAAAACCATACATTCTACTTAGAATTTCATTGTATCCTTCTTTCCACTGTTGAAACCATGCATTCTACTTAGCATTTCATTGTATTCTTCCTTCCACTGTTGAAACCATACATTCTACTTAGCACTTCATTGTATTATTCCTTCCACTGTTTAAACCATACATTTTACTTAGCATTTCATTGTATTCTTCCTTCCACTGTTGAAACCATACATTCTACTTAGCACTTCATTGTATTCTTCCTTCCATATTTGAAACCATGCATTCTACATAGCACTTCATTGTATTCTTCCATCCACTGTTGAAGCCATACATTCTACATAGCACTTCATTGTATTCTTCTATACACTGTTGAAAAAAATACATTATACTTAGCATTTCATTGTATACTTACTTCCACTGTTGAAACCATATATTCTACTCAGGACTGCATTGTATTCTCCCTTCTAATGTTGAAACCATACATTCTACTTAGCACTTCATTGTATTCTTCCTTCCACTGTTGTAACCATACATTCTACTTAGCACTTCATTGTATACTTCCATCCACTGTTGAAACCATGCATTCTACTTAGCACTTCATTGTATTCTAATATCCACTGTTGAAAACATACATTCTAATTAGCAGTTCATTGTATTCGTCCTTCCACTGTTGAAACCATACATTCTACTTAGCACTTCATTGTATTCTTCCTTCCACTGTTGTAAACATACATTCTACTTAGCACTTCATTGTATACTTCCATCAACTGTTGAAACCATGCATTCTACTTAGTACTTCATTGTATTCTAATATCCACTGTTGAAACCATACATTCTAATTAGCACTTCATTCTATTCGTCCTTCCACTGTTGAAACCATGCATTCTACTTAGCATTTCATTGTATTCTTCCTTCCACTGTTGAAACAATACATTCTACTTAGAACTTCATTGTATTCTTTCTTCCACTGTTGAAACTATGCATTCTACTTAGCACTTCATTGTATTCTTCCATTCACTGTTGAAACCATATATTCTACATAGCACTTCATTGTATTCTTCTATACGCTGTTGAAACCATACATTCTACTTAGCATTTCATTGTATACTTCCTGCCACTGTTGAAACCATACATTCTGCTCAGGACTTCATTGTATTCTTCCATCCACTGTTGAAACCATACATTCTACATAGCACTTCAGTGTATTCTTCTATACACTGTTGAAACCATACATTCTACTGAGCATTTCATTGTATACTTCCTTCCACTGTTGAAAGTATACATTCTACTCAGGACTTCATTGTATTCTCCCTTCCACTGTTGAAACCATGCATTCTACTTAGCACTTCATTGTATTCTTACATCCACTGTTGAAACCATACATTCTACTTAGCACTTCATTGTATTCTTTCTTCCATATTTGAAACCATGCATTCTACTTAGCACTTCATTGTATTCTTCAATCCACTGTTGAAACCATACATTCTATTTAGCACTTCATTGTATTCTTCTATACACTGTTGAAAACATGCATTCTACTTAGCACTTCATTGTATGCTTCTATCCACTGTTGAAACCATACATTCTACATAGCACTTCATTGTATTCTTCCTTCCACTGTTGAAAACATGCATTCTACCTAGCATTTCATTGTATTCTCACTTTTGCTGTTGAAACAATGCATTCTTATTAGCACATCATTGTATTCTTCCTTCCACTGTTGAAACCATAAATTCTACTTAGCATTCATTGTATTCTTTCTTCCACATTCGAATCCATGCATTCTACATAGCACTTCATTGTATTCTGCCATCCACTGTTGAAATCATACATTCTACTTTGCACTTCATTGTATTCTTTCTTCCATATTAGAAACCATGCATTCTACTTAGCACTTCATTGTATTCTTCCTTCCACTGTTGAGACCATGCATTCTACATAGCACTTCATTGTATTCTCACTTCCACTGTTGAAACCATACATTCTACTTAGAATTTAATTGTATTCTTACTTCAACTGTTGAAATCATACATTCTAATTAGCACTTCATTGTATTCTTCCTTCGACTGATGAAACCATACATTTTACTTAGCACTTCATTGTATCCTTCCTTCCATATTTGAAACCATGCATTCTACTTAGCACTTCATTGTATTCTTCCATCCACTGTTGAAACCATATATTCTACATAGCACTTCATTGTATTCTTCTATACACTGTTCAAACCATACATTCTACTGAGCATTTCATTGTATGCTTCCTTCCACTGTTGAAAGTATACATTCTACTCAGGACTTCATTGTATTCTCCCTTCTACTGTTGAAACCATGCATTCTACTTAGCACTTCATTGTATTCTTACATCCACTGTAGAAACCATACATTCTACTTAGCACTTCATTGTATTCTTCCTTCCATATTTGAAACCATGCATTCTACTTAGCACTTCATTGTATTCTTCCATCCACTGTTGAAACCATACATTCTACTTAGCACTTCATTGTATTCTTCCATCCACTGTTGAAGCCATACATTCTACATAGCACTTCATTGTATTCTTCTATACACTGTTGAAACCATACATTCTACTTAGCATTTCATTGTATACTTCCTTCCACTGTTGAAACCATATATTCTACTCAGGACTTCATTGTATGCTTCTATCCACTGTTGAAACCATACATTCTACATAGCACTTCATTGTATTCTTCCTTCCACTGTTGAAACCATACATTCTACTTAGCACTTCATTGTATTCTTCCTTCCATAATTGAAACCATGCATTCTACTTAGCACTTCATTGTATTCTTCCATCCACTGTTGAAACCATACATTCTACTTAGCACTTCATTGTATACTTCTATACACTGTTGAAAACATACATTCTACTTGGCATTTCATTGTATTCTTCCTTCCACTGTTGAAACCATAAATTCTACTTAGCATTCATTGTATTCTTTCTTCCATATTAGAAACCATGCATTCTACTTAGCACTTCATTGTATTCTTACTTCCACTGTTGAAACCATACATTCTAATTAGAACTTCATTGTATTCTTCCTTCCACAGATGAAACCATGCATTCTACTAAGCACTTCATTGTATTCTTCCATCCACTGTTGAAAACATACATTCTACTTAGCATTTCATTGTATTATTCCTTCCACTGTTGAAACCATAAATTCTACTTAGCACTTCATTTTATTCTTCCTTCCACTGTTGTAGCCATACATTCTACTTAGCACTTCCTTGTATTCTTCCATCCGCTGTTGAAAACATGCATTCTACTTAGCACTTCATTGTATGCTTCTATCCACTGTTGAAACCATACATTCTACATAGCACTTCATTGTATTCTTCCTTCCACTGTTGAAAACATGCATTCTACTTAGCATTTCATTGTATTCTATTTTACTGTTGAAACAATGCATTCTAATTAGCACATCATTGTATTCTTCCATCCGCTGTTGAAAACATGCATTCTACTTAGAAATTCATTGTATTCTGTCATCCACTGTTGAAATCATACATTCTACTTAGCACTTCATTGTATTATTTCTTCCACTTTTGAAACCATACATTCTACTTAGCACTTCATTGTATTCTTCCTTCCACTGTTGAGACCATGCATTCTACATAGCACTTCATTGTATTCTCACTTCCACTGTTGAAACCATACATTCTACTCAGAATTTAATTGTATTCTTACTTCAACTGTTGAAATCATACATTCTAATTAGCACTTCATTGTATTCTTCCTTCGACTGATGAAACCATCCATTTTACTTAGCACTTCATTGTATCCTTCCTTCCATATTTGAAACCCTGCATTCTACTTAGCACTTCATTGTATTCTTCCATCCACTGTTGAAACCATTTATTCTACATAGCACTTCATTGTATTCTTCTATACACTGTTGAAACCATACATTCTACTTAGCATTTCATTGTATACTTCCTTACACTGTTGAAACCATACATTCTACTCAGGACTTCATTGTATTCTGCCTTCCACTGTTGAAAACATACATTCAACTTAGAACTTCATTGTATTCTTACTTCCACTGTTGAAACGATACATTATACTTAGCACTTCATTGTATTCTTCCTTCCATATTTGAAACCATGCATTCTACTTAGCACTTCATTGTATTCTTCCATCCACTGTTGAAACTATACATTCTACTTAGCACTTCAATGTATTCTTCTATACACTGTTGAAAACATACATTCTTCTTGGCATTTCATTGTATTCTTCCTTCCACTGTTGAAACCATGCATTCTACTTAGCATTTCATTGTATTCTTTCTTCCACTGTTGTAACCATACATTCTACTTAGCACTTCCTTGTATTCTTCCATCCACTGTTGAAAACATGCATTCTACTTAGCACTTCATTGTATGCTTCTATCCACTGTTGAAACCATACATTCTACATAGCACTTCATTGTATTCTTCCTTCCACTGTTGAAAACATGCATTCTACTTAGCATTTCATTGTATTCTAACTTTTACTGTTGAAACAATGCATTCTAATTAGCACATCATTGTATTCTTCCTTCCACTGTTGAAACCATAAATTCTACTTAGCATTCATTGTATTCTTTCTTCCATATTAGAAACCATGCATTCTACTTAGCACTTCATTGTATTCTTACTTCCACTGTTGAAACCATACATTCTAATTAGAACTTCATTGTATTCTTCCTTCCACAGATGAAACCATGCATTCTACTAAGCACTTCATTGTATTCTTCCTTCCACTGTTGAGACCATGCATTCTACATAGCACTTCATTGTATTCTGACTTCCACTGTTGAAACCATACATTCTACTTAGAATTTCATTGTATTCTTACTTCAACTGTTGAAATCATACATTCTAATTAGCACTTCATTGTATTCTTCCTTCGACTGATGAAACCATACATTTTACTTAGCAATTCATTGTTTTCTTCCTTCCATATTTGAAACCATGCATTCTACTTAGGACTTCAGTGTATTCTTCCATCCACTGTTGAAAACATATATTCTACATAGCACTTCATTGTATTCTTCTATACACTGTTGAAACCATACATTCTACTTAGCATTTCATTGTATACTTCCTTCCACTGTTGAAACCATACATTCTACTCAGAACTTCATTGTATTCTTCCATCCACTGTTGAAACCATACATTCTACATAGCACTTCATTGTATTCTTCTATACACTGTTGAAACCATACATTCTACTGAGCATTTCATTGTATACTTCCTTCCACTGTTGAAAGTATACATTCTACTCAGGACTTCATTGTATTCTCCCTTCCACTGTTGAAACCATGCATTCTACTTAGCACTTCATTGTATTCTTCTTTCCACTGTTGAAACCATGCATTCTACTTAGCATTTCATTGTATTCTTCCTTCCACTGTTGAAACCATACATTCTACTTAGAACTTCAGTGTATTCTTCCTTCCACTGTTGAAACGATACATTATACTTAGCACTTCATTGTATTCTTCCTTCCACTGTTGAAACCATACATTCTACTTAGCACTTCATTGAATTCTTCCTTCCACTGTTGAAACCATGCATTCTACTTAGCACTTCATTGTATTCTTCCTTCCACTGTTGTAACCATACATTCTACTTAGCACTTCCTTGTATTCTTCCATCCGCTGTTGAAAACATGCATTCTACTTAGCACTTCATTGTATGCTTCTATCCACTGTTGAAACCATACATTCTACATAGCACTTCATTGTATTCTTCCTTCCACTGTTGAAAACATGCATTCTACTTAGCAATTAATGTATTCTCACTTTTACTGTTGAAACAATGCATTCTAATTAGCACATCATTGTATTCTTCCTTCCACTGTTGAAACCATAAATTCTACTTAGCATTCATTGTATTCTTTCTTCCATATTAGAAACCATGCATTCTACTTAGCACTTCATTGTATTCTTACTTCCACTGTTGAAACCATACATTCTAATTAGAACTTCATTGTATTCTTCCTTCCACAGTTGAAACCATGCATTCTACTAAGCACTTCATTGTATTCTTCCTTCCACTGTTGAGACCATGCATTCTACATAGCACTTCATTGTATTCTGACTTCCACTGTTGAAACCATACATTCTACTTAGAATTTCATTGTATTCTTACTTCAACTGTTGAAATCATACATTCTAATTAGCACTTCATTGTATTCTTCCTTCGACTGATGAAACCATACATTTTACTTAGCACTTCATTGTATTCTTCCTTCCATATTTGAAACCATGCATTCTACTTAGCACTTCAGTGTATTCTTCCATCCACTGTTGAAACCATATATTCTACATAGCACTTCATTGTATTCTTCTATACACTGTTGAAACCATACATTCTAATTAGCACTTCATTGTATTCTTCCTTCCACTGTTGAAACCATACATTCTACTTAGCACTTCCTTGTATTCTTCCATCCACTGTTGAAACCATACATTCTACATAGCACTTCATTTTATTCTTCTATACACTGTTGAAACCATACATTCTACTGCGCATTTCATTGTATACTTCCTTCCACTGTTGAAAGTATACATTATACTCAGGATTCATTGTATTCTCCCTTCCACTGTTGAAACCATGCATTCTACTTAGCACTTCATTTTATTATTACATCCACTGTTGAAACCATACATTCTACTTAGCACTTCATTGTATTCTTCCTTCCCTATTTGAAACCATGCATTCTACTTAGCACTTCATTGTATTCTTCCATCCACTGTTGCAACCATACATTCTACTTAGCACTTCATTGTATTCTTCTATACACTGTTGAAAACATACATTCTACTTGGCATTTCATTGTATTCTTCCTTCCACTGTTGAAACCATGCATTCTACTTAGCACTTCATTGTATTCTTCCTTCCACTGTTGTAACCATACATTCTACTTTGCACTTCCTTGTATTCTTCCATCCACTGTTGAAAACATGCATTCTACTTAGCATTTCATTGTATTCTCACTTTTACTGTTGAAACAATGCATTCTAATTAGCACATCATTGTATTCTTCCTTCCCCTGTTGAAACCATAAATTCTACTTAGCATTCATTGTATTCTTTCTTCCACATTAGAAACCATGCATTCTGCTTAGCACTTCATTGTATTCTTCCATCCACTGTTGAAACCATACATTCTACTTAGCAGTTCCTTGTATTCTTCCATCCGCTGTTGAAAACATGCATTCTACTTAGCACTTCATTGTATGCTTCTATCCACTGTTGAAACCATACATTCTACATAGCACTTCATTGTATTCTTCCTTCCACTGTTGAAAACATGCATTCTACTTAGCATTTAATGTATTCTCACTTTTACTGTTGAAACAATGCATTCTAATTAGCACATCATTGTATTCTTCCTTCCACTGTTGAAACAATAAATTCTACTTAGCATTCATTGTATTCTTTCTTCCATATTAGAAACCATGCATTCTACTTAGCACTTCATTGTATTCTTACTTCCACTGTTGAAACCATACATTCTAATTAGAACTTCATTGTATTCTTCCTTCCACAGTTGAAACCATGCATTCTACATAGCACTTCATTGTATTCTGACTTCCACTGTTGAAACCATCCATTCTACTTAGAATTTCATTGTATTCTTACTTCAACTGTTGAAATCATACATTCTAATTAGCACTTCATTGTATTCTTCTTTCGACTGATGAAACCATACATTTTACTTAGCACTTCATTGTATTCTTCCTTCCATATTTGAAACCATGCATTCTACTTAGCACTTCAGTGTATTCTTCCATCCACTGTTGAAACCATATATTCTACATAGCACTTCATTGTATTCTTCTATACACTGTTGAAACCATACATTCTACTGAGCATTTCATTGTATACTTCCTTCCACTGTTGAAAGTATACATTCTACTCAGGACTTCATTGTATTCTCCCTTCCACTGTTGAAACCATGCATTCTACTTAGCACTTCATTGTATTCTTACATCCACTGTTGAAACCATACATTCTACTTAGCACTTCATTGTATTCTTCCTTCCATATTTGAAAACATGCATTCTACTTAGAACTTCATTGTATTCTTTCATCCACTGTTGAAACCATATATTCTACATAGCACTTCATTGTATTCTTCTATACACTGTTGAAACCATACATTCTACTTAGCATTTCATTGTATTCTCCCTTCCACTGTTGAAACCATACATTCTACTTAGCACATCATTGTATTCTTCCTTCCACTGTTGTAACCATACATTCTACTTAGCACTTCATTGTATACTTCCATCCACTTTTGAAACCATGCATTCTACTTAGCACTTCATTGTATTCTAATATCCACTCTTGAAACCATACATTCTACTTAGCACTTCATTGTATTCTTCCTTCCACTGTTGAAACCATGCATTCTACTTAGCATTTCATTGTATTCTTCCTTCCACAGATGAAACCATACATTCTACTTAGCACTTCATTGTATTCTTACTTCCACTGTTGAAACGATACATTATACTTAGCACTTAATTGTATTCTTCCTTCCACTGTTGAAACCATACATTCTACTTAGCACTTCATTGTATTCTTCCTTCCCTATTTGAAACCATGGATTCTACTTAGCACTTCATTGTATTCTTCCATCCACTGTTGCAACCATACATTCTACTTAGCACTTCATTGTATTCTTCTATACACTGTTGAAACCATACATTCTACTTAGCACTTCATTGTATTCTTCCTTCCACTGTTGAAACCATGCATTCTACTTAGCACTTCATTGTATTCTTCCTTCCACTGTTTAACCATACATTCTACTTTGCACTTCCTTGTATTCTTCCATCCACTGTTGAAAACATGCATTCTACTTAGCATTTCATTGTATTCTCACTTTTACTGTTGAAACAATGCATTCTAATTAGCACATCATTGTATTCTTCCTTCCCCTGTTGAAACCATAAATTCTACTTAGCATTCATTGTATTCTTTCTTCCACATTAGAAACCATGCATTCTGCTTAGCACTTCATTGTATTCTTCCATCCACTGTTGAAAACATACATTCTACTTAGCACTTCCTTGTATTCTTCTATACACTGTTGAAACCATACATTCTACTGAGCATTTCATTGTATACTTCCTTCCACTGTTGAAAGTATACATTCTACTCAGGACTTAATTGTATTCTCCCTTCCACTGTTGAAACCATGCATTCTACTTAGCACTTCATTGTATTCTTACTTCCACTGTTGAAACCATTCATTCTACTTAGCACTTCATTGTATTCTAATATCCACTGTTGAAACCATACATTCTACTTAGCATTTCATTGTATTCTTCCTCCCACTGTTGAAACCATACATTCTACTTAGAACTTCATTGTATTCTTTCTTCCACTGTTGAAACTATGCATTCTACTTAGCACTTCATTGTATTCTTCCATCCACTGCTGAAACCATACATTCTACTTAGCACTTCATTGTATTCTTCTATACATTGTTGAAAACATGCATTCTACTTAGCACTTCATTGTATGCATCTATCCACTGTTGAAACCATACATTCTACATAGCACTTCATTGTATTCTTCCTTCCACTGTTGAAAACATGCATTCTACTTAGCATTTCATTGTATTCTCACTTTTACTGTTGAAACAATGCATTCTAATTAGCACATCATTGTATTCTTCCTTCCACTGTTGAAACCATAAATTCTACTTAGCTTTTATTGTATTCTTTCTTCCACATTAGAAACCATGCATTCTACTTAGCACTTCATTGTATTCTTACTTCCACTGTTGAAACCATACATTCTAATTAGAACTTCATTGTATTCTTCCTTCCACAGTTGAAACCATGCATTCTACTAAGCACTTCATTGTATTTTCCCTTCAACTGTTGAAACCATACATTCTACTTAGAATTTCATTGTATTCATTCTTCCACTGTGGAAACCATACATTCTAATTAGCACTTCATTGTATTCTTCCTTCCACTGTTGAAACCATACATTCTACTTAGCACTTCATTGTATTCTTCCTTCCACTGTTGAAACAATACATTCTACTTAGCATTTCATTGTATCCTTCTTTCCACTGTTGAAACCTTGCATTCTACTTAGCATTTCATTGTATTCTTCCTTCCACTGTTGAAACCATACATTCTACTTAGCACTTCATTGTATTATTCCTTCCACTGTTTAAACCATACATTTTACTTAGCATTTCATTGTATTCTTCCTTCCACTGTTGAAACAATACATTCTACTTAGCACTTCATTGTATTCTTCCTTCCATATTTGAAACCATGCATTCTACATAGCACTTCATTGTATTTTTCCATCCACTGTTGAAGCCATACATTCTACATAGCACTTCATTGTATTCTTCTATACACTGTTGAAACCATACATTCTACTTAGCATTTCATTGTATACTTCCTTCCACTGTTGAAACCATATATTCTACTCAGGACTTCATTGTATTCTCCCTTCCACTGTTGAAACCATACATTCTACTTAGCACTTCATTGTATTCTTCCTTCCACTGTTGTAACCATACATTCTACTTAGCACTTCATTGTATACTTCCATCCACTGTTGAAACCATGCATTCTACTTAGCACTTCATTGTATTCTAATATCCACTGTTGAAACCATACATTCTAATTAGCACTTCATTGTATTCTTCCTTCCATAATTGAAACCATACATTCTACTTAGCACTTCATTGTATTCTTCCTTCCATAATTGAAACCATGCATTCTACTTAGCACTTCATTGTATTCTTCCTTCCATAATTGAAACCATACATTCTACATAGCACTTCATTGTATTCTTCCTTCCACTGTTGACACCATACATTCTACTTAGCACTTCATTGTATTCTTCCTTCCATAATTGAAACCATGCATTCTACTTAGCACTTCATTGTATTCTTCCATCCACTGTTGAAACCATACATTCTACTTAGCACTTCATTGTATACTTCTATACACTGTTGAAAACATACATTCTACTTGGCATTTCATTGTATTCTTCCTTCCACTGTTGAAACCATAAATTCTATTTAGCATTCATTGTATTCTTTCTTCCATATTAGAAACCATGCATTCTACTTAGCACTTCATTGTATTCTTCCTTCCACTGTTGAGACCATGCATTCTACATAGCACTTCATTGTATTCTCACTTCCACTGTTGAAACCATACATTCTACTTAGAATTTAATTGTATTCTTACTTCAACTGTTGAAATCATACATTCTAATTAGCACTTCATTGTATTCTTCCTTCGACTGATGAAACCATACATTTTACTTAGCACTTCATTGTATCCTTCCTTCCATATTTGAAACCATGCATTCTACTTAGCACTTCATTGTATTCTTCCATCCACTGTTGAAACCATATATTCTACATAGCACTTCATTGTATTCTTCTATACACTGTTCAAACCATACATTCTACTGAGCATTTCATTGTATGCTTCCTTCCACTGTTGAAAGTATACATTCTACTCAGGACTTCATTGTATTCTCCCTTCTACTGTTGAAACCATGCATTCTACTTAGCACTTCATTGTATTCTTACATCCACTGTTGAAACCATACATTCTACTTAGCACTTCATTGTATTCTTCCTTCCATATTTGAAACCATGCATTCTACTTAGCACTTCATTGTATTCTTCCATCCACTGTTGAAACCATACATTCTACTTAGCACTTCATTGTATTCTTCCATCCACTGTTGAAGCCATACATTCTACATAGCACTTCATTGTATTCTTCTATACACTGTTGAAACCATACATTCTACTTAGCATTTCATTGTATACTTCCTTCCACTGTTAAAACCATATATTCTACTCAGGACTTCATTGTATGCTTCTATCCACTGTTGAAACCATACATTCTACATAGCACTTCATTGTATTCTTCCTTCCACTGTTGAAACCATACATTCTACTTAGCACTTCATTGTATTCTTCCTTCCATAATTGAAACCATGCATTCTACTTAGCATTTCATTGTATTCTTCCATCCACTGTTGAAACCATACATTCTACTTAGCACTTCATTGTATACTTCTATACACTGTTGAAAACATACATTCTACTTGGCATTTCATTGTATTCTTCCTTCCACTGTTGAAACCATAAATTCTACTTAGCATTCATTGTATTCTTTCTTCCATATTAGAAACCATGCATTCTACTTAGCACTTCATTGTATTCTTACTTCCACTGTTGAAACCATACATTCTAATTAGAACTTCATTGTATTCTTCCTTCCACAGATGAAACCATGCATTCTACTAAGCACTTCATTGTATTCTTCCATCCACTGTTGAAAACATACATTCTACTTAGCATTTCATTGTATTATTCCTTCCACTGTTGAAACCATAAATTCTACTTAGCACTTCATTTTATTCTTCCTTCCACTGTTGTAGCCATACATTCTACTTAGCACTTCCTTGTATTCTTCCATCCGCTGTTGAAAACATGCATTCTACTTAGCACTTCATTGTATGCTTCTATCCACTGTTGAAACCATACATTCTACATAGCACTTCATTGTATTCTTCCTTCCACTGTTGAAAACATGCATTCTACTTAGCATTTCATTGTATTTTATTTTACTGTTGAAACAATGCATTCTAATTAGCACATCATTGTATTCTTCCATCCGCTGTTGAAAACATGCATTCTACTTAGAAATTCATTGTATTCTGTCATCCACTGTTGAAATCATACATTCTACTTAGCACTTCATTGTATTATTTCTTCCACTTTTGAAACCATACATTCTACTTAGCACTTCATTGTATTCTTCCTTCCACTGTTGAGACCATGCATTCTACATAGCACTTCATTGTATTCTCACTTCCACTGTTGAAACCATACATTCTACTCAGAATTTAATTGTATTCTTACTTCAACTGTTGAAATCATACATTCTAATTAGCACTTCATTGTATTCTTCCTTCGACTGATGAAACCATCCATTTTACTTAGCACTTCATTGTATCCTTCCTTCCATATTTGAAACCCTGCATTCTACTTAGCACTTCATTGTATTCTTCCATCCACTGTTGAAACCATTTATTCTACATAGCACTTCATTGTATTCTTCTATACACTGTTGAAACCATACATTCTACTTAGCATTTCATTGTATACTTCCTTACACTGTTGAAACCATACATTCTACTCAGGACTTCATTGTATTCTGCCTTCCACTGTTGAAAACATACATTCAACTTAGAACTTCATTGTATTCTTACTTCCACTGTTGAAACGATACATTATACTTAGCACTTCATTGTATTCTTCCTTCCATATTTGAAACCATGCATTCTACTTAGCACTTCATTGTATTCTTCCATCCACTGTTGAAACTATACATTCTACTTAGCACTTCAATGTATTCTTCTATACACTGTTGAAAACATACATTCTTCTTGGCATTTCATTGTATTCTTCCTTCCACTGTTGAAACCATGCATTCTACTTAGCATTTCATTGTATTCTTTCTTCCACTGTTGTAACCATACATTCTACTTAGCACTTCCTTGTATTCTTCCATCCACTGTTGAAAACATGCATTCTACTTAGCACTTCATTGTATGCTTCTATCCACTGTTGAAACCATACATTCTACATAGCACTTCATTGTATTCTTCCTTCCACTGTTGAAAACATGCATTCTACTTAGCATTTCATTGTATTCTCACTTTTACTGTTGAAACAATGCATTCTAATTAGCACATCATTGTATTCTTCCTTCCACTGTTGAAACCATAAATTCTACTTAGCATTCATTGTATTCTTTCTTCCATATTAGAAACCATGCATTCTACTTAGCACTTCATTGTATTCTTACTTCCACTGTTGAAACCATACATTCTAATTAGAACTTCATTGTATTCTTCCTTCCACAGATGAAACCAGGCATTCTACTAAGCACTTCATTGTATTCTTCCTTCCACTGTTGAGACCATGCATTCTACATAGCACTTCATTGTATTCTGACTTCCACTGTTGAAACCATACATTCTACTTAGAATTTCATTGTATTCTTACTTCAACTGTTGAAATCATACATTCTAATTAGCACTTCATTGTATTCTTCCTTCGACTGATGAAACCATACATTTTACTTAGCAATTCATTGTTTTCTTCCTTCCATATTTGAAACCATGCATTCTACTTAGGACTTCAGTGTATTCTTCCATCCACTGTTGAAAACATATATTCTACATAGCACTTCATTGTATTCTTCTATACACTGTTGAAACCATACATTCTACTTAGCATTTCATTGTATACTTCCTTCCACTGTTGAAACCATACATTCTACTCAGAACTTCATTGTATTCTTCCATCCACTGTTGAAACCATACATTCTACATAGCACTTCATTGTATTCTTCTATACTCTGTTGAAACCATACATTCTACTGAGCATTTCATTGTATACTTCCTTCCACTGTTGAAAGTATACATTCTACTCAGGACTTCATTGTATTCTCCCTTCCACTGTTGAAACCATGCATTCTACTTAGCACTTCATTGTATTCTTCCTTCCATATTTGAAAACATGCATTCTACTTAGCACTTCATTGTATTCTTCTTTCCACTGTTGAAACCATGCATTCTACTTAGCATTTCATTGTATTCTTCCTTCCACTGTTGAAACCATACATTCTACTTAGAACTTCAGTGTATTCTTCCTTCCACTGTTGAAACGATACATTATACTTAGCACTTCATTGTATTCTTCCTTCCACTGTTGAAACCATACATTCTACTTAGCACTTCATTGAATTCTTCCTTCCACTGTTGAAACCATGCATTCTACTTAGCACTTCATTGTATTCTTCCTTCCACTGTTGTAACCATACATTCTACTTAGCACTTCCTTGTATTCTTCCATCCGCTGTTGAAAACATGCATTCTACTTAGCACTTCATTGTATGCTTCTATCCACTGTTGAAACCATACATTCTACATAGCACTTCATTGTATTCTTCCTTCCACTGTTGAAAACATGCATTCTACTTAGCAATTAATGTATTCTCACTTTTACTGTTGAAACAATGCATTCTAATTAGCACATCATTGTATTCTTCCTTCCACTGTTGAAACCATAAATTCTACTTAGCATTCATTGTATTCTTTCTTCCATATTAGAAACCATGCATTCTACTTAGCACTTCATTGTATTCTTACTTCCACTGTTGAAACCATACATTCTAATTAGAACTTCATTGTATTCTTCCTTCCACAGTTGAAACCATGCATTCTACTAAGCACTTCATTGTATTCTTCCTTCCACTGTTGAGACCATGCATTCTACATAGCACTTCATTGTATTCTGACTTCCACTGTTGAAACCATACATTCTACTTAGAATTTCATTGTATTCTTACTTCAACTGTTGAAATCATACATTCTAATTAGCACTTCATTGTATTCTTCCTTCGACTGATGAAACCATACATTTTACTTAGCACTTCATTGTATTCTTCCTTCCATATTTGAAACCATGCATTCTACTTAGCACTTCAGTGTATTCTTCCATCCACTGTTGAAACCATATATTCTACATAGCACTTCATTGTATTCTTCTATACACTGTTGAAACCATACATTCTAATTAGCACTTCATTGTATTCTTCCTTCCACTGTTGAAACCATACATTCTACTTAGCATTTCATTGTATACTTCCTTCCACTGTTGAAACCATACATTCTACTTAGCACTTCCTTGTATTCTTCCATCCACTGTTGAAACCATACATTCTACATAGCACTTCATTTTATTCTTCTATACACTGTTGAAACCATACATTCTACTGCGCATTTCATTGTATACTTCCTTCCACTGTTGAAAGTATACATTATACTCAGGATTCATTGTATTCTCCCTTCCACTGTTGAAACCATGCATTCTACTTAGCACTTCATTTTATTATTACATCCACTGTTGAAACCATACATTCTACTTAGCACTTCATTGTATTCTTCCTTCCCTATTTGAAACCATGCATTCTACTTAGCACTTCATTGTATTCTTCCATCCACTGTTGCAACCATACATTCTACTTAGCACTTCATTGTATTCTTCTATACACTGTTGAAAACATACATTCTACTTGGCATTTCATTGTATTCTTCCTTCCACTGTTGAAACCATGCATTCTACTTAGCACTTCATTGTATTCTTCCTTCCACTGTTGTAACCATACATTCTACTTTGCACTTCCTTGTATTCTTCCATCCACTGTTGAAAACATGCATTCTACTTAGCATTTCATTGTATTCTCACTTTTACTGTTGAAACAATGCATTCTAATTAGCACATCATTGTATTCTTCCTTCCCCTGTTGAAACCATAAATTCTACTTAGCATTCATTGTATTCTTTCTTCCACATTAGAAACCATGCATTCTGCTTAGCACTTCATTGTATTCTTCCATCCACTGTTGAAACCATACATTCTACTTAGCACTTCCTTGTATTCTTCCATCCGCTGTTGAAAACATGCATTCTACTTAGCACTTCATTGTATGCTTCTATCCACTGTTGAAACCATACATTCTACATAGCACTTCATTGTATTCTTCCTTCCACTGTTGAAAACATGCATTCTACTTAGCATTTAATGTATTCTCACTTTTACTGTTGAAACAATGCATTCTAATTAGCACATCATTGTATTCTTCCTTCCACTGTTGAAACCATAAATTCTACTTAGCATTCATTGTATTCTTTCTTCCATATTAGAAACCATGCATTCTACTTAGCACTTCATTTTATTCTTACTTCCACTGTTGAAACCATACATTCTAATTAGAACTTCATTGTATTCTTCCTTCCACAGTTGAAACCATGCATTCTACATAGCACTTCATTGTATTCTGACTTCCACTGTTGAAACCATCCATTCTACTTAGAATTTCATTGTATTCTTACTTCAACTGTTGAAATCATACATTCTAATTAGCACTTCATTGTATTCTTCTTTCGACTGATGAAACCATACATTTTACTTAGCACTTCATTGTATTCTTCCTTCCATATTTGAAACCATGCATTCTACTTAGCACTTCAGTGTATTCTTCCATCCACTGTTGAAACCATATATTCTACATAGCACTTCATTGTATTCTTCTATACACTGTTGAAACCATACATTCTACTGAGCATTTCATTGTATACTTCCTTCCACTGTTGAAAGTATACATTCTACTCAGGACTTCATTGTATTCTCCCTTCCACTGTTGAAACCATGCATTCTACTTAGCACTTCATTGTATTCTTACATCCACTGTTGAAACCATACATTCTACTTAGCACTTCATTGTATTCTTCCTTCCATATTTGAAAACATGCTTTCTACTTAGAACTTCATTGTATTCTTTCATCCACTGTTGAAACCATATATTCTACATAGCACTTCATTGTATTCTTCTATACACTGTTGAAACCATACATTCTACTTAGCATTTCATTGTATTCTCCCTTCCACTGTTGAAACCATACATTCTACTTAGCACATCATTGTATTCTTCCTTCCACTGTTGTAACCATACATTCTACTTAGCACTTCATTGTATACTTCCATCCACTTTTGAAACCATGCATTCTACTTAGCACTTCATTGTATTCTAATATCCACTCTTGAAACCATACATTCTACTTAGCACTTCATTGTATTCTTCCTTCCACTGTTGAAACCATGCATTCTACTTAGCATTTCATTGTATTCTTCCTTCCACAGTTGAAACCATACATTCTACTTAGCACTTCATTGTATTCTTACTTCCACTGTTGAAACGATACATTATACTTAGCACTTAATTGTATTCTTCCTTCCACTGTTGAAACCATACATTCTACTTAGCACTTCATTGTATTCTTCCTTCCCTATTTGAAACCATGCATTCTACTTAGCACTTCATTGTATTCTTCCATCCACTGTTGCAACCATACATTCTACTTAGCACTTCATTGTATTCTTCTATACACTGTTGAAACCATACATTCTACTTAGCACTTCATTGTATTCTTCCTTCCACTGTTGAAACCATGCATTCTACTTAGCACTTCATTGTATTCTTCCTTCCACTGTTTAACCATACATTCTACTTTGCACTTCCTTGTATTCTTCCATCCACTGTTGAAAACATGCATTCTACTTAGCATTTCATTGTATTCTCACTTTTACTGTTGAAACAATGCATTCTAATTAGCACATCATTGTATTCTTCCTTCCCCTGTTGAAACCATAAATTCTACTTAGCATTCATTGTATTCTTTCTTCCACATTAGAAACCATGCATTCTGCTTAGCACTTCATTGTATTCTTCCATCCACTGTTGAAAACATACATTCTACTTAGCACTTCCTTGTATTCTTCTATACACTGTTGAAACCATACATTCTACTGAGCATTTCATTGTATACTTCCTTCCACTGTTGAAAGTATACATTCTGCTCAGGACTTAATTGTATTCTCCCTTCCACTGTTGAAACCATGCATTCTACTTAGCACTTCATTGTATTCTTACTTCCACTGTTGAAACCATTCATTCTACTTAGCACTTCATTGTATTCTAATATCCACTGTTGAAACCATACATTCTACTTAGCATTTCATTGTATTCTTCCTCCCACTGTTGAAACCATACATTCTACTTAGAACTTCATTGTATTCTTTCTTCCACTGTTGAAACTATGCATTCTACTTAGCACTTCATTGTATTCTTCCATCCACTGCTGAAACCATACATTCTACTTAGCACTTCATTGTATTCTTCTATACATTGTTGAAAACATGCATTCTACTTAGCACTTCATTGTATGCATCTATCCACTGTTGAAACCATACATTCTACATAGCACTTCATTGTATTCTTCCTTCCACTGTTGAAAACATGCATTCTACTTAGCATTTCATTGTATTCTCACTTTTACTGTTGAAACAATGCATTCTAATTAGCACATCATTGTATTCTTCCTTCCACTGTTGAAACCATAAATTCTACTTAGCTTTTATTGTATTCTTTCTTCCACATTAGAAACCATGCATTCTACTTAGCACTTCATTGTATTCTTACTTCCACTGTTGAAACCATACATTCTAATTAGAACTTCATTGTATTCTTCCTTCCACAGTTGAAACCATGCATTCTACTAAGCACTTCATTGTATTTTCCCTTCAACTGTTGAAACCATACATTCTACTTAGAATTTCATTGTATTCATTCTTCCACTGTGGAAACCATACATTCTAATTAGCACTTCATTGTATTCTTCCTTCCACTGTTGAAACCATACATTCTACTTAGCACTTCATTGTATTCTTCCTTCCACTGTTGAAACAATACATTCTACTTAGCATTTCATTGTATCCTTCTTTCCACTGTTGAAACCTTGCATTCTACTTAGCATTTCATTGTATTCTTCCTTCCACTGTTGAAACCATACATTCTACTTAGCACTTCATTGTATTATTCCTTCCACTGTTTAAACCATACATTTTACTTAGCATTTCATTGTATTCTTCCTTCCACTGTTGAAACAATACATTCTACTTAGCACTTCATTGTATTCTTCCTTCCATATTTGAAACCATGCATTCTACATAGCACTTCATTGTATTTTTCCATCCACTGTTGAAGCCATACATTCTACATAGCACTTCATTGTATTCTTCTATACACTGTTTAAACCATACATTCTACTTAGCATTTCATTGTATACTTCCTTCCACTGTTGAAACCATATATTCTACTCAGGACTTCATTGTATTCTCCCTTCCACTGTTGAAACCATACATTCTACTTAGCACTTCATTGTATTCTTCCTTCCACTGTTGTAACCATACATTCTACTTAGCACTTCATTGTATACTTCCATCCACTGTTGAAACCATGCATTCTACTTAGCACTTCATTGTATTCTAATATCCACTGTTGAAACCATACATTCTAATTAGCACTTCATTGTATTCGTCCTTCCACTGTTGAAACCATACATTCTACTTAGCACTTCATTGTATTCTTCCTTGCACTGTTGTAAACATACATTCTACTTAGCCATTCATCGTATACTTCCATCCACTGTTGAAACCATGCATTGTACTTAGCACTTCATTGTATTCTAATATCCACTGTTGAAACCATACATTCTAATTAGCACTTCATTGTATTCGTCCTTCCACTGTTGAAACCATGCATTCTACTTAGCATTTCATTGTATTCTTCCTTCCACTGTTGAAACCATACATTCTACTTAGCACTTCAATGTAATCTTCCTTCCACTGATGAAAACATGGATTCTACTTAGCTCTTCATTGTATTCTCCCTTCCACTGTTGAAACAATGCATTCTACTTAGCACTTCAATATATTCTTCCTTCCAAATTTGAAACTATACATTCTACTTAGCACTTCATTGTATACTTCCTTCCACGTTTCAAACCATGCATTATACTTAGCACTTCATTGTATTATTCCTTCCACTGTTGAAACCATACATTCTACTTAGCACTTCATTGTATTCTCCCTTCCACTATTGAAACCATACATTCTACTTAGCACTTCATTGTATTCTTCCTTCCACATTTGAAACCATATTCTTCCATCCACTGTTAAAAACATACATTCTACTTTGCACTTCATTGTCTTCTCCCTTCCACTGTTGAAACCACACATTCTACATAGCACTTCTTTGTATTATTACTTCCACTGTTGAAACCATACATTCTTCTTAGCACTTCATTGTCTTCTTCCTTCCACTGTTGAATCCGTACATTGTACCTAGCACTTCATTGTATTCTTCTATCCACTGTTGAAACCATACATTCTACTTAGCACTTCATTGTATTCTTCCTTCCACTCTTGAAACCATACATTCTACTTAGCACTTCATTGTATCCTTCCTTCCACTGTTGAAACCATACATTCTACTTAGCACTTCATTTTATTCTTCTTTCCACTGTTGAAACCATACATTCTAATTAGCACTTCATTGTATTATTCCTTCCACTGTTGAAACCATACATTCTACTTAGCACTTCATTGTATCCTTCCTTCCACTGTTGAAACCATACATTCTACTTAGCACTTCATTGTATTATTCCTTCCACTGTTGAAACCATACATTCTACTTAGCACTTCATTGTATTCTTCCATCCACTGTTAAAAACATACATTCTACTTTGCACTTCATTGTCTTCTCCCTTCCACTGTTGAAACCACACATTCTACATAGCACTTCTTTGTATTATTACTTCCACTGTTGAAACCATACATTCTTCTTAGCACTTCATTGTCTTCTTCCTTCCACTGTTGAATCCATACATTGTACTTAGCACTTCATTGTATGCTTCTATCCACTGTTGAAACCATACATTCTACTTAGCACTTCATTGTATTCTTTCTTCCACTGTTGAAACCATACATTCTACTTAGCACTTCATTGTATTTTCCTTCCATATTTGAAACCATACATTCTACTTAGCACTTCATTGTCTTCTTCCTTCCACTGTTGAAACCATACATTCTACTTAGCACTTCATTGTATTCTTCCTTCCAGTGTTGAAACCATACATTCTACTTAGCGCTTCATTTTATTCTTCCTTCCACATTTGAAATCATACATTCTACTTAGTACTTCATTGTATTCTTCCTTCCACATTTGAAACCATACATTCTACTTTGCACTTCATTGTATTCTCCCTTCCACTGTTGAAACCATATATTCTACTTAGCTCTTCATTGTATTCTTCCTTCTTCTGTTGAAACCATACATTCTACTTAGCACTTCATTGTATTCTTCCACTGTTGAAACAATACATTCTTGTTACCACTTCATTGTATTCTTCCTTCCACATTTGTAATCATACATTGTACTTAGAACTTCATTGTATTCTTCCATCCAGAGTTGAAACCATGCGTTCTACTTAGCACTTCATTGTATTCTCCCTTCCACTGTTGAGACCATACATTCTACTTAGCCCTTCATTGTATTCTTGCTTTCATTGTTGAAACCATACATTCTACTTAGCACTTCATTGTATGCTTCCTTCCACTGTTGAAACCATACATTCTACTTAGCCCTTCATTGTATTCTTGCTTTCATTGTTGAAACCATACATTCTACTTAGCACTTCATTGTATTCTTCCTTCCACTGTTGAAACCATTCATTCTACTTAGCCCTTCATTGTCTTCTTCCATCCTTATTTGAAACCATACATTCTACTTATCTCTTCATTGTATTTTTCCTTCCATATTTGAAACCATACATTCTACTTAGCACTTCATTGTATTCTCCCTTCCACTGTTGAAACTATACATTCTACTTAGCACTTCATTGTATTCTTCCTTCCACTGTTGAAACCATACATTCTACTTAGCACTTCATTGTATTCTTTCTTCCACTGTTGAAACCATACATTCTACTTAGCACTTCATTGTATTTTCCTTCCATATTTGAAACCATACATTCTACTTAGCACTTCATTGTATTCTTCCTTCCACTGTTGAAACCATACATTCTACTTAGCACTTCATTGTATTCTCCCTTCCACTGTTGAAACAATATATTCTACTTAGCACTTCATTTTAATCTCCCTTCCACTGTTGAAATCATACATTCAACTTAGCACTTCATTGTATTCTTTCTTCCGCAGTTGAAACCATACATTCTACTTAGCACTTCATTGTCTTCTTCCATCCTTATTTGAAACCATACATTCTACTTATCTCTTCATCGTATTTTTCCTTCCATATTTGAAACCATACATTCTACTTAGCACTTCATTGTCTTCTTCCTTCCACTGTTGAAACCATACATTCTACTTAGAACTTCATTGTATTCTTCCTTCCACTGTTGAAACCATACATTCTACTTAGCACTTCATTGTATTCTCCCTTCCACTGTTGAAACCATACATTCTACTTAGCACTTCATTGTATTCTTCCTTCCACTGTTGAATCCATACATTCTACTTTGCACTTCATTGTATTCTCCCTTCTACTGTTGAAACCATATATTCTACTTAGCTCTTCATTGTATTCTTCCTTCTTCTGTTGAAACCATACATTCTACTTAGCACTTCATTGTATTCTTCCTTCCACTGTTGAAACTATACATTCTTTTTACCACTTCATTGTATTCTTCCTTCCACATTTGTAACCATACATTGTACTTAGAACTTCATTGTATTCTTCCATCCAGAGTTGAAACCATACATTCTACTTAGCACTTCATTGTATTTTCCTTCCATATTTGAAACCATACATTCTACTTAGCACTTCATTGTATTCTTCCTTCCACTGTTGAAACCATACATTCTACTTAGCACTTCATTGTATTCTCCCTTCCACTGTTGAAACAATATATTCTACTTAGCACTTCATTTTAATCTCCCTTCCACTGTTGAAATCATACATTCAACTTAGCACTTCATTGTATTCTTTCTTCCGCAGTTGAAACCATACATTCTACTTAGCACTTCATTGTCTTCTTCCATCCTTATTTGAAACCATGCATTCTACTTATCTCTTCATCGTATTTTTCCTTCCATATTTGAAACCATACATTCTACTTAGCACTTCATTGTCTTCTTCCTTCCACTGTTGAAACCATACATTCTACTTAGAACTTCATTGTATTCTTCCTTCCACTGTTGAAACCATACATTCTACTTAGCACTTCATTGTATTCTCCCTTCCACTGTTGAAACCATACATTCTACTTAGCACTTCATTGTATTCTTCCTTCCACTGTTGAAACAATACATTCTTTTTACCACTTCATTGTATTCTTCCTTCCACATTTGTAACCATACATTGTACTTAGAACTTCATTGTATTCTTCCATCCAGAGTTGAAACCATGCGTTCTACTTAGCACTTCATTGTATTCTCCCTTCCACTGTTGAGACCATACATTCTACTTAGCCCTTCATTGTATTCTTGCTTTCATTGTTGAAACCATACATTCTACTTAGCCCTTCATTTTATTCTTGCTTTCATTGTTGAAACCATACATTCTACTTAGCACTTCATTGTATTCTTCCTTCCACTGTTGAAACCATTCATTCTACTTAGCCCTTCATTGTATTCTTCCATACAGAGTTGAAACCATGCATTCTACTTAGCACTTTATTGTATTCTTCCATCCACTGTTGAAACCATACATTCTACTTAGCACTTCATTGTATTCTTCCATCCAGTGTTGAAACCATACATTCTACTTAGCACTTCATTGTATTCTCCCATCCACTGTTGAAACTATACATTCTACTTAGCACTTCATTGTATTCTCCCTTCCACTGTTGAAACTATACATTCTACTTAGCACTTCATTGTATTCTTCCTTCCACTTTTGAAACCATACATTCTACTTAGCATTTCATTGTATTCTTTCTTCCACTGTTGAAACCATACATTCTACTTAGCACTTCATTGTATTTTCCTTCCATATTTGAAACCATACATTCTACTTAGCACTTCATTGTATTCTTCCTTCCACTGTTGAAACCATACATTCTACTTAGCACTTCATTGTATTCTCCCTTCCACTGTTGAAATCATACATTCAACTTAGCACTTCATTGTATTCTTTCTTCCACAGTTGAAACCATACATTCTACTTAGCACTTCATTGTCTTCTTCCATCCTTATTTGAAACCATACATTCTACTTATCTCTTCATTGTATTTTTCCTTCCATATTTGAAACCATACATTCTACTTAGCACTTCATTGTCTTCTTCCTTCCACTGTTGAAACCATACATTCTACTTAGCACTTCATTGTCTTCTTCCTTCCACTGTTGAAACCATACATTCTACTTAGCACTTCATTGTATTCTTCCTTCCACTGTTGAAACCATACATTCTACTTAGCACTTCATTGTATTCTCCCTTCCACTGTTGAAACCATACATTCTACTTTGCACTTCATTGTATTCTCCCTTCCACTGTTGAAAGCATACATTCTACTTAGCACTTCATTGTATTCTTCCTTCCACTGTTGAAACCATACATTCTACTTAGCACTTCATTGTCTTCTTCCTTCCACTGTTGAAACCATACATTCTACTTAGCACTTCATTGTCTTCTTCCTTCCACTGTTGAAACCATACATTCTACTTAGCACTTCATTGTATTCTTCCTTCCACTGTTGAATCCATACATTCTACTTAGCACTTCATTGTATTCTTCCTTCCACTGTTGAATCCATACATTCTACTTAGCACTTCATTGTATTCTTCCTTCCACTGTTGAAACCATACATTCTACTTAGCACTTCATTGTATTCTTCCTTCCACTGTTGAAACCATACATTCTACTTAGCACTTCATTGTATTCTTCCTCCCACTGTTGAAACCATACATTCTACTTAGCACTTCATTGTATTCTCCCTTCCACTGTTGAAACCATACATTCTACTTAGCACTTCATTGTATTTTCCTTCCATATTTGAAACCATACATTCTACTTAGCACTTCATTGTATTCTTCCTTCCACTGTTGAAACCATACATTCTACTTAGCACTTCATTGTATTCTCCCTTCCACTGTTGAAACAATATATTCTACTTAGCACTTCATTTTAATCTCCCTTCCACTGTTGAAATCATACATTCAACTTAGCACTTCATTGTATTCTTTCTTCCGCAGTTGAAACCATACATTCTACTTAGCACTTCATTGTCTTCTTCCATCCTTATTTGAAACCATACATTCTACTTATCTCTTCATCGTATTTTTCCTTCCATATTTGAAACCATACATTCTACTTAGCACTTCATTTTCTTCTTCCTTCCACTGTTGAAACCATACATTCTACTTAGAACTTCATTGTATTCTTCCTTCCACTGTTGAAACCATACATTCTACTTAGCACTTCATTGTATTCTCCCTTCCACTGTTGAAACCATACATTCTACTTAGCACTTCATTGTATTCTTCCTTCCACTGTTGAATCCATACATTCTACTTTGCACTTCATTGTATTCTCCCTTCCACTGTTGAAACCATATATTCTACTTAGCTCTTCATTGTATTCTTCCTTCTTCTGTTGAAACCATACATTCTACTTAGCACTTCATTGTATTCTTCCTTCCACTGTTGAAACAATACATTCTTTTTACCACTTCATTGTATTCTTCCTTCCACATTTGTAACCATACATTGTACTTAGAACTTCATTGTATTCTTCCATCCAGAGTTGAAACCATGCGTTCTACTTAGCACTTCATTGTATTCTCCCTTCCACTGTTGAGACCATACATTCTACTTAGCCTTTCATTGTATTCTTGCTTTCATTGTTGAAACCATACATTCTACTTAGCCCTTCATTTTATTCTTGCTTTCATTGTTGAAACCATACATTCTACTTAGCACTTCATTGTATTCTTCCTTCCACTGTTGAAACCATTCATTCTACTTAGCCCTTCATTGTATTCTTCCATACAGAGTTGAAACCATGCATTCTACTTAGCACTTTATTGTATTCTTCCATCCACTGTTGAAACCATACATTCTACTTAGCACTTCATTGTATTCTTTCTTCCACTGTTGAAACCATACATTCTACTTAGCACTTCATTGTATTTTCCTTCCATATTTGAAACCATACATTCTACTTAGCACTTCATTGTATTCTTCCTTCCACTGTTGAAACCATACATTCTACTTAGCACTTCATTGTATTCTCCCTTC
Source organism: Acanthosepion lycidas (assembly GCA_963932145.1). Lineage (NCBI taxonomy): Eukaryota > Metazoa > Mollusca > Cephalopoda > Sepiida > Sepiidae > Acanthosepion > Acanthosepion lycidas. Next base: position 72,325,192 of record OZ010597.1, on the reverse strand, counting down.
CACTGTTGAAATCATACATTCAACTTAGCACTTCATTGTATTCTTTCTTCCACAGTTGAAACCATACATTCTACTTAGCACTTCATTGTCTTCTTCCATCCTTATTTGAAACCATACATTCTACTTATCTCTTCATTGTATTTTTCCTTCCATATTTGAAACCATACATTCTACTTAGCACTTCATTGTCTTCTTCCTTCCACTGTTGAAACCATACATTCTACTTAGCACTTCATTGTATTCTTCCTTCCACATTTGAAGTCATACATTCTACTTAGCACTTCATTGTATCCTTCGTTCCACATTTGAAACGACATATTCTACTTAACACTTCATTTTATTCTTCCTTCCACATTTGAAACCATACTTTCTACTTAGCATTAGGAATTACCAAGAACCCCATGCTGCGTCTAGCCCCACAGCAGTTTTTGTTTGATGTCCATTACGAACGCCTAAAACTAAACCAGTTAACTTAGAAAACCAGAAGTTGCCAGAAGTATAAAGTGTCACTCTCCAAGAAACGGATTGGGAAAAACACACACTCCTGTATAAAACAGACTGATAAAAATTGATTTGCTTTCTTTCAACATAACCGAATCTTCTTTATTTTTTATTTATTTCTTTTTACGCTTATGCGACATCACCTCCAGTTTAGCCTCATCTTGCACTACGGACCCGATGCCTGAATGATCTTGTCTACCTAAGATCAAATCACAACGTGAGTAGGTTAGACTTGAGATCGAAGTAGTTACTTCGGTAACCAGTCATTGGAAATGAGTTAAGAACGACAGAGCTGGTGTCGAACCGGTTGCATCTAGTGTGGAGCCGTTAGAATCGACCGACTATCCCATTTGGTACTCTGACTAAAGGATCCCGCCGGGTAACGACGGCCGCCGATTGACCTGGTCATATGTTGTTGGCAGCGACTAGCAGCCAATCCCAAAATCGTTGGTAGGAGAAGTATCACAGCTTCACGCCGCGACAAGGATTTGACCTCGAGTCGACCTAATTGTGTCACAGAATTCAATCTTCGTCTTTCAATGCACTACATTCTACTTCGTAATTTTCTTTCTGAAAATTCATTTTAACAAGAAATGCATTAAGAAATTAGTATCGGATTTATACCTTATTGTTTCCATGCATGTTTAAATATTTTTTATTTGTTTTAATCTTACAAATAATTAATTGCATTGTTTCTGGTTTTTTTAAATATTTTGCTTATATTTTTATCCTCTGAATGTTTGTAGATTCTAATATAAATTAGAATCTACAAATCTATGAAGTAATTTCTTATTCCAACCTACTATGTATTGCTTTGAGTATTCCAACAGTTTGTAGGAAAGCCTTTTAAAACATTCAAGATGGAATTGTTTAAATGCCAATTCTGATTCTGGGTAACCAAGATTTGTTTGTTTATCAAACAATAATTAAAATTATTTTTTATATTCTTCACCTGCTGTTTCTTAATTAGCAAAACATTTGTCTCTATCAACGATGAAATAAATTATCACTGAGCTAAGGGAAACATTTCAAGTACGTTGTCTTATATTTTCACGAGCAGACTGACAACTTTACGTTGCTTTTTCAATTGGTTACCAGTTATGGTGTATGGTGAAAATAATAAAAGAACTCTTTAATCTTTCTCTGACTTTCCAGGACTGAATGATTTCCCTTTGTTTTTGTCTTCCTCTCTCCATTATGTAGTCAGCCATTTCTTTTGTAACGGTTCGCTACCGGAGTAGATTTTTAGTAGAATAAAGCTTCACTCAAGCTATACTGACTTAGCCTTCTTTCCCTTCCACGCAAACCCTTTTTCATGACAATTTATTCTACTAAAAATCTATCAGGATGGAAAAATACCTTAAGCCAGAACGCCTAGATCTAAACACGAATAAACGGTAAACCTGACTCGGCCGACACGTGGCGACACTGGAAAAGAGCCTACCGTATCTTTCTCGAAGCGGACGGTGAAACACAACAACAGACTCCACTGACAGACTGAAACTGAATCTGCTTATCAACCTTGTCTCTCCCACTAACTTCAAACACATCATGGACGATTAAGATTCAGCCATGGACATTCTGGAAGGAGTGTTTGTGCAGCCTAGAAATACCACCTTCTGTAGACAAACTGACGAGAGTGTAGACCAGTATTTGCAAGCTTTAAAGAAACTCGCCAAGGATTGCGAGTTCCATTGCAATACAGGCGGGAAACGAATACATACGAGACGCATTTATAAATGGAATTTCGTCTAATCACATCAGACAACGACTCCTGGAGAACAAAACACTGGATCTAGGCACTGCTTATGACCAGGCGCTAACACTTGAGATGACACAGAAACAATTAGCGTCCTACTCTCAACCGAACTCACTAAACGCATCTGTCTCTACTGTTCAAACTGAGGTAACTGACGATGACGATCAGCCTGGGTGCTTTGAGGAACATACCGCCATCTCTGGGCAAAAATGCTTCTTCTGCGGGAATCAGAGACACAACAGAATTAGATCCCCTGCCCGAAACTCCATTTGCAGAAATTGCAAAAAGAACAAACATTTTGCTCGTGTCTGCAGATCACCTACAGCGGCTGCTATCAACCACGGTGAGTCTATTCTTGCGTCTTCCATTCCATCTTATAATTTCTCAGAGAGTCTATCTTGCACGACATTGCGTGGAAAAATCAAAGACAAGTTTCTAAAAATACTTATTGATACTGGCAGCTCAGAAAATTTTATTAATTCTGACGAGGTTAAAAGTCTCGGATTGGCAATCTCGCCAAGTTCAGAAACAATTTTTTATGGATAGCAGTTCCCATTCATCCTCTACTCTTGGACATTGTATAGTATCTCTTAATCTAAGCTGTAGAGAGTACAGTAATGTCAAGCTGTCCGTTATGGCTAACTCATTCTTGGGCATAATTTCCTACGTCAGCATTCTTCAGTAAAAATGCCTTTCGGGGGACTGCTTCTACCTCTCACTGTTTGTGGACTAACTGCAATTAATAATGTCCCTTACACCTCTCTGTTTGCGAATCTAACTTCTGACTGTCATCCAATAGCAGTAAAATCCAGGAGGCATAGCCTACCTGACGCTAAGTTTATTCATTCAGAAATATCGTGTATACTGAAGGAAAGAATTATAGAGCCATCTCAATCGCCATGGCGAACCCAAACTCTGGTAGTGTCTCCTGAAAATCACAAGAAGAGACTCGTCGTGAATTATTCCCAGACGATAAATCGGTTCACTCTTCTAGATGCTTATCCACTTCCTCGGATAGAGGACATGATAAATGAGATTGCCTGTTATTAGGTATTTAGTACACTTGATATAACCAGTGCCTATCACCAGGTTGCCATCAAGCCAGAAGAGCGAAAATATACTGCCTTCGAATACTGCCTTTCCAGCGAGTCATCGATGACATTATCAAGCGAGAAGAACTCCGGGGAAGTTATGCCTCTATCGACGATGTTACTATCTGTGGTCATAACCAGGCAGAACATGAAAACAATCTAAAGAAATTTATGAATAGTGTGGAAAAGTACGGCCTAACACTGAATAAAACAAATGTCATTATTCACATAGCTCAGTGGACTTGCTTGGTTATACTATAAGCATGGGTTCTGTAAAACCTGACCCCGACGCACTCAAAGGATTAGTGGATCTACCAGTACCTCAAGACCATACCTCTCTCCGACGAGCAATGGGGATGTTCTCTCACTATTCTAGGTGGATATCAAATTTCTCTGAAAAATTACATCCCTTAACTAGTTACCCATTTTCCTCTCACTAAAGAACAGACGGATGTCTTCAAGCATCTAAAGAAGGAGATCGCAAAATCGTCCCTGGTGGCTATAGACTCTACTCTACTTTTTGAGATTGAGACTGATGCTTCGGAACATGCTATTGTTACCTCTCTAACCCAAAACCGTCGGCCTGTAGCTTTCTTTTCAAGAACTTTAACTTCTGTCGAGCAAAAGCACTCATCAGTTGAAATTGTAGAAGCGATTCGAAAGTGGCGACACATTACTCGGGAGACATTTTAAGCTCATCACAGAACAGAAACATGTCTCCTACATGTTCAATCTTAAAAGTAAAAACAAGATAAAAAACGAGATCACAAGATGGAAATTAGAACTTGCCTGTTTCAGTTACGACATAGTGTATCGTCCGAGAAAACAAAATGCTGCTGCGGACGCTTTATCACGAATTTGCTCTTCTACCATCTCTGTTGACAAACTGCATATCTTGCACCTGGGGTAACCCGAATGCTGCATTTTGTCAGAAGTAAAAATATACCATACTCTGTAACGGTAACCAGGTCATGCCAGGTGTGTTCCAAGATAAAGTCTAGATTCATTAAAATGATTCCTCAAACACTCATAAAAGCAAGTCAACCCTTTGAAAGATTAAGTATAGACTTCAAGAGACCTTCACCTTCAAATTCTCGCAATCAGTTCATACTCCTGTTTTCCTTTCGCTTACCCTTGTACTGATGTCTCAGCAGCGACTGTCAAGTAACGTCTAACCATTTTGTTTTCCATTTTTGGAAACGCTTCTTTTGTGCACTCTGATCATGGTACAGCTTTTATATCGGGTGAATTAAATGCGTTTCTACTTTCTCAGTGCATTGCTACCAGCCGAACAACTGCCTTTAATCCACAGAGACATGGACAAGCAGAGAGGTACAATGGTATCATTTGGCAAACGGTGAGCCTGGCTATACGGTCTAATAATCACCCGATTGCTAGTTGGGAAAAGGTTCTAGATGTAGCACTACAATGCATTCGCTCATTGCTTTCGTCTGCCTCTCCATGATGTCAGTCATTTTCTTGTAACGGTTCGCTACCGGAGTAGATTTTTAGTAGAATAAAGCTATACTCAATCTATACTGACTCAGCCTTCTTTCACTTCCACTCAAACCCTTTTTCATAACATGGTGCTTTTGTAGGAGGTTATTATTGGGTGTATATTGGTTTTGTGTAATGATTAAAAGAAAATATGCAAATAAATACAAAATAAATCTTTATATAACACAATATAATAATATAGAAGGTTAAGGTAAAAGTTGAAGTTTTTAAGAGTTCAATTGTAAAAGTCATGGTGCATATCAGAAATAGAGAAAGATTTCAGGAGGATATATATATATATATATATCTTATGGTCTTATATACTGGTTGCGAGAGCTTTCTGACAAACTGGTTTTGTGGTGTGGCAATTTAAAATATACATCTGTTTTTGGAGATTGTAAAATTTTGGTCTCCTTGTTTCGTTATTTCTTATCCTGGTTGTGAAAGATCTTTGATTGGTTGGTCAAAATATTGTTTTTGTATTTTTATATTATACATGGAAGACATAATCCATGATCTCATCGGCAGCGTTAGTTATCTTATGAGTCATTGATCTGATTGTGCATATATCGGGGCCCGTCCGTTTTGCTTGAAATGGGACGCGTGGCGAAGAAAAAAAAAGACAGATATGTAATGAAACCCGTAGCAATTGAATATATATATATATATATATATATATATATATATATATATATATATATATATATGTGTGTGTGTGTGTGTGTGTGTGTGTGTGTGTGTGTATTATATGTAGACAGCATATTTTCATTCAAACACGTTTGGTTAAATAATTTAGACATATATCGATTTATTTTGGTTGTGATTCTTTTGTGGTGATCACTTACATGTGCCACACCTTCGCTTTCTTTAATGTCATTTGTTCATAAATATATGATACTTATTATATGACAATTTTGCCATCGCACGTAATTTGAATTTTAATCTAAAATCACGGATTGGTCCATTTCCTGACCAATCGCGTATTTTAGCATCTTTCTATATTTTTGTCGCCAAGCTCACTGGAGCCTATGAGTAAGTATAAAAACCCTTTCGCTGTTAGCCAACAACCAGTAGCAGTTCAATTCTTAGAGAATACGGCACTGCGCATATTCTTATGACATTTTAATTCTTAATTATTACTCATTCATACTATTAATATCACTCATGAACATTACATCTTTCTACACTGGTAACACACTGTGGAATTATTCTTTATTTAGCTAAGGCTTCAATTGAACTTGTAGTTAAATAACATTCAACATTGTACTCAACATTAATTAGCTAAACTTACCCTTTTTATTACGGAAAAAGGGAAGCAACTTTCTTTATACTGTTGTTGATTTTTGTATATCATTGTTAATACAATATTTTATTAATGTTCACTGAACTTGATTATTTTGCTCATGTTGTACATGATTCATGTGGGGTGTTGTTTTACAAGAACACAGCTTTCCTTCTTGATTATATTCACGGTGACCCTAGCCAACAATCCGTACAGCACCACTACACTTTCAAGTTTCACGGATTAATTTTTTTTTTTAATTGATTAAGAAAAATGGCAAAATTTTCTTTCAAATAATTTTTATTTTCCCAAGTACTTTCAAACTTCAGGGGGTTAAATTGTCTGTGAGTGTGTATATGTACTTTTGTAAATTCAAAACATTTGAACTGTTCGTTTTACTGCATATTACAGCGTTCTAGATTTCAAATTCAAAATTCACGTTTTTTTTTTCTACAGTATAAGGGAGGTAACTTCTTCATTTTATTTATTTCTTATTATTCTTATATATATATATATATATATATATATATATATATATATATATATGTGTGTGTGTGTGTGTGTGTGTGTGTGTGTGAGGGAGAGAGAGGTGAACTCTCCCGTCGTATTCGACTTATGAAGGTCAAGCAGCTCAGTTCCTTTCTAGGAACTGAGCTGCTTGACCTTCATACCGACCGCCAGAAACCAGCATATATGATTTAATTATAGTGGTGAAGACTTTGTGAAGAACCAACCACACCTTTTGAAGGGACGAATACAAATTCCTTGTACACGACGTGCCACAAGGTCCCTAAATGACCCTCCGCAAGTTTTGAATTCAGAGTTTTCCTTCTCCTAGATCAGTTGCCATGCAAGGCTATAGAGCCCAGTCTATCTTGCTATTTAACCATAGCTGGAGGAAGAAGAGGGTTAATATCATGGTATATAGAGATGAAGGTTGGGCTGATACATAAGTAAAGACCAAATTTACTGTCTATAATACCATTTTATTGTTGACTCCATTTGGTTATAGTGGTTAAAGTGATAGTTCTTTTGTCATTTGAGAGTTCATACAGGGTCGTTGTGTTTTTGGCTGACAGAAATTAATTTGTTGAATTCATCCTTCTGGAGTTGTACGTCCTATCAAACTAACGGCCCATAAATCTCCAACCCTTGCGTCTTGAAACAATCTTCTACTTCAATCATTAAACCAATCTTCCACTTCTTCTGCTGCGCATGTGTTTTTTTTTTCTTCTTTTTATTGGGCCTGACACATCTATGTTTTCCGATTACTTTTTTTGGTGGGACATGCTGTCATTGGTTGATTTTTTTCATGACGTTCACTGATCCACATAAGCTATGCCCCGGTTCTGTCAATTACCGAGGATAGGAACAATAGAATGAAGGAAAGGAAGTATGTGTATTAGAGAAGAGAGACAGTTTTCTTTTCACTCTCTTAATGAAAAGGAAAGTGTATATTTCCTTATGGTGTTACTACTACCTAATTCTACTACAATTCCTTTCCCAAGAGTATTACGTGAATGTAATGGATTCGACTGGAATTCGAACTCGGCTCTCTGATTCCGCAATCCTTTGCTATCCACTACTCTATATATTGCTGCTGCAAACATTTAAGAACTTAGTTGAATTTATTCATTCTGGGCTTTAATTCTTTTCTAGGATTTTTAGTATTTGTTTATTTTTATATAATATAGATGTATTTTCAACTAATATCTGTCTAAACTGTGAGTGTATGCATAAATGTTCCTTTAAATGCTTTAAATAAGCCTTTTTGGTAGCATCGTCGTAGTAAAATCAACCTACGTATTAGCACTTTTATCAGAGATAAGGTTATGGTGCTCAGGTGTTTTTGGTGCAAATTGGATTAGTTTTATTTTGTCTTTTTCATGGTATATCTTTAAAGGTGGAAAAACCAAGAATAATAATAGCTGCCGGTTGTCAAAGGCAGCAGGATATCATACTTTGCAGCCGTCTGTGCCAATTTTAAGCCAGCTCATGTTGCCTTTGACGACCGACAACTCTTGTTATTCTTGGCCGTTCCGCTTTTAAACATATACCGTGACCAAAGCAAACAAACAAATTAATATTAAATCAGTTTGCATCAAAAACATCTCAGCGTCTCAACTTTTGCAAAATGAGGTTAGATTTTGACATTGTCAAAATCCAGCCAAATTAAAGTTGTAAATGGACATATGGTTTGACTGAATAATGATACTCAAGTTTTTAACCAGTAAGGGTTGTATAAAGTATACAACCCTAAGGAGTTGTTTTTTTATACGCCTGAAACCATCCATTTGCTTAATAAAAAAAAATGTCTGCGAAATTAGGAAAAAATCGACTGTGGCTAAAAAGAACAATAATCTTCTAAATTTGATATGCCAATGTCTTTTCTAAACATGAGTTTTAATATTTGAAAATACCTGTTCCGGTAACTTGCTCTAGAGAACCAGTTTCACCCGAGAGAGATAAATTCTCACCCATTTCGACCTTTCGAATTAGTGAACTTTTCGAAGTAAATAAAGTTCTTTTGTTGTTAAAAAAATAGAAAACTTAAAATTAAAATATCTTTGTTGTTAAGGAAACAATATTTTTCATGAACTGTTGTTTTCCAAAAGAATATTTATTTGTATTTCAAAGAACTGTTTATCTGCCTTGATAGTTTTTCATGCTCAAGGGAAAATTTCTTCAAGTCCTTCAATTTCTTCAATTTCTTCAAGTTGTGTACAATTAGTATACTGTAAAAAAAAATTTTTTTTCATTTTTAAATGTTTGTTTCTTTACAAATTTGAGTAAGAGTTTTGACTTTTCCCCCGTTTTTTTTTTTTTTCTTTTTTTTTTTTTCTCTCTTATTTTTTTCTTTTAAAGCATCAATTTTGGTGGTACTGATATAAATATAAAACATATCGTGGATACCCTCCGGGCTTAAAAGTACATATGTTGTATCTCTTACATCTTCTACACGAACCGGATGTTGACCGGTGGATGACCCAAAGCAGATTACATCAATATGTTTTATGTGTATCGGCTCCATACATACAGCCGCTTTAACCAAAACAAAATCAAGAATATGAGTACCACTGCCGCTCAAAAACCAAAACCTTATTTTGGAGCCGAGTGACGGCTATATATTTTCAAATTCAAACAGACCCAAAACAGAGCAGTGTCTGATGTCAACGCCAAATCGCTGAGGGAGAAACGCCACCAACAACGGCAGCCATCACCAATATCCATTTCACTTCTAATTTCACCATTCTCTCTTCCTTAGCAACGGCACCAAATAGAAGTTACTAGTCTTGTATATATGTAATATATAAATAAATTATATATTTATTTACCCATATTCAATGTCTTCTTTTTACCTGAATATTCGTTTGCCGAGGTGGAGAAGGAATTATAACAACAGGTTACCAATTTTTGCCTCATATCGGAATATGGAATGGATATGGAACTGATCCACCATTCATAAAAACAAAACAAAAAAAAACAGTTGTACAACATACAGTTGTACTAATCATTTCATTTAAATCGAATAACTCCGAGATTCGGTATTTTTTTTTTTTACACTGAGGTAAGGAATTATTTTTGCTTTCATTATCGAAAATCTGTACACATTTTGGTAATACCTAAATATCACCAATGAAATTCTCACTGTTTTATCGAAAAATATTAAAAAAAATTAAAAAAGTGTGTCCTTCTGGTTTATTTTCGTACTTTGGCCCAAAGTTCCATCTCAAAAAGTAAAATAAGAATATTTTTGATTAATTGAAGTGTAATGTTTAATTCAACTTTAATTAAAAGTGTTGGTTTTTGCTACAAAATCAAAGTTTTCCTTGAATCATCAAAAATCAACAATGGCCGTTATATGATTAACAGGAAAACTTTATATAGTAAACAAATAAAAATCTATTTGCAAAACACTGTAATATCAAAACAATTTTATGGAGACTTTTGGTGATATGATTAGCTGGAGGCTACGACTCTTCATAAAGGGTAAAAGGTGTAGAGGTCGTGTTAGTTGATATGACCTCTTGATTTATATTTAACGCAAAATACCACAAAATATGAAACAACAAGAAGGAACACAAACGGTTTTATAATAACAAGAAGATTTATATTTGTAGAATGCATAAGCAAAGAGGTTGCTATATTTTGTTGGTGTTATGTCCCTTTAACTGAATTAAAGTTTTTACTAATGAAATTGAAATATTTTTATCCGATCTCACAAAAGTTAAAAGAACTATAAAGCTCAGAAATGCTGAATAAACTTTTAGCTTTAGAAGACTATTTCAAAGAGAAAAGTTCTTGTTGTTAGTGGAAATGTTTCATATGTTTGTAATGTAGTTTTGAAAATTTCGTATGTACGTGCATGCTGAATATGTTTTTATATGCGTCTGACCGCACAAGGTCAAGACGCGAATCCTTTAAGGTTACATTTTCGTAGGCTAATGAAGAAAAGAGAAAGAATAAACTCGTGTCTGCTATTTATAATTAATGTAACCACGTGACAGGCTCCTAGAAAAGTAGCGGGAAAACTTGACTTGGTCACGCGCTGGCAAAAGATATGTACGCCTACTTGTGTGTATATTGACCAATTAAAAGTTGAGATTTCCTGAAAATATGTATGAAGCTAGGTAAGCTCTTTGATCTACATTTTTCTCAGATTTATCCAAAATTCAACATTGATAAGAAAGTGGTATCAGGATGTTAAAATGGTTTCTAACACGGCTCCAAATTAAATAGGTGTTCTCTGGAACCTGATTGGATAGGAGAAGCCACGTGATGTACTTTCTACGACGTCCGCATGGTTGAATTACAAATTTACAGGAAATTGGTCAAGACTTGGGTTACTGAATACATTCCCGTGTAAAACTCAGATAGCGATTCGGACCCGACTCATAGCGATAAAAACGGCCCGTCAATAACAGATAGCGACCAGATCTGCAACAACACAGTCAGTGAAGTACAGTCAGCAAAAGACAGTGAGTGAATCACACCAGGCCTGGGTCAAAGTTTAAACAGCGCCTCAGTCAGCGTTGATTTTTTTACATGCAAATCCCGGTCGAAAGTAATTCATATATTTCTTCTTTTTGTTTACTGTGTTTTAAAATTACTTTTATTACACACAATCAGTCAGCAGTCACGCACATGTTTCATTAGCGTGTGCTTCATATACCCACATATTGGCGTACAAGGTCACTTGATTTCCTCACTTGTAACAAAACACTTCGAAACATTGCAGACTCACGTGCAGTAAATCATTTCGAACAATTGAACTATTGGTCTCTTCATGACCACAACAATGATCATTGATTTTTAATATATAAATACATGTATCTGAATGTATAAATGTTACTGTCAATATTTAACTTCGTCGTCTTCCTTTTCTGCGAAGATCATTTCTTCGCATTGTATAAAAACATTTGTGGACACGACAACCGGATTTTATTTTTCCTCCTAAAATTTGGCTAGACTGAGCCCACAAGATCAACAGTTGCCTAATATCGGAGTTCTTGTTGTACATGGATAGGCAACCTTGAAATCACTAAATGTTGCCGTCTGCGCTGATTTCCAGCTCGCTCATGTTGACAACTGGTAGTTAATATTATTTTTGGTCCTTTTCCACCTTTAAAGCTATACCATGACCAAAACAAACAAAAAATAAAACTAAATTAGCATGCACAAAATACCCCTCAACCTTTATAAAATGAGATTGGGCTTTGAATGTTTAAAGCGTCTGGTTTCATTTTGGCGAATTTTAATAACATTAATTTGGAGCTACTTTTTTTTTTCAAATCTTTACATATCAATTTTTATCCGTGTTTTTTTTTTTTAATTATTATTTTTTTTTTTTTTGGATGGGGTAAAATAAGGCGGAAGGAGAAAGAAGAGGAAAATATTTATGTAAACTTAAATATTATGTAAACCATGTAAATGGTTCATGTAAAAGGAAAAAAATGTGAGAAACTGACGACAGCAACAAGATGGTTGCACTATGGGTGAATGGTTGGAGGAATAAAGCTGTATGAGCTCTGGTCGTCTAATGAATATATCACATGGGTGAAGAAGAAGAAGAAGAAGAAGAAGAAGAAGAAGAAGGAGGAGGAAGAGGATAATAATAATAATAATAATAATAATAATAATAATAATAATAATAATAATAATAATTATTATTATTATTATTATTATTATTATTATTTTTTATTTTCTTTGATTTCTGGCGTTTACACATTTCTTTCCGGGTTCCGCCCAGGGACTTAAGGTTAGAAATGGCATCATGACACAAAAAAAAAAATTACATAGATAAAGCCCTTCGTAAAGTGTGGGCTGTACTTGTCAGAACAATTTTTTGTATCTCTTTGAGGCATGGACTTCCAGGAATCCCTTCAATTAGTCTACTGCAATCTTTTCCAACCAATCCTAGGGCTCCAACTACAACAGGGATTGTTGATGTTCCCATATGCCACATTTTTTAGATTTCTATTTCAAGGTCCTTGTATTTTGACAGCTCTTCAAAGATACATTGCAGTCTGCAGGGACTGCCATATCAATAAAGAGGCACTTTTTTTGTTTGTGGTCTTTAATAACAATATCTGGGCGGTTGGCCTTGATGATATTATTATTATTATGAATGATGATGATGATGATGATGATGATGATGATGATGATGATATTTTATTTTTTGTCAAAATCAAGATAACAAAATAAACAAAATTCCAGTAGTTGTCCTTAAGGATACAAACCCAGAATTATTCCCAATTCTAGCAAAATTATTTAACCACTCCTTGAAGCAGAAATCTTTTGCATGCATGTGGAACGTGGCAAGAGTATGCCCGGTCTTCAAGAACGCGGGCAACCGATCCCCACCTCCCAGTATATACCCCTTGTCTCCTCAATATCATCAGTAAGCTTTTTGAGGCCTTAATTAAAAAGAAAGTCTTCGAGCACCTCTTGTGCGACGAGCAGTATGGGTTTCGATCTGCCCGATCCAATTCTGACGTCATAACTACTATTACGCACAGCATTAGTGAAGCCTTTGACGACACACATACCGCCAGGACTATAGAATTAGATATTAGATTATTAGGTTTTTCTCTATTATAAAATCCTTCCTAACAGGTAGATCCTTGAAGGTAGTTATTAACGGTCAATCCTCCGAAGTACCTGATGGTCAAAGCAGGTATCCCCCAGGGCTCAATTCTCTTTCTGATTTACATAAATGAATATCTACCTAATAATATACTCCGATCATTTGTAAAAGTTCATACCGAAGATACGACGATATACGGGCGCACCTCCAAAAGTCTCGATGATCAGAGATTGACAGTTGACTTCCCTTTCGATCTAACTGTGGAAAAAAAACCAAAAACTGACTGGTTATATTCAATGCTTCTAAAACCAAACTGGTTACATTTCATCACCCCGCACTACCACCAAATCACAATGAACGGATGTCCCCTCAAGAAGTCCCGTGCCTCGAGAAGATATTGGACCTCAAAATTACACCCGACCTCATGGAATTCCTATATACAATCCCTCGCTAAAGATGCAGGTAAAATGATCGGCTTCCTGTAACCGCTCATCGTGGTATCTTCTACCTTTTTAGAAGTCAGATCAGGTCGAAAATGGAGTACTGTTATCATATTTGGGTAGGAACTACTCAGACCTCACTTTCCAATCTTTATATAGTTCAAAAGCGTCTCCGATTCCTTGTTGGAGGAGAATTATTTTCCACCCTCCAACCTCTCTCTCTCTCAGGCGGGATGTGGCGAGTCTTTCAGAGTTCTACAATGGAAAGTGCTCGGACGAACTGCATCCTATCGTTCCACCAGGTCTGACCATCACGACAAAAACCCGCCATGCCACTTACATACCCCACCCACATTCCCTCCGTATTCTATCGGTAAGTTTCACTCAAAAAGCTTCTTCCCGCGAACGATTAACCCATGGAACAGACTCCATAGAAGGCGTTTCATCGATCACTACAATCTTAACCTGTCAATTGTTATCTTCCCCTTCCCTATCCATACAAACTACCCCTTATCGTAACTCACAAGTGGTCCCTTGGACTTGTACAGGTTGAACCTTACTGTAAAAAAAGTATAAATATCCTTTTTGTTTGTATTTTCTCCAATACTTTGTCATTGCTTACATTTTCAGTCCACAGTATTCTCTGTTGTGTCACATTCCTGTTATTTCAACTCCCTTCTTCATCTGTGAGGAGATGTGTCCGGCAATCACTGCCATATAGAAGGACCGATATTACATTATTACCCTTCAGTATCCTTTTCTTTGTTTCTAACGAGATTTTCCTGTTTTTTAATACATTGCTTGGCATCTTTCGTTATTCCAATGCGCTTTACGACTTCAGTGTTGCATTTTCTGTCCTCACTTAAAACACTTCCTAGATTTTTAAATGTTATAGTCTGCTTCAAATTAGATCTCTTACTGATTCACTCTACATCAAAAGCTGTTGGTCGAAGACAATAAAGAAAAAACAATATAGAAGGAACCAATCACAAACGTTGCATGCAAAAGCATGACAAAAATGCTGAGTCAGGATCCACCCCGGCACAACCCTGAAAGTGTAGGCTCGTCCTTTTCTGCCTATCACCCCTAGTAACAGAACAGTCTATACCTTACGCCTACGTACGGAAAACTTCGACCAATAAAAACCGTACTAGACGAATCAACAAATCTCATTGGTTAACGACACAATAATCTGAAAGTTTCACGTGCAAAACAAAATTGCGCCAAAACTTCTTTGAGCCGATTTTGGACTTTCAAAACATATAAAAGAAAATACCGACTGACCAAAGCAGTCAGAGACGAACATCCACAGAGAAATTGCCAACATACTCCACGTCACTCGAAATCACGACTTTACCGCGTAAAATTACATCAACGGTGACTCACTTGCAATTTAAACTCGACCAACTCTGTGGACATCAGATCGCAAACCTAAAACAACTTTGTTTATCCAAAGTGAATTATATTCACTACATTATTAAGTAAAAATCAACATTCGAACGATTCAGAAATATTACAGTCAAAGGTAGATCACTCCATAAGAACTCATTCCTAAAAAACACTTAACATCGACATTTTTAATATTAACACAATTCCAGAAAGACTGTAACTGAACATACAAATACAAAAAGAGACATACCGAAACCTCAAATATCACACACACTTTGCCATAGTAACAAATACCAAAATGTCCTGTATATATATTACTTTGAATTGTATATAAATGTTTTGTTGGTTTCTAAATTGAATATGTCTTGTTTTTTATTGTATTTAAAATTCGTTTGTTTATTTGTTTGTGGATGCAGAAAGTCACGCAACCTACACAAATTCCTTCTGATTCACTCAATTACAATTAATTAATTCTGCACATCCCCAACAAAAGCAGTCGCGGCAAGTGAGCAAGCCTTAAAATGTCACCAACAGTGACTTTGGTCAATCGACCCGATACATGCATCAACTCCAAGCCCGATTCCCTCGTCCATAGAGATATTCTGCCTTGATCCTCTATATCGGCAATACAAAGAATTTTATCTTAAATATTCTGGTATTTTTTTTTTGTTTTCGCCTCACCAGTTGTTCGTTTGTTCTCCTGTGCTACCATATGCGTGTTTATAACAACTGGTGTCAGTGTGCAGCAAGAGAACCAACAAAATGGATTACTCTGGCCTCACTTGCACAGAAAATGTCGACTACATGAAGTAATCTTGAACCTGCTGTACATACACAAACAAACATCGGACAAAAGCAGTCATTGATGAACTCAAATCACACCTACGAGAAATGTTGTCATCCCTAAAATCTGCCGCTATTAGGATTGCATATACAATCCACAACCCCACAGACTACAAACTACTAATACAGCAGCAATCGCTACATGATGCAATCAGAAAATTTGAACCAGGCAACGATTTGAACTGCTTTATTATGGATCTGAACAAAGCATACAAGATTCAAGTGAAACCAGAACTAGCCAATTACTCGCGAATTGAGAATGAATTCGTCAAAACTGTCAAACAACTTCTTAACGAAGGCATATTACAACAGATGGAAAACTTACAACATTGCACCTCTACATATCAACAGCTAAAGGCTTAGCTTAGCAAGCCATAATAATCAAATGATGAATTATCAGCACCTCAGAACCGTCAAAAATAAAATGGTGAGAAATTAACAGACACTGTAGGCTGGCTCAAAAACAGTTGGAGAACCTATAATGGGGAGAGCTATGGAAGAAAGGTTTACTCCCCCACCCCTCCCCATTTATATTTCTCCCATTATGGGCATTACTATATCCGTGATATAATAACAACATATTTCACGGACAGGACGGAATGGCTGAAAAGAAAAGGAATGACTCACATACTTTGTTCTCAGAGAGTGTTTTATGCCATTAAGACAGACACAAAATTGTATATATACATATTTACGCAGAGAAAAATATATCTACACAGCAAGAAAAGTGAAAGGAGAACGATAAGATAGAGTGGTAGATATAATATGAAGATTCTTCTGTATTTCTAGAGAAGGCTATGTTTAAGACGCCAGATTCAAGCGGGCCGGATTTATCTACTATGTCCCAAGCAAGGACATTGTTATGAACGCGCGTGTGGATGCAGTCTCATAACTACCTTGAATGAGTTTTGGTTCACGGTCCGTGAATGAATATGTGTGTGTGTGTGTGTGTGTGGCACATGGAGAAACGGGTGATACGATACAGAAAAGAGTAATTTGCTTCTCACGATTTGCTTGAAATTACCATTTATTCACAGAACATTACAACATATATTATATTACGTCCTTATTGTCTAGTAGCCATGTTCCAATCTGCTGCCTTTTTGCGCGTCCCGCCTCTCAAAGTCGTGTTGATCACGTGACTCGCGTGGTTTTGACAGGGGTAAAAGGGAGATACTCTCTTTGAAACAAGGAAGAGTTATTTCCCTTGGAATGTATTTTTTTATCCGTCTTAACATCTCCCCTTTAAAATTGTCGCTTGTACGACTTCAGGTGAGGATCAACCTGCAAGTGCTGTGCCGGACGGCGTGTGTGAACTGACTTCCGGATGTTCAAATCCTGTGTTTCAGCTTTGGTGTTCTGGGAAGTTGCTGGAGTTTGCTGTGGCAAGTCAAAGATGTCCAATAAGATGTTAAAAGGAATGGTAGGGTCTTGTTGTATTCCTGCTGGAAGATGTGATGGTCTCAGTTGGTTGGAATGTCGAACCCAAATGGAATTTTAGACATTTACATTGTAAGTGACATTGCCAGTTTGGCGTACAATATGTCCTTGGGTCCATGTTTCTGTGTTGTTCCGGTAGTCTCTTGCCAAGACTTGTTGACCGGGAAGGAATTTTATTTGAATAGAACCATGGTGGCGATTGTACTGCCATTCCATTTTTGTGTTTCTCCTGATGGAGTGATGTGATTTTGGACACAAGACGTCAATGTGTAATCGGATTTTTCGATTCATCAAGGATTCGGCAGGTGAGCTACCATTTGGCGTGTAAGGGTTTGGTGTTGCCCTATAGCTTGTCAAAAAGGTTTTTCAGTACTTCTGACGTTGTCCTCTCTCCTCTGAGTTTTAAGAGGGCTCTCTTGAAGGTATCCTCAAGGCGTTCAACCTGACCATTTGACTGTGGATGAAATGGTGGTGTACGAATGTGGTTGATACCATTTTGATGGCAGAAGGTGGAAAATTTGACTGAAGCAAACGCAGTGCCGTTGTCAGAGACATATGTCTCAGGAATGCCGAATCTACTAAAAATTTTCTGAAGTTTGGAAATTTTATCTTCAGAAGTGATGCGGGACATTGGAAAAAATCTCAGGCCATTTGCTGTAGGCATCTACAACAACGAGAAAGGATTGTCCATTGGTGGGTCCTGCAAAATCTATGTGGATGCTTGACCAGGGGTAATCTGGAACAGGCCATGAAGAAAGCATAGATTTCCGAGGAGATTTAGCTGCTAGCTGGCATTTGGTGCAAGTGCGTGCAAGGTCTTCTAGCTGCTTATCCATATTTGGCCAGTAGACGTAACCACGTGCTAAAGCCTTCATACGACTGACGCCTTGGTGACCAAAATGAAATTGTTTGATAATCCTGTTTTGCAAGGATGAAGGAACGATAACCCGTTCGGCAAAAAGAAGTACCCCATCAACCTCAGATAAGGAAGATTTCCGTTTGAAGAATGGTAGTAACTGTTTATTTAGGGATACTGTTGGCCACTTGGTACGGTGGTAGCGGATGACTTCCTGTAGCAGAGGGTCAGAAGTTGTGGCTTCCTTAATCATGTGGGAAGTAACTGGCAGTTCCCTTACTGTAGCTGTGAGCATTGAAGAGATTTCTGGCTCCAAGGATATTGCTGCAACAACTGAATCTTCGGGTTGTTTTTGGTGCATATTAATGAGTCTCGATAGAGCATCTGCATGTCCAATCGAATTGGTCGAAAGGTACTTGATCGAGAAATTGTAATCCAAAAGTGTGGTAGCCCATCGTTGTAACCGATTGGCGGTATACACTGGAATACCTTTCTTGGACCCAAAAATGCTTATCAGAGGTTTATGGTCTGTGACCAAAGTGAAATGACGTCCATAAATCATCTTGTGAAATTTCTTTATGGCATATATTATTGCCAAAGCTTCTTTCTCGATTTGGCCATAATTCCTTTCTGCAGGTGTCAATGACCTAGATGCATGAGCAATGGCTTTTTGACTGCCATCAGGAAAGACGTGAGAGATCACGGCTCCATCGCCATAGTCAGAGGCATCGGAAACTACAACAATGTCCAAAGATGGGTTATAATGTGTCAGAAGAAGATCTGAAGAAAGTGAAGCTTTAATTTTGGCAAAAGCAGCTTTGCATTCTGGTGAGCAGTTCCATGTAATCTCTTTTTTTAGAAGGTGGTTCAGAGGAGACCGGATTCGATGTAACTCTAGCAAAAATGAACTGTAATGGCTTACTAACCCCAGAAAAGAACGTAAGGTTTTGATGTTTGTTGGAGCTGGCATGTTTTTGATGGCTGAAATGTTCTCAGGGTCCGGTCGTCGGCCTGTTTTGTCAAAAATAAATCCAAGATATTTTATCGACGTCCGGTAAAATTGATATTTTTCTGCCCGGACACGAAAACCATATACGTTCGAATACAGCGAAGAGTTGTTGTAAAAGTTCGTCCTGGGATGTGCCTGCGACAATGATGTCGTCGATAAATGCTGTGGCTCCGGTTATACCTGTGAGCATGGCATCCATAGTCTGCTGGAATATAGCTGGTGCTATTTTGACTCCAAATGGAAGACGGTTGTATCAAATAACCCTTTGTGGGTGTTGATTGTAAGGAGCTCCTTGGAGTCCTCATCAACTTCCATTTGCAGAAATGTATCTGAAAAATCAATATTTGCAAAACAGATTCCACCATTTAACTTGGCAAAAAGGTCTTCAGGTATTGGCAGGGGATATTGGTGTGTATCTAGATAGTTCCTGGTGAAGATATATTGCCAAAAGTAAATGGTGCCATGTGCTTCTAAGCTGTACAACGTGCCAGAGGAGGAGGCAGATTTAATCTCAGCCCAGGGCAAGGGGCCAAACTAAAAAAAAGTAACCCCTTGGTTGACTCCTGTAAACCACAAGCACCGCAAAACAATTATCGATAATATCAATATCACCGCTGAATAGACAATCTGTCAAGATGCTATTTATATATTTCCAGTGGGTGAAATGTGGTTGTGTGAATAAAAATAAGAAGATAGAACGAAAGGATAAACTGTTAACAAAATTTATTTTATTTTATGAAAATGTGATACAGTTCGGATGGTGAATGGAGTCGCGGGATGTGGATCTGTGTACATCACCTTGGTATCATGGTAAAACTCCTTTACTCAGAATGCCCTGAGCCTTAAAAGAGGGGAAGTGACAAAAACACTTTTTTTCATCCCGCCGGTCTTTTCTTAAAGTTTTTCGTTAGGCCAGCTGTGCCCTAACACCTCCCTGTTTAAGTATTTAGATGTATCCTGCACGCCTAGAAGTTGTCTCATCGTAGTGTGATTGCGCTTTTGCCTGTACCTATAAAGTTTCTCATTCTCATTTCGATTTTCTTGAAGTGGGGCGGAGGAAAGAGATAACAATTCAAAAGTGTCCGTCAGTAGGACAAATGAAATATTTGAATTGATGTATCTGAGACGTGTTTTATTTTTGTGCCGTACCCAGAGTTGATTTCCAACTTGTACATCATAATTCCTTTCTTCTATGAATGGTGCCAGGTATCCAGTTCTTCTGACTAGAACTGTAATTCCTGGTAAACACCAACTGGAAATGTATTTCCTTCATTTTTGTTTGTGTGATGCTGTTGCTGATGATGTTGTGGCCGTAAAGCGTCCAGTACGGAGCTTTCGACTCTTGAGTGCCTCTGTTGGTGATAGTTACTGCTCCATTTGGCTTTGATCGGTAAGAAAGAAGAAAAGCGTGCCGTGTCTCCTCTGTTGTTGTGCCCACCCTCTTTGCTTTAAGCAGAGCACGTTTGAACGTTCCCACAAAACGTTCAGCTTGACTGTTGGATTGTGGGTGATAAGATGGTGCCCAGACGTGTGTGATACAGCAGATGTAGAAGTGACGGAACAACTCCGATGTAAATTGTGAACCATTATCTGAGACGAGTGTCTCAGGTAGGTCGTGTTGACTAAATAGTCGTTTGAAGATTGCAATTGTTGAACGAGTCCCTGTCTGTTGCATCGGAAAGATTTCTGGCGATTTTGAATGGGCATCCACAACTACAAGAAAACTGAAGCCATTGATAGGGCTAGCGAAATCCTTATGCACCCGAGACCATGGTTGTTCCAGTGTGAATCAACAATCCGAGGTGGAATTTTTTCTGTGCTTTCATGCGTTGGATGCAACCCTTAACGGCATGGTCTATGTCTGTGTCTATGTTAGGCTAGTAGACCACACTTTTATCCAGTAAATGTCTATCTGTCCTGAATGTAGTTGTTTTAGAACTGCTTGCTTGAATTTAATGAGAACAACGACACGATCTGTGAATATCAGTCGATCATCAATGGCCGATAGAGAGAGTCTCTGCGACGCTGAAATATTTGAACGACTCCTGTGACACCAGGGGCCATGAATGTCGGAGAAACTTGAACACTTTTTGCATGATTGTCATGTGTTTCCCATTTTATGTCAGCACTTGTCACAGGAATTGTTCTGATGCAATCAGTAAGCGTGCGTTTAAAGTCATCTTCAATGCTGATGGCATCGATGATGATATCGTCGTCTGACGCTGTTTGCGTACAGATGAGGTTTGACCAAATTCCGTCGTCTTACGGTAGTGGATGTTAAAATAATACCCCGATAATATGGTTTCCCAACGTTGTAATCAGCTTGATGATTATACAGGGATACCATTTTTGAGCCAAATATGGAAAATATGCTTGTGGTCTATCAGAAGTGTGAATAGCATCCTATAGAATTTCTTCACTGCAAAAATTAGTGCAAGAGTTTCCTTTTCTGTAATTACATTCAGCAGCTGTCAGAAACCTAGCTGCATGCATAATGACTTTCCCAGTTCTGTCTGTGAATACGTGCGAGATAACTGCTCCCACACCATGACTTGAAACATCAGCTGCCACCACAATCTTCTATATTGGATCGAAATGTGTGAAACAATGATATGATTTTGTCAAAAGGTTGTTGGCAGTCTCGGGGCCACGACCACGTGGTGACTTAATTTGGTGAAGTGTAGATAGGAAACTACCATAGTAACTCATCATCCCGAGAAATGTGCGTAAACTGCAGACATCTTTTGGAGGTGGCATTCATTGAATAGCTGCAAAATTTGCAGAATCTGGATTACAAACTTTTTTGTCAAATATAAAGCCCAGGTATTTTATTGATGGTAAGTAAAACTGGCACTTTTCCGGTTGGAATTTCTATCAGGATATTACTGACCCATTCGTTACTTGACCGACAATTATAATATCGTCTATATATGCAGCTTCACCATCTACCCATGTTAGCATCGTATCTATGATCTGCTGGAATACAGTTGGGACTATTTTTACTCAAAAAAGGAGCTTTTTAAATTGGAATAAACCATTGTGTGTGTTAATGGTAAGCAGTTCTCTGGCGGCTTTAGAAACTTCTACCTGCAAATAGGCCTCTGTGAGATCTAGTTCCGCAAACCAGGTTCCATCATTGAGTATGGTGAAGAGATCATCTGGGACCGGGTAATGAGTAATGGTGCTGCTTAGCCTTTGAATAGTATTAACTGCGGTCGCTATTGAAGGTGCCGACTGTTGTATCAAAGTCAATTTGTGTTTAAGATTCACTAGTCATTGATACCACACTGCAACTTACTGCAGAGTAATGTCAGGTTTTTGTTCGATTTTGAATAGAATCTTTGTACGGATGTCCGCATCACATGCCGCCCTCAAGCCACATACAAAGATTAAACACTTAAAGTGTGCGTCGGTGATTTTAAATCTATCACATTTTTTGTTCACGACGCCAGCATACGTAGCAAAATCGACTGAGTCACACTTTGTAATATTTAGGCAATTAAACCGCATATCAAAAAGAGAAGTTTGCTCAACGAATATTTGACATAGCGTCTCAACTATTTTGTCGAAATTGTCGCGCGTGTTTTAGTAGAATGTAGTGTTCGGTGGGTCCAAGTTTCCGGGGCCTGATTTCCGTCACCAGCCTGTTCTTTAAATTCCTCTTGAAAAATCCTCGAATCGTGCAAACCATGTGCAGAAAAAAGTCTGTTTATCAGCCGGGTCATAGTGGAACTTCGTAATTGAACACTGTTGATGTGGATAATTTTGTTTATGAAGGCGCACAATGAAGCACAATTATAGTCGCTGAATTGTTGAATTGTGTGTATGTTCATGTTGGTCAGACCTACCTAGTCGCCAATTTTGTTATATTCCAAGTGGGCGAAATGTGGTTGTTTGAAGAAGGATAAGAAGATGGAACGAAAGGATAAACTGTTAACAATTTTTATTCTGTTCGGATGGTGAGTGGAGCTGCTGGATGCGTAATGATAAGATGTTTTCCACGAAGATCTGAGTAGCTCACCTTAGTGTCATGGCCGAACTTCCTTACCCAGAATGCTCTGAGTCTTAAAACAGGGGAAGTGACAAAAACCCTTTTGTTTTCATCCCTAGTCTTAAAGATTTTCATTAGGCCAACTGTGCCCTAACAGCTGAACCCAGTACCTCTGTCTTAATGGTCAAAACATGCCGAAACTGGTTGTACCTTATAGACTCCATGTCAGATATCTCTATCAAGCTAATGATTGCACAAGTCACTCTAGTATGCATGAACATCTTTCCAATTACTGGTAGGAGCTCAAGAACCGTGAAATAAAGCCTGCACTACCTGTATGAAATATAAGCACCCAAACTAACCCCTAGCTCATTGTAGGTGAGGTAGATGATCATTCCAAAACTCAACACAGATTGGAGACAAGGTTCTATTCCATCGACTTCAATCAACCATACACATTTACAACACATTTACTGTGACTGTTAAGTAACCAAAATGAATGACATGCGAAACAAAAAATGGTGAAACTACTGTGCCCATCGTGCTCATATGCATCACCTCAAACGATATTCCAATCATCTGCAATACACAAACTTTTGCATTTGCAGAATTCTCAGCTAGCACTGAAGTCGCCACACCTACTTTCGTCTGGGGAGCATATAAAGACACAAGATTTCATATCTGATGAAACCATCGAAATACTACTCTAAACTACTGCAAAACAAATTCCCAAAACACAAACATGGAGACAACTCTTAACACATTTCAAATATTTTATTATCCACTAATATCAACAATAGAATCACCCCAAATTAACATGAATATATGCATCCTTGCCGCATATATCCACTCACTATCCATGAATCAGATTGAGATCTAGGGAGCCTATTATACTTTGTTTCAAATTAGATCTCTTTCTAATTTACTCTATATTAAAACTGTCAGACAAGCGCTAAGAAAGTAAAACTAAAAATGAAAAGTCACACTTAGTAGAGGCTCTGAGCATCACATTCGTTTAACAAAACAAATCACTTCCAATATATATATATATATATATATATATATATATATATAAAACATAATATAAAAGGTGCCGCTCACAAATGTTGCTGCTAAAACAAAAATAAAAAATGCTGATCCACCTTGTCTACTTTTAAGGATAGCGCTCGTGACACTGATTTACTATCCCCATACTCCATGTCAATTTCCTCACCCACAAAGAGACATTGGACCATGATCCTCTATATTGGCAATACAAAGAATTTTATCTTAATAATTTTTGTCTTCTTTTCTTGTTTTGTTTTTTCTCCTGTGTTACCATACAAATATTTATAACATTGATTTTGGCATCACCAATTTGCATGTTGGGTCTTATTTTTGTTGAAACCATACATTTTAGACTGAATCTTACAACTCTAGAAAAAGAAAGAAATCTGCATGAAAGATTATAAATATATGTCTATTTCTTTTCATTCTGTTTTTTACAATGCCATTCTTTTCTTTTATATCCCGTCTTATTGCTTAAAATGGGAAGGTAGTTAACTTTAGAAATTATAGGAGCATAAATGAGTAGCAATAACTTTCTTCCTTTTATTTCTTTCTCATACACAGAAAACCTTTTTAGTCAGTTTCATCCTCCCTTTTCTATACTTTTAAATTTGGCTGACATTATTTGAGAAATTTTTTAACACTTAATGAAAAAACCCTGAAGATATTATTTCAGTAAAATTCATCCCACACTTTACAAAAAAATAATTCAATAAAATGCAAAAACAAATTTTTGTTCAAGGTTCAGAAAAAACAATTTATAGTGAATATTTATTTTTAAAAAATATACTGGTAATTTCTCAGTGCAATTTTGAAATTCATCACATCGCTGTTGGTAAAAAGAGTTATTTTTATTAAATAAAGAATTTGAAGAATCAAAAAATGTAAAGTTTAATGTAATTTTTGAGTGTGAAGAGTTTTTGTACTGTAACTTATGAAGGATTTGTGGATGCTTATCTTATGATGTCTGTTCTCACCATATCTCGATCATTATATTTGGTTTGGGTGTAAATTGTGAATGTGCAGGGTGTTGATAAATAAAAAAGTTAATTTTTATATAACAAATAATAATAGAGAGGGATAAGGTGAAAGTTAAAGTGATAATTGTAAAAATCCTGGTGCACGAGAGAAAGAGAGAGAGTGTATGTGTATGTGGAGAAAGTAAATATATGTATACGCATGTGTGTATCCATTTTTTAAATCAGATGGTAACATAAAAAAAGTTTGTATGATGTTTGAAGATGTTTAAAATTTGTTATTGTAATTTAGTGTGAAAGTGAAAGCAATCAATTAACAATATCAAATCAATAACACTTTATCAGTTTTTTTCCATTAATTCAGTTTTTGCATCTTTTTGGGGAATGAGAGTAGAAGACGCTAGGATTTGATGCTGTGAGTAAATAAAAGGGATTTTCCCTGTTTTAAGCAAGAAGTATAACAAAATCGAGTTAATTACAACTTAAAATTACTAATTTTTTAAAACAAATCTCTACAATTAAATTTGGATTTTGAAGAGATTTTAAAATTTATTTTTTTTATCAATAATGGTAGTTTGATAAGTGATGAATGACTGTGTCAATGTTTTAAAACTGTCTAAAAAACTTATTTCAAAACACGAAAAATAGCTTTCTTTTTTATGGATTAGATTTAAGCTATTAACTTTACAGAAAAAATATTTAAAATGCACTTTAAAGTTTTTTTAATGATAGTACTTGGTTACATTACCTATTAAGTTAGCAGATAAAAAATCAGAAAAGTAATAATACTAGTATAATTTATTGCATATTACTAAAGCAATAGACAAAATAGAAGCATGATGAAAAAAAATTTTAAATTGAAAATATTAAATATTAGACATGTCTTTCACAATAAAAAACAAACTGCGGATAGATTTGATAAAATAATTAACATTTAAAAAGATTGCATAATATAATCTTTTTGACGGATTTGTAAAAATTATTGGAGAGGCATAGAAAGATTAGAGTTGATATTAATTAAATGATGCAACAATGTTGTGGATGTTGAATATTACAACTTGGGATTGTATAAAATTATGTATGAAGCCAATCCAACAGGTGGGAACTATACAACCTATGGACCTGACTTCAAAAGATGAGAAGTTTTATTGCAACAGTAATATCTTATAATTCTGCTTGTTCCTTCCTTAGTTACTTAGTCCATCCGTTACACTCTTCATTTGTGATCTGTATTCGGCATCTCACTGTTGGCAATTTTCAAAGAAACACTCTCACCCACTCCATCTCACCCTTGCCATCAACAAATGCCAGCAATTTTCAAAGAAACATAAATATCCATAAAATTTTGAAAAATTAAATTGGCCACAGAAAATCTTTTATGGTTGCCTCTAAATGACAGTATCGTTAAAATCTTTTAGGGCTGCCTCTAAATGACAGTATCGTTAAAATCTTTTAGGGTTGCCTCTAAATAACAGTATCGTTAAAATCTTTTAGGACAGCCTCTAAATGACATTATCGTTAAAATCTTTTACAGTTGCCTTTAAATGACAGTATTGTTAAAATCTTTTAGGGCTGCCTCTAAATGACAGTATCATTAAAATCTTTTAGGGTTGCCTCTAAATGACAGTATTGTTAAAAGGTCACATTTTATAAGGGTCCCCTTAATAATTAGAACCTAATTTTAGAAAAAAACTAATTTTTACTTTAACTTATCAGAGTTGTTTTAAAACCTTGAATATCTTTACTGAGAAAACCCACTTGATTTTTGGGGACTGGGATTCATTCAATTCATTTCTGTTTCATCGTGTCTCAACAGAGGCTTTGAAAATCATCCCTTTAAAATTTTAAAGCTAGTTTTACTTTTTTGAATTCATGTTTCATTAAGCATTTTTATTTTATTTTAGTAGAAAAAAAATAATATTTACTGATGTTATCTTTCTAATTAAATTTTTATTTGAAATTGTTAATTTTTAATTTGCATGTCATTTTGCAATTTCGTCTCAAATTAGTTTTATATTTAACTCCTATTTCATAATTTGTTTTAGTTTTTAATTTAATTTTCTTTTTTGATTAATTTTTTTTTTGTTAGTGTTGTTTTGAAATCTTGAATTTAATTAAAATTCTAATTTAATTATTTTTAAAATTTATTTCATTCACATTTGAAATTAGTTATTTCATTTTAGTTATGTCAAGGATTTTCAACATTGTGTGTTCACAATTTTAGTAATATTTTTTCAAGA
The DNA here is from genome assembly GCA_963932145.1 of Acanthosepion lycidas. Lineage (NCBI taxonomy): Eukaryota > Metazoa > Mollusca > Cephalopoda > Sepiida > Sepiidae > Acanthosepion > Acanthosepion lycidas. The sequence continues at coordinate 72,297,743 of OZ010597.1, read as the reverse complement.
TTTTTAAAACCAGGAATTAACTTTAGCTTACAAATCTGTTGATATGTAAAAAATGGCTGATTTTACAAGTGACCAAAAAATCGATTCAAATCTATTTGAAATACACCAGCATATTATGTTTACTGGAAATAGTAGATTTAATTGTTTAGCTTTCAATCAAAGATAAAATGAAAGCTTCAAGAAAGGTTTTCTATTTATAAAATATTCATTTTAAAATGTAGGTATTGTGAAAAAGGTTCCTACTTTTGCGCTTATAAACTGCATTCATCATGAACTGGCAACAAAAACTGGAAGCTGCTTGCATGAGAATGAGGCTCTACAGACAGAGTATAAGGCAGCAATGACATAGATAAGATCATAACAGTTGAAATTCCTAATGCCAATGATGATCCAGTCTTGCATGGTTTAGTAAAAAAAAATGCATGATACATGGTCCTTGTCGAACAGATAATCCTTCTTCCTCTTGCATGAAATTCCCAAACAACTACAGATACTAAACGCTTCTGAATTTGAATGGCTATCCAGAGTGTAGAAAATGCAATACTGGAGTCACAGTTCAAGTTGGACATCACTCAGCTGACAATAGGAACATGACTGTGCTTCTGTTGAAGTAAGAGATAACCCAGCAGCAGATTGTGAATAGAATCAAACTTACAATGAAATTACTAATTATCTTGCTTGCCGATATGTTTCTCCTCTGGAAGCTATGTGAAAACTGTCAGAGTTCCAGGTACATGAAACATCTTATAATCTCTGCAGACTTGCTGTACATCTTGAAGATCAGTAAAGAGTTTACTTTCATAGAGGCAATGCTCAGCAAGCTGCTCAGACGTAGAGGGACTGTGTCACTAACCTCAATGCATGGTTTAAACTAAATGAGCATGATGATGATGATGATGATGATGCAAGGGACCCACTTGTACCCTGATATTCCACCTCATTATGTGTTTATAAATGTTCCAGAAGATGGACACCAAGGCAAAGGAATACAAATATCATCAGTAGAATATATACAGTGAGCCTTAGAGACACATAAAAATATCATTTGCGAATGTCACTGCTGCATATTTCAGGCACCGTGAGCTTCCAGGATTTGTGCATTGTAGGAGAAATCTTGCCTGAGGTATGGTTTTCTTCTAAATGATGACACACCAGAACATGCATTGCTAGAAGTTGCTGTCAGATGCCCTTATAGTTGCATGTTATGTTTGCTGCCCTGTGCATGTATATGGACCACTCACAAGGAATCCATGATTTCTTGCACCAAAGTTTTAATGCAGAACATACAGAAAACCTGGCACTGATACAATTCTGATAAAGAATGACATTAAATGAACCTATTATAGTACCGCAGCTTGACCATCATGAAAACCTCAATCACTGTATTTTCTTATAAAAAGTTGCTGTCATTTTGTTAAATCATTAAATCAATTGTGACTGAGAGCACTTGACACTTAAAAAGCATTATTAGAAGCAACAATATTTTCAGAAGTGTTAACATAATTGGGAAAATTAGAAAAACCAGAGAATGTCAAGAAATCCAATACTTAAATTCTCATCCACTTATGACATTTATTTGCAATGAATTAACAAAATGACAGCAACTTTTTATAAGAAATTACATTCTTTTAATTTAGATAATAAATTCATTGAAAATAACTCAGTTGAGAAAGCACATTTACTGTTAATCAATCATCTGTGGAAAATCAGTTATTTATCTATGATTTTGAACAAAATTTTTTTATCAGATTAACAGAAATAAAATAAATGTTAGTCAGAAAATCTACCTAAAGTAATGAAAACCATTGGAATATTTCTTTAATTGATTTCTTTAAAACCAACTTATTTTCTTCAAGCAAAAGTATACATTTATTTTCTAGCTTTTCTTTCACAGTTGTGTGAATTGGTACAGCAAAACCCAAGCAGAACATTGTTTAAAAGTCAGCTACAGGAGAAATGTGCAGACATTTTATTGAAATTAGTCTAAAAATTCATCTTAATAGACTGAAAACAAAAACAAAAATCATCAAATGGGTTGAAAAAGAATTGAAAATGTGAAAAATCTCCAAAAATAACTGAAATCAGACACAATATTTTTTATGAAAACAAACCATTTTATTTATTAATTACACATATAGTCTGTACAGTCATACAAAATTGGTATTAAGTTGGACATTGCAAGTAGCAAGCTCTACACAAAACAATTTTTGTAGTCATTAATAGTAAAACATGTCATTGTCGATATATTCCAAATTTCTGACTCTGCACATCCATTACAAAGCAGCCAGCACTTCAAGGTTCTGAGAACTAGCCAAACTGAGGATGAAATGTGGTTAAGACATGTCCTTAGCTGCTTAGTAGAAGTAGGAGTAATAGCAATTCTAGTTGGATAGTGTAGTGGGAAAATTAGTTGATGGCTGTCTAGAAAAAACATTCTCCAACCCCCCTTGGCAGGATATGTGATGATGCTTACATCACAAGGGAGTGGTGTTAGACACAACTCAGAATATGCAGAAAATACCTAAGAGAATTTGGAGATTAACATTGTTCCAAAGTTCAATGTTTGGGAAAAGAAGTCATAATAAAGAAAAAAAAAAGGTTATTTGCAGTGAATTACTCCTGTGTTTGGAGGAGAAGGGAAGGAATATTTTAAAGATTGGACAGATAACTAAAATATATAGGTATAACATTTTTAAAAATATGTGAGCCTTTTACTTTCTAGCTGTACAGAAAATATAGGAAAGATATTTGTGGAAAAAATATTAATATAATTAGAATGGCATCTTTCAAAGCACACAAGTCAAAGAGCATCATGTGATACTAATCTCACTGTTGAAACCGAACATTGAAAGGAGAAAAGCTAAAATTCTAACAGTAGCACTTGTTATTCAAAGATGGCAATTGAAAAAGTTGAAGTTCATGAAATTTAACAAGCAACAAAGAGTATAAGAAACTTTTCTGTAGAACTAGATCTAGAACATTATCTTTGAAGGGCTGAAAAGAAATGTCCACATTGGGCACATGAATTTATGGCTGTAAAAGGAGAAGATAGTTAAAAATTTTAAATGATCTTATAGAAAAATAATAAATGGTGTAGGTGGACATAACTGTAAACCACACAGATGCTAATAATAATAATAATAATAATAATAATAATAATAATAATAATAAGAAGAAGAAGAAGAAGAAGAATAATATTAGTCAATATATTAAAGTGTTGATCAGCCAGAAGTACAAAACAGGCAGAAAGTAGATGAGAAAGACAAACAAGCTGTGTGGAGATTACACACAAGCACAGCTTTAGTAAAATGTTAGTCATCACATAACAACAAGATAAATGTATAGGTTTTTGATTTGTTTTTTTTTCTTCAGCTGCCTAGGTTTAAGACAGAAGGGAGCAAAAAGAATAAAAATATAAATGGCAATTGGAGTACAGTCAATTAAATGTGTCTAACATCAACAAAAAACATCTGTATAACAATAGAGCCATATCCAATGTACCACTCAAGTTTCAATTCTTTTATTAGCCAAATGTGAAAATTAAACAATATTTACATATGCACAATTAGGATATTTTCCATGTTTCATATATAGATATTAGGATACTTCCCTAAAAAGAATATCATTTGATATAATGTTAAAATCTGGCAGAACACAAATGAGGTCTTCTGCCTTTGTAGCTGCCTGTTGCTGCTGTACTGCATAATTGGCTGGGGAAAGTGGGTTGGAAATAAAAATCATCTTAGAAGAAGCAAAAGTGATTTTCATGCATTTGAAAGAAAGAAAAGCCCAGGATAGAGAAATGTGCTAAGATGATAGCTTTTCTTGTCTGCTTCTGACAGTGCTCTTGGTCAAGCTAAAATATATATATATATATATATGAGTGAGTAGGTGTGAGAGAGAGAGAGAGAGAGCGAGAGAGAGACAGACAGACAGACCATAATTAAACACTAAAATAACTTTTCTAAAAGAATTTGGGTCCCAAAAACTTTGGCTGTCTCACTTTTACTCTACGGGTTTGGAGGATAAAACAATTTATTCTTATTTACTTACTTTTAATAACCAATGATATGGAATGGAATAAATTTTTATATTCAAAACACATACACACACACACACACGCAATTTATCAATGGTTTCTTCTAAAAGAAAAAAATTATTGTATTTATGTTGCAGCAGACCATGTTTAGCACAACTGAAGTATGACAAGAGCAATCAAAATTGTTTCTATTTGTGTTTAGAGGTGAGGTTTAACTCAGCCTTGGGAAGACTTGCTGTACATTTACGGAGGTTTTGGATAGTTTAACAAAACAATTTTTTAATTGTATGTAAAAGATCTGCATGAACATCTTTTATACCTGCTGTACAGTGAATTATAAATTTGTGTCTATGTATGGAGATATACATACAAATATATATTTTTTCACACACACACACACACACACATACATGCACACACATGATATATAGAAGCCCAAGATGTATTCCGCTCCAAAGCCTTTTTGAAAATTCAGTTGAGGAAATCAAATGAAATGAGTGAAAGAGGCCTCAAAAAAATCAATAGATAGATTGAGTGTCCAAGATTCAACAGTGAGAACTTCTTTGACTGCAACAACAGTCTGCACTCTGTGATGCCGTTTCAACTGGATAAGCAACTCACAAGAGAAGAAACAAAATGGAGAGGCAATAAAACAAAAGAAGGCTGAGGAAAATGTTGTTTTAAGAGGGGCAGACAATATTTCCTACAACTTGAATGTTTCTGTATCCCACTTGTTCAGAGCCAACCCTACAAATGGATGGTGGTGTGGCGGTGGTAGTAGTAAGAGTGGTGGTGGCTAAATGTATTCATGTGATCTTGATGGTTGAGTCTTTGCTGTGTTTCTCTGTTTCTACCAATTGGCACCTTTTTATTATTTTCCACAGCATGGAATGTTACATGGAATTCAAGTTTTGGCTTTAATTTTTGTAGAGATTTTTTCTTCATAAAATTCTTGGAAAAAAAAAAACAAAAAAAATATATCTTGCTCTTCAGTTGCACAGAAACACATGCTTTGTGTGCATGTGTGTTTGTGCAAATATATATATATATATATATATATATATATATATATATATATATATATATATATATATATATATTCAGACACAGGATTTATATAAGTATTTGTGTGTGTGTGTGTGTGTATATATATATATATATATATATATATACACACACTCACACACAGATCTATATACACATACACACCCACAAACACACACACACACATATATGTTTTTGTACATACTGACTCATATTGAATGCAGGCAGTGGCCCTTTTTATCCATCTCTACATGATTACAACCAAAATTTGTTTTTATAATTATTATTACTAGTAGTAGTAGTATGTTATATACACAACTGCAACTGTCATTGACTTGTCTCTCAACAAGAGTTGTTCATAGTATTTTTCATAGAAATCTTTTATTGTCCGATTTCATTTCCATAGTTTCATTTCCATTGCTGATTGATCAAGACTTCACTGGCTCTGTTTCCTGTTGACAGATAGCAGAGGCAGTGTAAGAGAATTTGGGTGGACTTCTTCATACTGCAGATACACATAATGGGGATACACTCAACGCAAGAGACAAATCTGATAATTATCACCAAAATATTCAAGGAGCTGCTTTTTTTCTCTTAAAGGCGGCTTTTGGGAATAAAACTGTTATAGTCATTAATACATGCTGAAACATGTTTGATGACAAAAAATAAGAGCCAAGTTCTGTAATAATAGATAAATTATTGAGTAGAACACCATCTCGCAAGATTTCCTAGTGCAAAACCATAGCCAAATTTTTCATGCCCTCTCTAATTATTGTTTTATCTCATGACTGGATAATCCTGATTTAAGCCAATACAATCATACATAACTTACTTTCCTTTGGAATTTCTTACAAGAGGTTATTACATTTAAAATCTATTGGCAAAGAACAGGCTTGTCTCCAAGAATAATAAAAAAAATATTCTTGGGAAATTGATTCTTCTACATAAGCAATTAACCAGAAGAAACAACAAAAATGTAACCATTTTATCTTTACAAATTGTTTGAATAAGGTTACAATTTCAGGTATGTGTATAATGCATCGAAGAGAAAAGTATTTTATTTCTTAAAGCTTATTTCTTTATATTGCGGCCTGAAATTGGGAAGGAAATACAACTCTATCTGCCAAAGATTCTAGTGAATGAATCAAACCCAAAAATTAACAGCTAACAACTACCAAAGTGAAAATGGGACAACAATCCAATGTATGGAAATTACACAGTGAAATTATGTTTCAACAATTCAATACCCTATTTTTCATTACTGAGCTTAGACAAACATAACATTATCTTTAAGTGTCTAATTGTTTGTCTAACATTTGGTGAGAAGTAAATGTAGTTCTGCATATTTAATTTGTTTTCATGTTTTAAAAGATAATTTCAGCTCATTTTGCTTTTGAAGATAATTGAATATCCAGAAGAACGTGTTAATTTTATGATTTGTCTTTTTGTGAGTGAGAATTCGGAATGTACATACAAGACAAAACTATCATTTTTGTGTTTTTAATTGGATCAGAGTTTTTGAAATGCATCTAATGGAGTACTTTGGTTTTAAACATATTTTCCATTGTACACACTTGACAATTTCAAAATTTAGCAGCTTGAAATGCATGCAGTAGATTTGCAAAGTAGATGTAAGGCATGCGTTGTCAAAATGCTTTTTCTAGCTCAAAAGGGAAAAATCTAAAAAAAGATAGATTTTAATTTGATTGATTTATTGTAAAAATTAGCTAAATAAAATATGAAAAATCAATTTTTCACTGATAAATATTTCTCCCATGGAAATAAAATATCAAGCATTACTTATATAATTATTTGTTGTAAAATTGTAAACAAAATATTTGCAGGAGTAAAGCTTTTCTTATTCAAACTGAAATATAATTTTATTTTTTTGTAGAGTAGGATAATGCTTATAAGTAACTTAGTATATGATGAAAATTCAGACCATAACAGCTACCTACAGCTGTGAATCAGATATGTGGAAGAATTTTTTTAGATTGCAAAAAATAGGACTGAATAACATGCTCAACTTTTATGAGCAACAAGTTTCCAGTAATTGTACTTTTATCTAGATTTCAGAATTGTTTACTATGTTCCAATGAAGTCAGTTCTTGCATAATTTCAAGAAAAAATGAACTCAATAGTTGTGTTGATATTCATACATTAAACAAAACCATTTACAGATAAGGATATTAGTAATCAAGTTATTGGTAAAATGTACTTATTCGCCAAATAACTTAAGAGATTTATATAAAATTATAAAAGTTATTAGAAGATCGTCATAATCATTTGGTCACAAATTCTAAAATAAAAAGAATCTACTGCAAGGTTATATTTTTAGAGGAAAATAATATGAATAAGATGGTGTTAAATTTGAAGATTAAATTTTGGTCAAAAAAATGAAGGACAGACCTATAAATTTTGGCAGAAATTTGGCTGCAGGTTTTGAAATATTTCCTTAATGATTGACAGGTTTTAAGTATAAAGTATAGAAATGTACATAACTGGCAGGGGAATGTGGGAGTAGAAGAAGAAAGAGTTTGCTGGTTCATTTGCCTCACATTGTCTGTCATCAAGGAAAGGCAGCTGTAATGGGTCATGATGGTCTGTCAGTCCGCCATGATGCACAAGGTCAGTTATGGAATACAAGTACCAAGACATATACCAACATACACACTCTTAAATACTTTCACAGAATACTTACATATAAGTTTCAATAGAGTATGTGTATTGCATATTATAGTAACTTTCTGTACACTTAAACTGGCAAGGAAAATCCAGTTGGGTGAAGCATAATTGTAGCAAGATTAATCAATGGAATTCATTAAGGCAGAAACTTGGTTTTATCCAAGTAAAAAGAAATTTTCAAACAATAAGATCTGAACAGTAGGAAAAAGAAGAACTTCTGCTACTCAATTCTGATTAAGTAGCATTTTTCTCATTACTTTTCTTTTTGGTCAACATACACATTATGTGTAAACATACATACATACATATATATATATATATATATATATACATATATATATATATATGTATATATATATATATATATAATATTTACTCATACACACATATATTTAACAATAATGCACATTTTATACATATCTATATCACTATAAATGCAAACACATATTCACATGTGCTTTATTGGAAACAGTGAAAAGCTGAACACTAATCCTGAAAATTTTATTTATTTGTTATTCCTATGTAGCTAAGAAGCTGATTAAAAGTGTATCTCTTGTTATATTGTTGAAAAAAACACTTAACTAACTAGAAACTTTGAAATATTTGTTACTTTAAAAGATTCAGTTAATATATATATATTATATTTGCACACAGAAATTGCTTTCATCATTTCCTGGTGTTTTCATCCATTTGTGTTTATAAATGCACTGAAATATAATTCCTCACACATACACATACATTCACATTCTTATATAATTGTTCAGCCTCAAAAAATAATTAGACACTTGCTTACATACAATATCTTTTAACAATGGTCCTTACAGCATACATAAAGAATAAATACAATATCTTTATTAGAAAGAACTTTTTTGAGGACAATATAACAGTTTAACAGTATGAAGTATTTAGTTGGAGAATGTGATGCAGTTAATAAAATAGATCAGTATGACAAAGGTTGGTTTTACTTAACAGTAACTTAGACAACATATTTATATATAAGGATTCAACAATGAACCTATAAACTTCATAAAGATCTTTGTTTTATTTTTATCTGCCATCTGGAATTGGATGAAAAATTAAATACCTGAGATGATTACATAATTGATGGAAGAAGGAAGTTAGACTGTTGGAAGTAAATTTTAATCAAGTATATTGAGCTTATCATAAACACCAGTTTCATTCAATTCGATCCACAGAGTGACTGCATGTTCCTTCACCTCAAATCCTATTTTTAAAGATCAATTGAAAAAAAATGGTTATTTGCATGATTTGTGTCAGTAAACATTGCAGAAGTGAAATCAACATTTTTTTTACAAAACAAATCAAATTAGGGCATGTGAAAAAGAACAAGTGTTTATTTACTTTTTTGGTTTGATTTCTTTTTGGGCTGTTAAATTTGTTTTAAAGCCTACATTTGGCTGCCTCTTTTTATATTCCCAAAAATATATTTGTGTCATATGTCACTTGTTAGGTATAGTTTTAGTAATATTTGTACTTGCTACTTTTAGGCTTAATTGATAAGAATCAATCTGAAAACAATGTAATAATCTAGATTGGTTACAAAGGCATATAACCAGAGAGAATAGATATCAAGAGTTTTGATTGTTGTAAGCAAATAATTCCTCAAAAGCAGTGGCCAGTTAGTAATTTAATTTCTCTTATTTTGAAGTAAAACAAATGCAACAATTACTAATACTTAAGAAGAGAATCAATGAAATTTTTCAGCTATTTTGGTCTTACCATATTGTATAATGAATGAAATTCTCTAATAATTTCAAGACTGCATCATATTCAATGGCACTGATGGAATCATACAGAGAATTGGTGCAATAAATTTAATCTTTTGAAAGAAATAAAGAATGATTAAAAAGAGTTAACATCCTTTCTCTTTTTCAATAATGTTTACATAGACAAATGTAAAGAAAAAACCCTAATCTGATGATCAAGATGTAATAGAAAAGTTACAAAACAGAACAAAGCAAGGAATATGTCTATTCTGGAGATTTTTCTTTAACTTGACAAAATGCTTTACTGCACTGTGAATGTATTTTGTATTTTCTTGATTTAATTAAAGAACTGAATCCTGTACCCAAAGGATGAATGTATCACAGTATTAAGAATTGTGAGTTTAAAATTGGGAAGTCTAGAATCTAATGATTTGAAAATAACCCAAATGCCAACATTTGTAATGCAAGAAAACTTGTCACTTTAAGTAAATTACATAATTTCAAATCATCTCTGTTTCTATGACTGTCGTTTTCTAATTCTAATTTTTTTTTATTTTTCTAAACAGTTAAAATAAATTTCTGCATCCTCATTTAAGCTGCAGAGAAAGAAAAACATGGGTTTTTTATCACGATATGTAAAAGAGATTTCAATAATTTTAAAAAGCAGATGTCAACAGAAGATGGACGGACTGACGGACAGACAGACATTGTTGGCTAAGTTTTGAGAAAGAATACCTCAGGCTGTTGAAAATAATGGACAGACGGTTGAATAATGAAGTATTTGTGTTAGTTTCTCAAAGTAGACTAATCATTTTGGATTTATTAATAACAGTTTGAAAATGTAACTGGTTCTATGAAGCATTAGTAATGTAAGCTTTGATATGAACTTTATTAATTGTACATCTTGAAGATTTCATAGGCCTTTTATTACTATTGATAGAAGGGCAACAAGTAGCCAGCAATATAAGGAAAGTATAATTTTTGTTGTTTTCTTCTTCCTTTGCAGTGCTTTGCTGCAAAGCACAATGAATATAGAAAGTTGATCATTTCTGTCTGTTGACAGATAAACTAAAAACAAGAAATGGAAATCTGTCTGCAACTATTGCACTAAGTGTGTTTAAAACTGATTCTAGGCTCAATTGAAGCATGTTGTTTTCCCATGCAAATTATATTAGAGTCAAGCTATGAATGACAGAGGGAATATTTTGAGAAGAGGCAGAGTTAAGTTTTAGAAAGCATGGTAGATATTTTCTCAAACTGAGCCAGTTCTGCTCAGAGGTTAATGAGCCAGATGCTCTTATTGTTAGAAATGATTTCTTACTGCTCACTGGCATGCAATATCAACATTTCAGTGGGTGTTGAGCACAATGCAACTGAACATAAAAACAATAAAGGGAAGGAAAGTATGGGGTGCAAATGAAAACTTCTCCTGGTACATAATAGCACCATTTCTTGCATGACAGATATTCAGTGAAGCTCCGTTGAAACAGTATCCCAGACATTTGTCTGCAGCATTGAAAGAACAATGAACAAGAATTAAGTTTTCTCAAGCAAGTGACTTGCATCAATTGATGATATGTCATTTTTTTCTTTTCTAAAGATCCAGCAGTAACTACCAGGATTTCTGTTCACAAAGAAAATTGAACACTTGCATAATTAATGAGAGCTCATTTGAATGACACACATAACCAAGTGAACAAGATGTGTACATTGAAATCGGTTTTCTTCATTTCAATTCAATCTTTTGGATATCCTAACGGAAAGGCTGACTGTTTGAATATCATAAATGAATGTTTTATAAAAGCTGCATATGTAGAAATGAATAAATTATAAACAAATGTATAAAAATGTTAAAATTGCAACACTCTATATTAAAATCTTTTATATTTGATTTTTATATCATATATTTCAGTCATCAAATATATTTTACTTAAAGCAGAATCATTTTGAAGAAAATGCATAATATTTGATTTGGAAGTAGAGAATAAAATGCATTTTCATTTGAGAGCAAGGTTTTGGTTTTCATAACAATAAAAGAATAGGATTCTAAGTTCTAGGATGTCAAGAGAAATAGATTTCAGAAGAAATATTGGCAGTACTACATCATTGATTTTTTATCATTATTGATGCATCATGTTATCATTTTGGACACCATCTGTTCATCTTCTTCCAAAAGCATTTTCAGCATTTAATGCTGGTAGTTCAGGTGCAGGAAAGATGGTGATGAACCAAAACACCACGCTGTCCTGCTGATATGAATCTGCTGTTTATAAAGATTTGTAGAGAGACAACAACAACAACAACAGTCATCAAGCACAATTGTTATACATACCACTCTTTTACATCTTTTTTCTTACCACTTTTTCCACCACCACCCGCTGTGTTGTTGTGAGGTAATAAAGCTCCATTGCTTTGCTGTTGTTTGGAGTCCAAATATGCAAAGTTTTGGCTCTCATCTATTTTATATGAGCCTTCATCTCTACTTCGGAATTTGTACAGTGCTATGATAAGAACAATTAAAGCCACAAGGACACCAGCAGCAATGCCAACAATTAGACCTATATTTAAATCATCAGAATGATCATAGGTTGTTCCAGGAATGGTATCTGCTTCAGGCGTTAGATCATGATTAAAGTTTGTACTGGTTGGAGTCACACCTATCTGTGTTCTAATTATCTCAGTGTCCTTATTATAAGGGCCACCCTCTGGAGGAGGAAGGGGTGGTACACTATTCCTGAAAAGAAAAAAAAGAAAGCAAATTGTGGAATATTTTCAAAGTTTTAATTCAGCATCAAACAAATATAAAAACAAGTTTTTGAATGTTAAAAATTAATAAAATATTTTTCAAACATGGAATATTTTGCTGCATCTTTTTAACCAATCTTTATGAATAAAGGCAAAAAACACAAAATATAGTACAAAATCTTTCCATAAAAGAAGTGACAACTATTTAATTAAAACACATTATGACAGTTAATGAGTTCAAATCAAAAAAAATGCATAATTTATTAAATTTACTAAAGGTTTTCATAAAATCTCTTCTTCAATAATGTGTACTGATAATAATAAAAAGCATTTATAATTAAACCAATTATCTCATTGCATAAAAACAAAGATATCATGAAACACCAACATATTTGGTCTATAAAAGATGAACCAGTTGTGTATGTTTTTCTTGGAGAATGAATTAAGACTTTTCCCTTCATTTTCTACAAATGTAGTCATTTATGCATAGATACCAGATTTACTGGCATTGCAGTGGCTGGGAGTAACTGAAACAGCCTCACAGATATTAAGAAGAAAATTCTGTTTCCAAAATGTTTGGACACTGAAAGAGTCATCTCTCTTATAGCCTGAGGATTGAATCCAAATATGTTAAAGCATTGACAAATCAATTATGCAATATTAGATCACCTAATAATTCTGTGCTACCTGAGAACAAATGTTTGTCATATACAGCAAAAACTATTAAAGACATTAAAAACATCACCAACATCATTTGTTTTCCAAATAAATAATTGCCAACTTCAATACAAGGAAGCTTAGTAGTCTGTTTTTGATAGATGCATAAAAACAGGAGATTTTGAAATGTCAGCAATTAGGTGTGAGAAAGTAAAAAAAAAAAAAAAAGCCTACATACTTAGATTCAGTTACAGCAGGTCGAGGTGTGGTGATGATTATTACAGTGGGAGTGATGATATCATCGACCATTCCAGAACCAGCTGATGTACATTCATCTTCATCATCACTATTGCAGCCAGGTCCACTACCAGAAAAGATGATATCATCGGATGGTGTTTGGCGAGGAGTGACCTGATCATTAAAAACAATCCAAAAATTAGCAATTTAAATTTTGGTATCAATAATGGCAAAATGTTTATGGAAAAGAAAATAGTTTTGCAAGATTATACTCTAACTAAATGGTAAAAGACAGGTAAATGACATGAACAATCTTTTTTGAATATTCATTTCTTAAGAAAAATGTGGACATAATCAGTAAATTTCTATGTGTATTTGATTATGTTTAGATCAGGTAACAACCCAAGAAAAATGCTATGTAAACCTGTAAGGATGATTACAAGAATCTCTCAAAATAAAAGTGTCACTTACTCGTACTCCCATTGTTGACTGCATTTCTTGCAGTTCAGTGCTTTCACTCTTCTTTGGGACATATTGCCTAAAATGTAAAATTAAAGATGTAGAAAAAAATTAGATCAATTCCCTCAAAAATCTTCTCCCAGAGCTACATTTAATATTGCACATTATTTCATAGCAACAGACTTCATTTCTCAATGTGATTCAAAAATTATACATATTTGAAATTTTGATGACCTATATTGAAAGAAAATTATACCTTTCATTATAATTACAGTATATGATCGATGAAAAAATAGTTTATAATAAACAAAAAGTTTATTAACATATTCCTTCATACAATCACACATACCTGCAAAAAATATTTTGCCTAAGAACTGGTTGAAAGTAGAATGGCATGTTCTGACAGGCTTACAGATTTTAATAATTGTATGACTTCTATCTGGAAAATGTAATGTTGCAAAACTTAATTCTTTGCCTTTGGCTAATCTATAATTTATGCATGCTAGGGGTGTGAAGTGTAAATTGCCTTGCCAGTTGGTACCAATTACTCAAAATGACTTGGACATCTATTCTAAGTCAGATGCCTTAATTCACTGTTACATATCTGTTTATGTGTATCTGATTCACTGCTTGAACAAAATATTGTCACATTCAAGTTCTGTAAATATTTAGATAAAGTGTTTTCTCTCAAATATTTATACAAGTCTTTGCTATTTATGTAAATAACTTTTACAATATTGCAAGTATAATCATGCTATATTAGGATATTGAGATTAATTTATCTCTGCTAGATATTTCAATGGTTGGTTATTCCTGATATGGTAAGCATTCTATCTAACTATTAATATTGGTTGACTTGAGTGACATTCTTTTATGGTATTTTTACATGTGTGAAGGTATTTCTATCATTTTCTCTTTGCTTGTCTGCCATTTTTATTGAAATTCTTCAGGTTAGAATTAATTGCTGAGGTGACTTTATTTAATAATTGATGTTATTATACATTGTACTACATAACATGAAGAAATTATTATAAACACCAGTACTCTTTCTGTAAGCAGAAAAATAACATGTTCAAATATAATGTTACGCGTTGCAAAATTCTGATAGAAAATCCCATCAGAGTATGTCACTTACAAGCACTAGAATGATTTTCTTTTGTATTTTAAATTAGTTGTTGCATGAAATTCAATATGGCTGCTTTTATCTTCTTGTGCTGTTTCAAATCTGGCACCCAAGTAGTTATCCTTACCCACTCTCATATCTCCCACTCTTGTAGTTAGCCCAACTCCTGTTAGAGATTGAGTCCTGTAGTAATTAAACTCTGCACATTTTTCCTTATTTGGTGTTGGCTGAAGCTATACTAGTGATTCTGCTTTCTTATCAGTCCGGTTTATTTATCTCTCTTACACCATTTATTCATTGCATTTTGTCCTAATAAAACATGAGACTTGAGCCATAATGTCCATAAGTGAGATAAATCTGTTCAATAGACCCAGCTCTGTACTCTACTCAAGAGGCACACTGCAAGGTTACATTACTTTACAGATTAAGTTTGCATTAAGAGTATCTATTAATACAAAATACATGAAATAGCTACAGATATAAGAGATATCATCATCTCCTCGCTGGTAGACAATTCCTTCATTAAATTGAAGGAAGAAATGTCATAATGTTACCTCTTAATGGTGAAATTTGTGACAGCTGTTAAATGAAAAGATAATGGGAGATAGTAAGCCTTCCTGTATTTCTTATGCCATCTGGTAGGTATCATTGTAAATTGTATATTTCTGTCTTCCAGTAGAATTCCACTCTATGATAGCCTCAGTTGGAGAGTAGTCTCTCATGGAAAAAATTGAAGAGATTCCAGATAACATTGCAGATTGTCAATATTCTGTGTCAGGTGGTTTGTAAATCAGAGCCAGATTCCTTGACCAAATGTTGGAAATGCTATAAAGGGTTGAAAAAAATGAGTCAAGGTGTTAGTTGTCTGGACATAATTTTCTTCACTTGCTCTTTTAATGGGCGGTTATTTCTCCCACTCATTCCGAGAGAGAAAGAAATATGTAAGATGTATGCTATGTACACAAAAATTATAGTGACAAGGTCTGTAAGTGTAAAACACTATGCACTTGTGAGAAGTCCCAGGGAAAAGCATAAGCTGGTCACTGGTGACAACTCACCATGCCAGCTATGTCTCAAGAATTTTGTTGTTGCTTACATATTTTGTCCATGGTTTTCTAAGCATCTTTCTGTATAATCACATTTCTGTTGCTTCAAGTCACTTCTTCATCTGTGAGGAGATTGTCCAGCATTCAATATCATATAGGAGGACCAATATTACACAACAGTTCAGTTCTCTTTTCTTTGTTTCTGTTGTTTCAAGTCTTTTCTTCATCTGCCCAGCATCCAATGCCATATAGGAGGAATGATATTATATAACAGTTCAATAGTCTTTTCTTTGTTTCTAATATTTTTCTGTTTCTTAATACTTTGTGCAGATTTTGGAAGGAATCTTTCATTATCCCAAAGTACTTTTGGATTTCTGTGTTACACTTTCTGTCCTCTGTTAATATGCTTCCCAGATATCTAAATTATTGCAACTGTTTGATTTTGGTATCTCCAATTTGTAATTTGCATGTTGGACTGTTTCTTTTGCTAACAACCATGCATTCAGTCTTGCAATAGATACTTAGTCTGGTCTCCTCACCTTCCTTTATTACCTTCTTGCTTAAATTTCCTTAATTCCTGTGACTAAGTTAGACAGAATGAAACAGCCTTATAATTTTAAACTTCAGGCAATTAACAATTCTCATACAGATATATGGATAAAAAGCCTATTGATGAATTTAGGCTAATGCAACTTTCTCATTCACACTTTTACCAAGTTTGGAAATGTTATATCGGGTGCTGTTTTTTTTTGTAAATATATAGTTTTCTAATATTTTTGTCTGGTGAGTCCTGAGGCACACATATTGGCTGGTTACAATGCTTAATTCATCCCAGTATGCTCCACCATGACTAATAATCTTGTTTTTTGTAAGTTTTTTGATAAGTCTCTAGCATCATCACTCTGAGTTTCCACCTCTAATCTGAAGTCACAAGTAAGCTTCGAGTGGTTAAAGATAGATTTCACTAGATGATGCAGCTGAGTATTGTATGCTCTCCAAACAGCAACTGAGTTTCTCTGTTGTATCTATTCCCCAAATATAGTGGCACTTATTAGACTTGGGTTTGAATTAACATTAAGACCCACAACCCAGTCACAAAACTGAACATATATCCTATTCACATCCCAGCAATTGCACAAGGTAAATAACTTTTTACCAAACTGCATTTCATCAGAGCCTACCAGATCCAGATATCTGCATGATATTCCCAAGAATAGTTTATTTGGTTTGTTTGAGTTTTTGTGTATTCTTTTTGGACTAAGGAATGCAGCATAATTGTTCCAGTGAGCAAATGTTGCATGATTTAAATTTTGCTAGATGATGTCATTAGAGTTAGCTTTTCCATGGAAGAATATGTGCTCAAAGATAACTTACCTAACTCTCATTTACTTAATATGTGCTCAAAGATTTGCCTAACTCTCATTTACTTAAATTGATTTTAAGTAAAAAAGAGTTAGGTAAATCAGACACCATTTTTCTAAGAAATTATATTACTTTAGCTGGTATTTCTCCTTCTTCAAATATAGTATCTATTTCTAATTTTCCTATAGCTAACACCATGAGAAAATTATGCCAGTTCTTATAGGTCATTAATTTCTTCTAGAGATTTCTCCCTAACCATATCCAGGTATTAAAACCTTTGAGAGATGTTCTAACATGTATCAAAAATTGCAACATTTATCTGACTCTGCCTTTGCCACTTTTCATAAAATAAAATCTATTTTATCCCTACAGTGAAATTCTCATATACTGAGTCAGGAGTTGTGTTATGTGGATGATGCTTTTTCCATTGTCTTGCAAGAAAGGTTTGATAATCGGTGGAAGTCAATTTCTTTATTTTCTAGGAAACTGTCATCTGTGGAGGCCAGATTCAGTAACTTCAGATGAAGTGCACCACCAAATAAGCTGCTATGAAGCAACTTATTTGGTGGTACATTCAAATCAATTCAAACAAATATTTCATGCAATTTATATAAGATATTTAAGAATTTTTATTAAAGGAGTGAATAACATTCCTATGTTTCAAAGCATCAAATCCCCTCAGTGATTTGTTGAGGTACAGGCAAAGGATCATCAACTACAATCATTTCTCTTAAATTCATGCTTGAAATTGAGGAAAATTAGAAATTGTGCATGACACCAGCACCAGTTTGACTATGTCCTTTCATTCCTGTGTCTTTGTGGCATATCTTATTCATCATACTTCATAACTTGTGTCGAAGCCTCCATCAAGCTAGTCATAGGCAAGTTTGTTTGGCGTACACATGAAGATAGATATTTGGCTTTATACAAAGCCCTATGTTCAACAACAGAAAGCAAAAGTTGGAAGATACACTTGCCACCTGGTTCTTTTCTGTCATCTCACATTATGGGACCCTTATGTCCCTGTGAAGGATGCACATATTTGCAAACATCTATTGATTATTTTCTCCTGCTGATGCAAAGTATTCCCATGTCAGACATTTCTGTGGCAGAATCATTTATTTGTAGATGGTTAACTTATTTTGATGTCTTAGATATCATTGCCACAGAGGTCAAGAATTTGAATCTGATTTATCCTGTCTGTTAATGTTTGGGTAGTAAGAGAATCAGCACCACTGCCTATCAAGTAAGTGGTATGGTGGAAAGGTTTTATTGTAATCTGAAGTTAGCCTTGTGAGCAATGCCAAAACAGTCTAATTGGCTGAAGCACCTTCCCTTAGTGTTGTGGCCTGTTAGGGGCCAGAAAGAAAGACACAGAAGAAAAAGGTAGGTTGAACAAGTGTATTGAAATAACAGAACATATATACAAAATAAGAGTGTTATTAGTCAGCAGATAGACATGTCTGTCCGAACTGTCAGGTTACACTGCGTCCTGACTGCCTGCTTAGGGAATCTCGCAAGTTAGTCTTTATGAAGGAGGAAGAGTTCATTCTAATGTAAATAGGTCACCATAACACCCCCCTCCTAAAATCTTAACTCCACAGGAATCTGAAGAAAAAAATTTTTTTTTCCTTTTTTATATTAAAGTTCTGAGGCAGTATATGTAGCTGTTAAAAAGTTTCACAAAAATTAATTCTGAGTGGTTTTCCTCCGCTTGACTTGTTTAATTTTATAGAGAAAACAAGTGTTTCCTTTTTTTTACAACTGGCTAGGTATTTAAAACTTGTTTTACCAAGTTCAAAGTAGAACAACTTTGAGAACTTTTATTTGTTTGTGGTCTCAATACCTTTTTATGTTTAGGATTGACAACTATTAAATCAGTTGCTTTTCTTTTTCTCTTAGAATGGCACATTTCGGGGGCCACTAGAGGGGTCAGAATATCGAAAATGTCATATATAACTGTTTTCTAAGGAAGACCGCTATCAGCCTCATCAGTTAGCCATTTCCTAAGTTGGTTGAGATGTCTTTTATGCGTAAATTGTGGACCCTTTATAATATATACCATGTTCCCAACTTTTTTTTCGATCGTACCCATCTCCCAAAAAGATTTGTTGTCTTTGAAAATTCTGAAAAAAACTTTTTCTCCAGGGTCATATCGTTGTGGAGGTACGATGCATGTTCTTCCTGGCTTTGTCTGTTTTGGGAGTTATTTATCGTAAGCGGACCATATCTCCAACATGTGAACATCATCTTGGCTGGAGATTGTGAAGCTGGTGTTTTGTTATTAGGTGTAATTCTGTATATTTGAAGAAATTGTTGAAGGGCTTTTTCAGTTGGTGTAGCCCTAGCTTTTTTCAAAGCTCTCTTCAAAGTATCCACAAATCTCTCAGCCTGCCTGTTAGACCTTGGATGGTATGGAGTGGTAGTGATGTGTTTGATCTGATATGTTTCACAGAAGTCTCTAAATTCTCCAGATGTAAACTGACTTCCATTATCAGACACTAAAGTGTTCACTACTTCGAATCTGGCAAAGAGTTCATGTAGAAATTTTATAGTAATTTCTGTAGTTGGGTTTTTGCATCTCTGTACTTTGGGCCACTTTGAAAAACTGTCAACTACAATGAGGTATTAATATCCTTCTAGAGGGCCCACAAAGTCAATGTGAATCAGTTTTTGGCCAATTTTTTTTCAAAATATGTTTCTGGAGTGTTGACGGAATCATAATGTGTTTCCTGTATAGTAAAACCTCATCGCATATAGAGAGAACTTCTGTAGTTTGCTGGTCCTTTTCAAAAATTTTCGCTTTTGTTTGCTTGATATACTCAATGTGGAGAGACTCTTGTCTTATTTGTTCAAGTGTCACTGAAAGTTCCCTTACTGTATTACAAAAGGTAGTTTTTAATTCTCCTTCAGATTTAAGGGAGACAAGCATTGTATTTTCTAATGGTTCTTTGTATTTTGGAATTAGTCTTGACAATCCGTCCGCATGGCCAAATTATTTTGATGACACGTACTCCATTTTAAAATTGTAATTTAGCAGGATTGTACTCTATCTCTGAAGTCTGTTTGCTGTGTGAGTAGGCAGACCTTTCTTTGAGCCAAAAATAGTGAGTAATGACTTTTGGTCTATCTGTAGAGTGAAATGTTGACTGTAAATATAGCAGTGGAACTTTGCAACTGTGAATATAATCCCAAGCACCTCTTTTTCAGTCTGCGAATAATTTTTTCTGCAGGGAGCAAAGCTCTCAACGTGCAAGCTATTGGTTTTACTGTTCCATCAGTTATTTTGTGAAGAATGCATGCCCATACACCATATGAACTAGTGTCACTGGCAACAATGATTTCCAAGTCCGGGTCATAATGTGTAAGAAATAAGTCTGACATCAGTGTTTTCTTTATTTTTTCAAATGACTCCTGGCATTCTGCTGTCCAAAACCAGGACTTGTCTTTCTTTAATAGTTCATTAAGGAGGCAGGCAAATCATGCATATTTGGTATGAATGCCTGGTAAATAATTTGCTAGTCCAAGGAAGCTCTGCAACAAAACAATGTTATTGGGCACCAGCATGTCTTTAATCATGAGAGCCTGTTCAGGATTTGGTCTCCTGCCATCCTTGTCGATTATGTGTCCTAGGTATTTGATTTTTTCCATGGAAAAATCACATTTGCTCTCTTTAAGTTTGAAACCGTAATCTTGAATCTTATCAAAAACTTTGTGATCCTTATGTTTGACTACGCTTTAGCTTTTCATCAGAATGTCATCTAAATAAGCCCATTCGCTGTACTCTACTTTTGATAGAACTCCAGTTTTTACTCATCTCTCAAGTTCCTTGTTAATTTATTCTAATGAGGCAAAAGGCACATTTTGCTTCTTTTTCAACACTGGATGGACATCGTCTTGTAGTTCAACTTTTGCCATCATCTTGGTACACCTGCCTAACCCATTAGAAAAAATTCCTGGATAGGCTTCCTTCAGTTCTTTTTTCAGTTTTTCAGCTTTGCCATTCCAATTTTCAATTTTTTGGAAGTATGAGTCTACAGTCCCAAAGTTGGAATTGTGTCATTCAATTAGTGCCAAATAGGTTGTTAGTATTTTCCAGGATGAACAATTTTAATTTAAGAGTCTTCCCTTGAACATTGTATGAGCAATCAATTCTCCCTCAAACTTAATTTTTCCCCTGTTACTGATCTTGCAATCTTGCTAGGTTTCATCATGGTTGGCTTACCCAATCTTTTCCATGTTTCCAAGTTTATTATTGTCAAATCAGAACCTGAGTCTAGTTGAAATTCCACACTTCTGTTCAATATTTTTATGTGCACGAATTTCCTTGTATTAGCACCATCTAGTTTGTCCAACCTAGTATTTTTTATCCAGCTATTGGTTTTATTTTTAGATTGGCAATGCAAGTTTTTGTCTCTGACTCGGTTACATATGTAACATTTTTTGTTCTGGAAAATACAATCTTTGTACCAGTGTACAGCCCCACATCTGTAACATGGGTTAAGGAGAAAACTTAAGGAGATTTTGCTTTTTCTTTGTTTTATTAGTGTTAGGAGACTGTGTTTGTTTCTGTTTGTAGTGTACTTTTTTGACATTAACAATACTCGATTCTTCAATATTTTTACAATCCTGCTTTACACTGACATACCTCTGACATTCTTCAGCGATCTGCTGTAGAGTTATATTCGGC
Organism: Acanthosepion lycidas; assembly: GCA_963932145.1. Lineage (NCBI taxonomy): Eukaryota > Metazoa > Mollusca > Cephalopoda > Sepiida > Sepiidae > Acanthosepion > Acanthosepion lycidas. The sequence goes on along the minus strand of OZ010597.1, from coordinate 72,275,929 downwards.
TCATTCTCCAATTTGTTTAGTATTCTTTGCCTAATTTCTGCATCTTTTGTTGAAACTAGTCCTAGCATGAATATCAAACATTTGAAGTTATTCATACTTAACTCTGCCAGTCTAAAATCATTGCAGTGCTTGTTTACTACTGACACAAAAGTGGTGTAATCTTCCCATTCTTTCCTAGCTAGATTAAGACATTTCCATCTCTTATGGAAAAGAGATGTCTTTGGACTGAAAAGCTCCTTGAGTAATTCCACTGCTTTGGTGAATGTCAACTCACTAGTCTTCTGGGGCCGAATGTAGTTTACGAATTTTGTGTGCTCAGTTGTGCCAAGTTTCCTCAGAAGAAGACGTATTTTTTTTGAGTCATTCCAATTTGCACAATCTGTAGTATATAACTCCTCATATCTCCTAAATTATGATGTGAAGGTTATGTCTTTCTCTATTGCGCTCCAAATGGTGTTTTGCGAAAAAGAAAATTTGTTTTCGATAGGATTACTACAGCTTGTCAGCTCTAAAACTTGCTTTTGAAATTCAAGCTGTCTCTCTTGATTTTCCTCCTGGGTTTGCAGTAATACATTTTCCATTTTTTTCTGTTGAGAGAGCAGTTGTTTTTGCCACTTCTCTTCCATTCTTTCTTGCAGTTGTAATTGCTGTGCATTCTGGTATTTTACAAGTTCTAATAAAATACTTTTGAAATCCTCCATGATAAGAGTGTCTTTTTTTTTTTTATGGTTTTACTTTTCTGTTTTTTTCCAGATGCTTTTCAAATGAAAAAACTGTGTCAAAAAATAAAAATAAAATTTTCTCATACATCCACTGTTAAAACAACTTGGCAATTACACGTAGTTCTTTTATGAAAAATCGTTTGCCCGTATCTAGGAGAGCTCCTTTTTAATCTTGGTGGTCCTTGCAAATCTTAGTCACCAAGTTGTTGTGGCCTGTTAGGGGCCAGAAAGAAAGATATGGAAGAAGAAGGTAGGTTGAACAAGTATATTGAAATAACAGAACATATATACAAAATAAGAGTGTTATTAGTCAGCAAATAGAAGTGTCCGTCCGAACTGTCAGGTTACACTGCGTTCTGACTGCCTCTGCTTAGGAAGTCTCACAGGTTAGTATTTATGAAGGAGGAAGAGTTCATTCTAATGTAAATAGGTCACCATAACACTTTGTACTTCTGGCATTTTGTATAGCAGTAAAGAATAACATTCAGTGTTCATCAGATGAGACAATATGTGCTGGATGTGGTCTGGTCGGCATGTTAGATGGCCCAAACGTCTATTATGTTTATGTTTTCCTATATTGGTTACATGTATCTAGTTCTATAATATTATTGTTGCCTGACTGGAACTTACCAAGGACATTTTATTTCTTCCTTACTTGCCAATGAAACTTTATTTTTAACTGTTTACTTGGTTTGTGCAATGTTTTCTGTGTTGGTTTTTTGTTTCAAGTAAACAAATTTGTTCAGTTTACATTCTCTTCTATATCTTGCCATATTTGTACTGAAGTGGCATTTTGTTTTGTAGAGACACACATGCAAAAACTTATTTATCTGCCCTTAACTTGTTATAATCCACGCACATGTCGAGAGTCATTTATCTTCATCAGCTATTTGAATAAATGATAAAACAGCACTTACTTGACTAACTGCACATTGCCTTCTAAAGTCACTCTGGAATTATTGGCAGCTGCCAAGTCCAGGACTTTCAGTCCATTAAAGACAAGACCTACAAGAAGGGAACAAAAATAACATGAGGCAAACTTTCATTTGAGAAATATATTAACTCAGGAAGTAAAATAATTCAAAGATCAAAAAATTATCTTTAATGGCATTTTGCTTAAATGACTATATGAATACAGTGACTTTTTCAAGTTTATATTCATAAACATGGGACATGACTTCAACTATTGCATGTTTTCAAATTGATCATAGGGAGAGATAAGATTTTTATTTTATCAGTTGAAAATAAACATGAATGCTTTTAAGTAAATCCTTAGGTAAATGTGACATGTTAGATGAATATAGTAATGTTTCTAGCATTGCTTTTTTAAAGCATTCATTGATAGGGACAAGTAGCCAGTTAAATGTAATTAATAGTATAACTATTGGGAAGCAAAAGGTTTGGAAGTTATAACATGAATTTTTCAACTAGGAACAGAAGAATGAAATCGGTAATTTAAAACATTGAACAAAATACAAAAAATATCTACCATCTTTACTAGAATAATTTTTCTACAAGGAATATAATAAAAAAAATACCAGAAATTCATATAAATCACTAAATTATCCTATTCTTTAAGTATAAAAGTTAACATCACAATAAAAGTGAGAAGTTATTCTGAAATTTTAGAGTCTGACATTTTTAAAAGTCAGACATTTTTATATATTCATGAGAGAAGTTTCCTTCTATACTTTCTTTTGCAAGAATTTGAAATAATATTATTATTTAATACAAGTAAGCACTAAACTTACCTGACATTTCTCCACGATATGCTTTGAGAATTTGCTTGCCCCAATTTTTCACATCCTTCTTACCACCAACATAGATGTAAGCTTGATTGTTAAAGATACTCATCTGCTCACCTGGAAAAAAACAGGGTACCACTTATGTTTACCTACAACTAACAAAAATCTGTCAAGAAAAGAAGCTTATTGACCCTAAATAAACCTTTTTTCAACTTTCTATTTGTATTTATCTATTTTTGATTATAAACCTAATCTGGATAAAAAGTAGTTGGGACTGGAAATGTATTTTGTTATATATTTCAGTATTTGTTTTACCTTTGTGAGTAAGCCTTAATTACAACTTTTAGAAAATATGATACATTATCACATAATATTATGTTCAAAATAATATTACATACAAAAAATTCAAAACTAAGAAAGATTGAAAATAGAATAATATTAAATAAAAGAGAAAATAGAATAGAAGAAGCCATTTAACAGAGAGGAAATGGGACCTTTGCATAATGAGTGCCAAAAATTACTAAACTTGGAAATAGTCAGAAATTATAAATAAAAATGCTAGTATGTTTAATATTGATTCTGCTATTCATAGGAAACAATTCATATCCTACAGATGAAAATAATTATTTGCTTATTTCTTGCTAAATAAAAAGTTTATTAGAGGCCAATAAAAATATATAAATTTAACAAAAGGAACAAAAGGCAACAGCTGAGTTCTGTAATAAAATCTTGATAGATAATTTTTAATTTAAAAGTTGATTTCAGTCAGTTTGAGATTATTCAATTTTGGAAGACAAAATAGAATAAATCTGTCTTGGAATTTAGTTTTGTGTGATGACATTCCTGATAACTCCAAGAGCAGCTCTTAAATTGCACAACATTACCAGTATTTTCAAAATGTGCATCTATATTGCTAAGTAAAGCAGCTGAAAATGAATCAGTAATAATTAATTGTAGTTACAAGATGAAAAATAAAGCCACTATTTCTTCAGTTGCAATTTGATTTTATCCATTTTGTAGATCTAAACAAATTATTTAAACAAACAGTAATTAACATATCCAAGATCCTGGCAAGCATTTTCTCATTCACTTGACATTTTGACAGAAATAAAATCATTTTATCATTTACACATTTATTTGAAAATTCACAGACTGTTGAACAGATTTTTTAATGTTTAAAAATTTCAAGAAAATTACTACATTTTAATACATTATCTTCAGTCTGGATTTATGCTAAAACCTTTCTTTATAACTAGAAATTAGAGATTACTAATTATCAACCATTTTAGTAACTGTTGAAAAAAGCAGCAATAATTGTAATTTGCTAAAACTTGACTGAGCAGAAAAATGTCTTTAAAGAGTCATTCCAACTGCTCTATAACAATGCAGACATACATATATACATACATACATATCCATCCTTTGTAAACATCTAACTATTAGAAGGCTGAATCAAATGTGAAAAAATTAAAATAGATCTTTAGAGAATTAGTACGAATACACTTTTGCATATATATTGGATAGTTTATTTCAATTTAAATGATAGTTTTCTTTATAGTTTATTTTTTGAACAAAATTTCTTGGCCACACTTTTGGTAAGAACATCATTAACTCATCCACACTCAAAGGAGAAGTAATATTTAAAATACTATGCTCAAACCATAATTATTAATTTCCATAACTTTTTTTAATCTATTGAAAATGTTAGTATTCACTTTGTTCATTACAAGTGAGTCCCATTTAAAATTTTAAAGAATTGTGATTTTATTGGGTTTACTAATATATTTGTTCTTGATTACTTCCCAAAAAAGCCTTGCTAGCTGCTTGAATATAAAGCTATTTTTGGACTGGAGTAAATGGCTGCCTTGGATAATATTTCTTTGTGTAGTAGTATATATTTCCTCATTCTGAAAATACAGTACATTCATTTTAATATATTATTAAAAAATAAAAATGTGATAAAGAGATACTTTAAAAAGAAACATTGCAAATCTGACAGCCCCTTTAAGTCAATAATTGTTTTTATAGTGTTGTATAGATAACCCTCTCTTGACAAATTATTGTAGAAAAATATCATTATTTTTTATCAACCCAAACAATTTGTAATATTTAATTTCTCCCAAAACTGTTGATTTTATGTTTATATATCACTTTCACATATTAATTTCTAGCCAACTACAAAGCATGCTATTTCATTTATATTTTTACCAAATTTAAACTTTTGATCAACTTTGGAAATTCTTTTAGATGAAGTGATTCAAGGAGGAAATAAGGTGATGGGAAATTAAAATATGAAAATATTCTACAAATCAAAAGCAAAGCTGTGAAATGAGATGTACATATTTTTTTAAGTCAAAATTGTCATTTGATTCTTTTTATTAGGTGCTGAAATTGAGCTCCTGTGCTATAAATGAAATTCCTGACAGACAAGTAATCAAAAAGAGAAGAGAATCAAGAAACCTTTGTTAACCAGAAAGGAAGAACATTTTGTTAGTTGGCAGTATTATGGATATGTCAAATTGGCGATATATTTAATAATACATCAAGGGTTAGAAAATAATTCCTCATAAAGACATGAGTAATTATTTTCTAACACTTGATGATTTACAAAGTATTTTTAAAATTGTAATTTTATATAGATTGTCATTAGTTTTTATCCCATTCTTTGAATTTTGTAACTCTGATCCTGTAGATAGACATAACATTAAAAAGAAAATCTGTTGCACTTATGAAATTTACAATTAGAAGTTAAATATAATGACAAATGCTCATGATTTTGAATAATTATCTTCTCTTTCCCTCTAACATAGTATGGTAATGTCATAGATGTTTAATAATACAAAGATATTCTTTATTAGAAATAAGATTTTTTTTTAGTCAACTTCTGTTTTCAAGACTACTGTTGCCTTGTTATTAACTGAATAAGATCCTCTAAATATTAATTTAGCCATGGCACAAAATTCAATTTAAATAAGCACAAATACAAAGTGGTAATAAAACATGAATCTAATTAGGAAATGAATAAAAAAGACAATATGCAGAAAATACATTTTAAATATATTTTGTTTCACTTCTACCATTATGATAAAGTAAGGATGTTTTTAAAGAGTATGATTTTTGCACTAATATACTTGAGTGTGGGAGTTTCTGCTATGCACCTGTATAGTTCTGTAACTGAAGGAACACGAACAAAAGAAAATTAACTGCATTACTACAAAGGAATAATTGCCAACAAGGTAAATGTCAGAGCAATTCAAGATGGTGAAAAGCTGTAGCTTTTAATCTTAGATTAATTCACTGTGTTTGAATAAGCTGCTTAAGAGAGTAATCTGTATGAAGATAAGTGGTAAATATCACAATGCATGATAAATTTATGCCAATAGTTGAATGGGATAAAATACAATGAAGTATTTAAGCAAAAAAAAATTGAAGTTGTTGCACTGAAGATGTTAGAAAAGAATGTCTGCAATTTAGAGAAATATAAAAAAGCAAATATGGTTAGGCTTGCTGTAGAGGGTAGAGTATTAGTTATAAGATTAGAACATAATTTATTTCTAGAATTCATAAGGATACTATGCATCAAGAGTAACATTTAGTTGAAGATGAAATACTTGAAGTCTCTTTTTTATGATAGCTTTTCAGCAATGATTGGAGTAGACAAGCTGAAAGGAATATGTATATAAATATCAAAACAATGAGATTTTACTTAAACATTCTCAATTTGAAGAAACATTGTGTCAAGTGGAGCCAAAAATCCAAATTTAGCTCAATAACAAGAATTTTATAATTTTTCCTTGCTGTCAATGCCATTTATAAATTCAGTGCCCATTCAGTTCTAGTCTATAATATGAAATCTAAATGGAGTCTGATGGAATTTAAAGACTTGACCTTACATCAACATTTATGCAAAGAATGAAGAAATCAAAATGAACCGTCCTAGGTAGAAAGAAAAATTGTAATGAAAACTGTCAAAAGGCATACAGAATTTGGAAATTTGACATTTTTGTATTTGAACTTATTCAAAATTCTTACTCAGTGTAAGTGAAGTATATATATAGAGTAAATATTTTCATTGAATTTTGGTGATGTGTTTACATTGTACAAGTTGAACATTTTAGGATATTAATCTTTGAAATCAAAGCAAACAAGTTTTATTTCTTAGAAAAAATTGGAACTTGATGTAATAATGAGTAGCAAGCTGACATCCCAGAGAAGAGAATATGTCTTGTCATAATGAAAAATAAACCCCTAACTTAAAAATCAGGTGATTTTTCAGATACTTTTAATTCATTCAATACTTATTTTTCAATATTCAAATATTTAGCTCTCTTAAAGTATTTGTAAAAATATAACTTGAATATTAGAATTAATACTATATCAGCTGAGAATTTAACTTTAAGTGAATCATGAGAAAATTAAATTTGTTTTTTTTGGATTAAAAAAAATAATTTGAAGTGAAAGTATTGCTTTAGTTTCTCTAATTCAAGAAATATGCACTCATATTTGCAATTTAGTTTTCATAATTTTCCTCAAATGATGATAATTACAAATATATGAAACTTCAATTTCATACAAAATTTAAATTAGTTAATGAAGCGAAATATTAGAGTAAAGGTTAGAGAAATTAAAGTATTCACTTTAAATATCCACAATTTGAATGCTGGTTCATTTTTAATGCCTGAGTAAAGGAAGAAATGTTTACTATTTCAGAGATAGAGATGTTCAAATATAGCAAATGATAAATAAAAAGATAAAAAAACATTCTTTTAACATCTTGCATATGCTTATTTAAAGATAATTAACAAAATTTCATAAGTTTATTGTCACAAAATTTTTTACTTATTTTATTTCCAGTCAACTCTAATTTAAAAAGGAAATTTCTTGTTATTAATAACAACAGCTGATGACCATGGAAGCAGATCAGGACTAAGAGATGCAGCAAACATGAACAAGAAGATTAAATACACAACTAAGAGTAATTTATTTGAAAACTGAGCAATTGAATGAAGTGTGAGACCAGCTATGATTTGCTCATAATGATTGACCTTCAACAACAAATGTCCAACAGAATGAAAATAAAGAAATTGAAAGAAAATCAAACAAGAAGAACAAAAGGATAGCATCCATTCATACACTCACTGCTGCACACACAAACACACACAGATGAAATACTATGCATACACACAAAGAGATACAGCCAATGAAATTGAAGTCTACGTTTTTGCACAACTCATTGCAACAACTTTAGTGCTTTTGAGGAGAGTGCAGATTTCAGTCTCAAGAATTATTGAAGCACATAGAAGACAAACATTTTATAAGACTCACAAGAAAAATGACATTTTAAAAATACAGACACATGTGTATGTATATATATATATATACACACATATACATACATACACGTGTGTGTGTGTGTGTGTGTGTGTGTGTGTGTGTGTGTGCGCGCAAATCTTTTGTGATTTTTATCCATTCTTATCTCTTGCAAAGCAGTGAGAATTATAAGCTGGGAATCTAGCAAGACCTAAAAAAATCACAAAAGTCACAGTCTCAGGGTTCAGCAAGCCAGGATGATGAAAATAACTTTAGCTAGATAAATAAATAGTTAGAGAGAGAGAGAGAGAGAGAGACAGACAGACAGACAGACAGAGAAGAGAGAGAGTGATATGAAGAATGAAATGGGCTGGGTCTGGGGCCAGGCTCTGATTCTGCTCATGCCAAGACATAGAAGCTTCATGGGAGCAGTGTGACAGACTTTGATCCATGACAGTAGAGAATTAAACTGCATTATTCCACTATCAATTGCATAGGTGGTAAGTGTGCACATGCAGAAAAGAAAAGGAAAGTGTGAAGGATAAAACAAAAAAAATGAAACAACAGAGATACGTACTTGTAAAAACATGCATTGGACCAAACTTTTCTGAAATGGAAGTAAAGAAGAAGAAGAAGATAAAATAAAAAAAACAACAACATCAAGACAACATAGATTGCACATTGTGAATGGCATTCATCAGTCATGCCCGTTTGAGATGATTGTAGAATCTGTAAGCCAACATTAATTGTTGTAATTCAACAATTCAATTTTCATTTTCAGTAACCAGAATTGATACTTAAAGAACACATATGTTGACTTAATATTTAATAGAAGTTTATTTACAATCATTAATTAAATTTGGCTTTAATCATTTGAAATGCATTCTACCTCATAGTAAGCTGTTGAACTATTGTAAAAAATAATATTCAGATTGCAAATTGTCCAAAATTTCCAGCTGATTAAAAATTTCTGCAGTATGAGGTGCTTAAAAATAGGAATAAAGAGAATGGTAATAATTAAGCTAATGAAACTTGAAAACATTTACATTATAAAAGAAATCAATAACTCGCAAATTCTTTCAATTTAGTCTTTCTAAAAAGTTGCTGCATTTTTTAACTAAATAATGACATTTAAGAGATATATGTACGTAAAAATATTCTTCTCTCAAATAGTGCATCACATTTTTAATAAAAATATTTCACTCTTTGATACTATAAAAGTGTTCCTAAGTAAATCAGTGAGTGAAACATGCAATACCTGATTCATTTTAAGCAATCAAATGAAAAAGTTGTCTACATAAATGCATTTCCTTTTATTTCCTTAGATGCAGGATTTAATGTTCCTGCAATCCAGTGGTGACAAGCTGTTTTGCTTTGCGACCAAATCAGCTGATTTCTCTCTGAATAAGCAATCTATGAATGTCGTGATGTGGTTAAATAAGAAACATAGAAAAGATGAAAGTCTGGGCACTTTACTTTGAAAATGATATTAATAGATTAAAGAGCTATAAGAGACATACATTATAATTTTAAGATCCTTACAGTTTGTTGCTTCAAGAGTTATTTGAAGAATTATAAAAAGCAGTTGAAACACTAATGCCAAATAATAATTTCTGTTTTGTACAGTGGCATAAGAAACAGAAACCAGTTTTTGCTAAATTTATTCAGTTTTCTCAAATTGAGCGTGTCTTGATCTTAAAGAATACTGGAGTTTGACAAATATACAAAGCAAATATTTCTCGCTTATATTTTGTAGTTTCAAGCAGTCAGTAGTGTGCTTATAGCAAGCATGATAGAAGTTTAGGAAAGAGTTAAAAAATTTTCACTGAATTCACTTCTAAAAGTAATCTGCTGCAACAGAAGGTTGAAAGAATGTAAAAAGTGCTAAAGTTACAAGTCTTAACTTGTAGTAAAACAAATGAAAGAAAAGACACTAGTTTTATCACTAATTAAAAATGTGAAATGATACAAGCTTAAACAAATAATTTAAAACTTAATTAAATGTGTCAAAATTTATTAAATAAATTCCTGCTTTTCAGAAAAATGTCTTTCAATTTTTTTAAATTCTAAGATTTGAAGTTTCACAAACTGTTAAATGATCACATAAATTTGATCATCTTTCATGTGTATTGTGTTATGCACACAGAAGAAAAAGAATAAGTTGGTGCATTTTTTGATACAATGAATTCATGTTATTCATTTGAAAATTATGAGGCAACATTATGCATATTTTATATATGTATATACATATATATATGTGTGTGTGTGTGTGTGTGTGTGTGTGTGTATCTGTGTGTGCGGATACTTGTGTAAATACACAAATAGTTTATACAGTCTAATAACTAAAGGACTACAGGACTATATTTATATTTTTCAAGAAACTGTGAAAAATAACAGTATATTTGAACTTTGAGAAATATTTTATGTATTAGACCTGTCAAAAATAAAGACTACTTGATTTTATTTGCAATAATTCAATATTTTTTATTCTCAAATTTGACACAAAAAATAAGGGGGGGAAAAGAAATTTGTCATTTTATTTGTAAGTTTTATATTTACTTATTACATAATAGAGCCTAATCTGTGCATAGACTATAAATAAAGAATAGAGGAAATTATAATAAAGCAAGAGGATTTAAATTTTAAAGTAGAGGAAAACGGTTCTAAGAAAATATGATTACTGTTACTTCCCCTCCACACCCCCGTGCTCAAGTAACCATTAAATTTGATCTCAATTATTCAAGTAAAAGAAAATGTTTTAGCTTTGAAGCAGACAAGATTAACTGAAATAAATATTCCATTTCAGCCTGAATGCTGAGGAGTTACAGCCATATTCTATCTACAATGACATATTGAATAGGCAGAATGAATACTGCTATTTCAAAATTATGCTTTGTAGAAGTAGTTCAAATATGTAGTTCAAATATGTAGTTCAAATATTCTGCTCAAAACTACAGCTTCACATCATGTTCTGTATAAGTCAGTCTTTAAGAAAACTGATACCTATTTCACTTGCAAATTGTTTGTTGAAAATCTCAATAATTTGAAAATCATGGTTATTTTGTGTTTGCAAACAAAATGTCATAAACTTTGAAATTTAAAAAATTAATTCTGTCATTTCCTCAAAGGGGTTCAGTTATCACATATGAAAACTTAATGAAGTAGTATCACAGTTTCTAATTTAATTTTTATATTTGTAATTTATTTGGAGAAAAGTTTATGCATACAGAATAAAAAAATAAAAGTCCCACCATAAAAAAGACAAAATAATGAAACACCTCTTCAAAAGAAAATACTTACTATGAGGTAAGGCATATTTATTAAAAGATAATTCATTGAAAGAGCTTATTTTGCACACTATGCAAGAAGAATATGTAGGTATCCATTGAAGTCATTCCGTTCAAGTAGATTGGATAGTTTGCCTTTGTATGTTAGGTATGAATAATACATTTTGATTAATGCTAAAAGACATTCAGATAAAAAAATGACTTTGATCTTCAGCCAAAACTTCCACGTGCAATCTACTGACACTGCTCACCATTGCAAATCAATCATCATAAATACACAACAGCAGCAAAGCAATACAGAAGCATTCACAGAAAAAATAATAATAAAAAGAAAGACAGCATGCTAATCTACACAATGCCAACTAATTCCAGACATTGGTTTGTGAACTGTTGTATATATTAAAGATTAAGGAATATCTTTGAGATTTGTGGGTCTGTTAGATTAATTTACTCACCATCATATATTTAGAGATTTCAGCAATTTAAGTGTCAAAGGAGTATGTATATCCAAGTGTATGCAGGCTTAGATACCCCCCCACCCAAATATATGTAGACATCATTTAATAATTTCTCTATTTTCTTAATACTGCATGAAATATTCATAAGTTAGAAATCAGAAAAACTGGTTACAAAAACCAGGCAGAGGTTGAGAATTAACTGCTATATAAGCCAAGTATGCTTAGTGAAGACATCTTTAAGAGATCTTTTAGTGTATTGTCAGAGTTCTTTGAAATATGATTTATTTATGAAAGAAAGTTATAAATACTAGAAAAATAGATCAAATCATGCTGTTCTGGAAAATGTGATCTACTACTGGAATGATTAAAAAAGAGTGTCATGAATAGAATACAAGCATTATGATTATGAAAAAGTATCTAACTCAAAAATATTTTAATTTTTTGCATACTGTCTCTTGGTAAATATGAATTTGTTATAAGCTATTTTCCTATACATGAATAGATTACAAAACACAAACAAGGAATAGCAAGATTGGAAAAAAAAAAACAATAAAAAATATGCAACAAAATAAAAAACAACAACAAAAGAACAAAATATTACAATCACTTGCAAAATACACATTATGTCAATTCAAAATGTGTGAAATCTACAATTTTGAACTGAGCTACTTTAGTGAGAAGATTGTCACCAGAGAAAATCAAAATTAAATGAAGTAATGTTCAAGCATTTTTGTAACATTTTAACCACATCAGAGAGAGAGAGAGAGAGAGAGAGAGTATGTGTGTGTGTGTGTGAGAGAGAGAGATAGAGAGGAATATGGAGAGACCTTTATAAATAATGTCATCATGCATTGCATTGAAATAATATGCAGTATGTTTCTCAAATAACATTTACATACACTCTAGCACTCATATTTATCCAAATATCTGTATAAAATATCCACACACGCACAATATATATATATATATATATATATATATATACACACACACACACAACTTATGTAACATAGTAACATATTCAAAGATGCAATTGTAAAGCCATCTTCCAATCAAAAAGTGAATTAATGTTTAAATCACAAAGATGAATAATATGCTATTCTTACAAATAAATTACATTTTAAAAGAAATCTTGTATGAAGAAATCTGTTGAATAAGTAAATAAAGTCACTGATTTTATTAAATTTACACAATAGATCTACTTTTTAATAATTTTAACATTAAGTAGTGGGTCAAATTATACATTGTATTCACAACAAATAATTTGATTTAAACAAATTGCTCTAGAGATGATAATAAGTTGTAATATGAAAATGCTTTTAATATGAGAATATATTCATTATTTAGAATTGATAAAAATTTACCAACCTCAAAGCACTTTGCTTTTCTGATGAAGACTAAAGTTTCATCATTTTGTTTTGATGAGTCAATGTAATTTCCTCTAGACTGTTAGCAAGAAGAATATAAATTATCTGGTGTCATTTTAGGTGAGACATGTTTTTTTTTATTTGCCTTTTAGAAGGGCAAAAATTAATATCAATTTCCAGAATTAAACACTACAAAACAATGGAGATTATGTATTGGTGGTTAGGTTAGATCCCCAAAACAGACATAAAACCTTATATAAATGTATAATAGAGAAATAAGATAGAAAGAAAAAACAAAGGATTCAAATTCTTTCATATTTGAAAAGAGGCCAAACAAAATATTTTAGGAATCATTTACCTAATTTTATGTCACATCTGACTCATTCTGAGTATGTATACTTAACAATAGCTTATCAATCAGCTGTAAATAATTTATTCTTTGTCATTTCTACTCAACATCAGCAGATTCATACAAAACAATCTATCAAATTTCAATCTGTAAAGATTTAAAATGTAATTTCATATTCTAAAAGAAACTGTGTATATATCAATAGTTCTTTTATATATTTTGTGGGCATTAGACTTTCCTGTGGATTTCAGATGGTTATTTTCACTGTAATGTTGCACTTGTTTGATATGCATTGAAAAATATTGGCATCTGATATGCTCAAAGAAAATTTCTAGTACACACCAGTCTCCCTAAGACATTCAAGGATTGCCTTGAATAAGGTCAATCCATCCAGAAGATTTCAGTGAGAAAAAGTGTTAGTGTAGAGAAGAACATCAATAACTGTTTAGTTTGGATTGAATGCATTTGAGAATTTATGTTATTGCAGATCCAAGTTAAATAATGAAAAATGAAAATATCTGTAATTGTAGATATTCTCAAAATGAAAAGAGAAATGAATATGTGTTTGGTGGAATAGAATATTCTGTTTGATTATTGTTCCCTTTTGACTAAATTTCTGGAAGGGAATTTTGAAGAACATCTAAAATGCAATTAAGCAGAAAAAGATTGTTGACAAAGTCTGAATAAGAAAGAAGAAATGAAATAAAAATAACAAGAGAAACAGCAAAGAAATGCATCAACAAATGATTTTGTGTTCTTCAGCTTTAGTTAAATCAGAAGATTTGCTTACTTTCTCAGTGAGAAAAGAAAAGAAAATTTGAAAGTACATCTACTCCATTATTATAAGTTACCAAGATATTGAAAAGATCTGTTTCAAAATTACTACACCAACATCATTCTAGTTTGGGTAACAATAAAATGTAGATGAGATGAAAATGTCTAATTTATAATCTACTGAGCTAATAACCATATTGATCCATTAGTTAGTAACTTTCATTTTAATTGTAATGAAAAATTATTTAGTTTCAAATATCAGTTGAAAACCAAAAGTAGTTGATGAGCAATTTCTTAAGAAAAAATTTTAGACTAGATTTTTATGTAATGTTACATTAAGGAGCTAAATTTCCAAATGATTTTTCAAGTGTCATCAATTATTTTTTGATATTTACAGCTATTTCAGAAAAATATTTTGACTCTATGAGTATGAAACTTATTTCAGGAATATTCAGAAGTTAATGTTTGTACTATTCTTTCATTGAATCTCTGATACTTCCTCACAGCTGGATCTCAGAATACAATGATTTTTATAGTAACAAACTATAAACACAATCTTTGTAGTTTTGACAATAATTTGATAACAAGGATGATGTAGAAGAAAAATGAAAGTGAATATGGTAGTTTAGAACAAGTAGAATATGGTTGGGTTGTGGTAGCATGCAGTTTCTTCAGGTAGATCTTCTTTTCTGTTTCTCAGCCAACGTCTTTCACTTTGGACATTCTCTTCAACTTGTCATCATCAACACCTGGGTAGCATCCATTTTTTAGCTTGGCTAGTGGAGGTGACAACTCAGTAGAAGTCTAGGTTGAACCTTCAGTAGAGGTCTATATCCGAACTGTAAAAGATCAAGCTGGCCTATATTTCCTACACAGCAAACTCAGACAATGAAGAAGAAGAAGAAGAAGAAGAAGAAGAAGAAGAAGAAGAAGAAGAAGAACTAGTTTTATGTAAAAATACACATTTAAACATTGCCCTATATCTTCTTTTCATAGGGAATGCAGGTATTTGAATTGATGGAAATGGAATTAACTTCTTAGAATGAGCAAGTAGAGAGTCAAAATGGGATAACATGACTGATTTGTAATTATAAAATTTAACTGATTAGAAAGGATTAATTACATTGTATATATTTTGATTGTTTTGTTGATATCAGCAACATAATTGGAGAACTACATGAACTAATTATTTATTTTAATAAAAGGTAATAAGTCATGACACCAAATAGTCAGTTAAAATTGTTATCATTTCGTTAACTCTCTAAAAGGTAGAATATAAATTAAAAGCTTGTCAAAATAGAAATTCTACCCTGCTTACTGCTTAAAAATGAATTATGTTTGATAGCAAGATAAAAACATATCTGTAACTTTTACAAAGTTATAAATGAAGAAGAGAGAGATAATCTGATTTAATCCAGATAAAATTTGATAGGATGAATTCAGTGTATTTTTCCACTGGTTATAAATCATCATAATACATAATACCTCAACTTTTGATAGAGTCAAAATTAAAATAAAAATCTCTAAAATTATTACCAAAGCTAGAGTACATAAGAAAATTTTACTTTGGAGTAGATGGATCTAACAGTATCTTCAAAATTTAAAAAAAGTAAGAAGTAAAAGTCAAACAAAATTCTTCCAACTGAAACTTAAAATTGTCTATTACAATACTGCAAGTGACTGAGTAAGCAGTATCCATGTGCTCATATTGCACAGAATGTGACATACAGTCAAGTTTAATATAATTGGCTGATTAAGTATTAAGAAAATAACTGATTAACTAATTTAAAAACCACTCAAAGAAACAGGCAAAGTAAAAAAATTAGTTAATTTTAAGAAACACTTTTTCAGAAACTCATTTTTTTCTTAGTTTAGATAAAGTAAAATCTGTTATAAGAAAGAGAAACTAATTATTTTGTTTTTCATGGGAAATTATGTAAATGGATTTTTCTTTATAACATTAAATAATTATATATTTTAGTTATCAAAGTAAAAGCATGTGCAAAGTGCTAATTTTTAATGAAAATCTTTTTCTATCATCATCATAATTCAATGTCTAACTTGTGTGCAATAAAAATTGAATAAAAGATACAATTAAAAATTTGCAAAAATATAAATATCAAAATTCAAACATTGGTTTTTAAAGAAAATCTTAAAAAATTGCTTTTTTAGTTTTCAATTTTAAAAAACTGAGCTTTATTTAATTTAATGCAGCACTTTAAGCTATTTTTTGTGAAATGATATTATAATAAATATCAAAGTTCAATTATTTCATGACCTTATTAGTTTTTTCTTCCCCAAACTATATTTATAATATATATATATATATATATATATATATATATATATATATATATATAATATATTTATAAACAGGTGTAAATTCATTATACAAAGAGAAAGGATTATAAAAAGAAGAATGATGGTTTGCTAAGTTAAACCAATATTTGTCACAATTTACTACAATTTTATTTCATCAAACATTATGTATTTATTATGGATAGTTGATTTAATCAAAGTCTTGTAAGAATTAAAAATTGTCTGGATTGTATGTTGATTTCTAAATCCAAGTGATCTAATGAAATGAAAATTAAGCTTGGCACTCTTTGAAATATCATGCTTTGAAGAATCTGAAAAGATCTTGACAAAATGTCAAGACCAAAACAAAGCAAGAAACCAGAAAGAAGAAAATAATATAAGTGCAAAGTGCCAGTAGACATAATGAAGAGTATCAAAAGAGTAAAGATTTCTTATATTCTACTCTAATCTATGAATGTTATCTCTCTTTAACAGGCTCAGAGTTGAACAAGTCTAATCTTTTCAAGTCTAGTACAGTGTGAACATTGGTAACAACATTGACAGTGCAGTGCATAGAATGGTTCATTTCTTGAGTGCAAGAACAATGATATGTGACATTCACATTTACTTACACATACTTACAACATCTATAGAATAAATAGGAAAATATTTGACAACTAAGAAATTAGTTCATTGGATACAACTAGAGGTAAAGAGACAGAAGTTTAGAATAACACATTAAAAACAAAGCTTGCACTCACATCAGCAGACAGATATATGGTCTTCTATGTGTCCCAATAATATTTTTTACAAATCAGTCAATAATACACACATATGTATGTATATATGTGTGTGTGTGTGTGTGTGTGTGTGTGCTTTGTGTATGCATGACACTGTGTATATATGTGTTTATACAACATTTATAGGAGTGTATATTAGAAACAATGTAGCAAGTCAAAATGAGTCTTTCTGTTCCACTGACACTGGGACACTTACCCAGGAGTTTGCATAAAGAAATAAATTTATCCCAGTGTAATTAGAACAAACCATACATTGACTCGTCAATTTTAGCAGAAACTTCTAATGTTTTAAACCCACTTCCTATATTCTTTTACACTGAATATAGTTTTATAAAAGTATCATTTTTAAAATTAGTCTCACAAACTCAACTCCAAAGGGGAGTATTAACCTGTCTAGATATCTTATTGTTAATATTTTAGTGTTACTGATCCTTCTAAAAGTATTTTGTGAAACATATACACACAAAGTTTGTAAAGTGAAATGTTATTAAACAGAGCTAATTAAATAAGGGATCAAGCAAAATTAAAGTAATAAAAGAAAGAAAATTAAATATTATTTCAATAAAGTGAAGAGACTCAATAATATTTCAGTAAACTTGTATCAAATAACAAGATAACTGCCCAAAATTAAATTCTGAAGAATAAAATAAACTATATAAAAGAAATTTTCCAAAGTTGACTGTCAAAGTCATTTTGACATATTTAAAACTAATTTCATAATCATCAACCTGTATATTGTCTAATCTATCGCAGACATAAACATTAATTATCCTAAAAGAGAATGTTTTTGCGTACTTTTAAGTCATTATTTAGTTACAATAGTTTATGTTAAATGATATTTATAATTTATTTGCTGTCACTTTTTGAACTAACATTGACTGAACAAAAAAGAATTGTTTTGGCAAGAATCAAAATCTAAAAATGAAAAGTGGATTCACAGTGATTAATCCTTATCTCTATTATGTGACTTTTATGCAAATTGTAGTCAAGATTAATACAGAACTCAGCAGTAAGACAATTAAAGGGAACAAAGTTGAGTGGAGATTTAATCTAAGGAGGAAAAGGGTTTACCTGGATCTATAATTTCCCCAATATACCATGAAGATACTGGGTAAATTGGCAAGCAAAACAAAAAAGGGAAAGAAAAATGAAAACAATATATATATCCCTCAAAAACATTTCAGCTAACATTTCATTATATTGAAATAAGATCTCTGTTGGATAGAAGTTGAAAATTATTTTGCTATAAATAATTAAGCAATTGTTTTTGAATAGGAGAGAATTTAATTTGAAAAAGATATTGTTCAATCTTTAATTGGAAAACAAATTGCAAAATTATTTTGAGGAATATAATTGGAATGGAAAAATCATGAGTAGTGATCACCATTACAGAAAAATTTGGCAATCACTACTTACTTGTATGTATAACTGATTTCCAAGAACAATAATACATATAAACATGTTAGGTAGAAAAAATATTCAAAAATGGATATATGATCAACATATATTAACAATGTCTTAAGATTGAGTTTCTCAGTTCAGAAGTAAATGTAACACTATTTTGGAAGTTTAAAAATAAAATTGAAAATTGAAAATGGAAGATCGAAAAGAGGTCTCTTAACATTATTTTTTTTATTAATTAGCAGGATATGAATGAAAGATAAAAAAGACTTCATTATATCTTAATAAATCCATGGATGAAAGACAGTTTTCAAAGTAAAAGTTAAATATTATATAAATTTTAAGTAATATTAACAATTTGAATAAAGATATTTTACTTTTATTGTTTGAATACAAAAATCAAATTGAGTATTTTAAATATAGCTTTTGCTCAGTAATAGAAAAATGCCTTTTGTTCAATTGGTAAGATGTTTAAACAATAAAGAGATTCCTAATTTTTCAGTTGAATCTGTGTTTACAATTTATGATAAAAATTATATAAATTTTGGATGAAGGCTTTTAAAAGTAACTATTATAAATATTTTACAGAAAACTGACTTTCAATAATTATATAAGAGGTGAGTGTGCGTATGTGTGTATCAATGATATAAAGAATTTGTAAGAATTTTGTTATTTTTGAATAGTGAATGGAAATCAGCCATGTGTTTACACTGAATGGATAAAAAAAGATTGTTTTCAAAATTCTATTACATCAGGTTAAACATATTAAGGATAAGTATGAGAGAAATGTAAATTCTTTTATTAGATAATCAAGATTAGCCAAGAGAAATTGAAGGGAGTTAGTTTTTAAGATATTTGATATATTTGTAGGTGTTCTTTTTACACTTGAAGTAAAAAAAAAATAAGAAATAGTTTATTTTTCTGTTTAATAATCAAGAAAAAAATAATTGGTTAATTTTAAACTTTTCTTAATTTTATTTTTATATCAACATAATTTCCGTATGCTATCTTGAAAGCAAATAAGCAGCAAATCATGTGTGGAAAGATTTTGGAGGAGCTACTGCTAATTTTCTTTTAATCTAAAACAGAAAATATGTTGTCCTAAAAAAATATTTGCTCTCACAGGAGAATAGAAATTACTTCAAATAAAATGGCACTGATCAAATTTTTATAGTCTTTTTTAGTATTTAATAATTTTGCATAATTTATTTCAACAAAATTGCCCATTAGCTACATTTTTAACAAAGTCAATATGTTCTATTATAGAAATTATATTTATTAAGCAAAAAAGAGAATTTAATAAAAGTGGCACAGTAAAGTTCTTTATTATGATTATGAATGCAAATTAATCAAGTTCTCAGTATTTTTACTGTTGAAATAGCTTTTTAGGTAGGAATAGCATTGGTTTTGAAATTAATGATTAAAATAATAATTAATAAAATCAATATCAAAACTCAGTGACATATTTCTCTTTAAGGTCTATGTATAAAATCATTATTTGAACAGTGCATCTATATGAATATATTTAATAATATCACAAAATATGACTAAAAACTAAAAATGAGGACATTCTGTTCACTTGGTTTGATTTTGAATTAAGAAAGTTAATCCTAATGACAAATAACAAATATAAAACTAGGTTTAATTCTTTTTAGATTTTAGTTGTAACAAAATATACTTTCTTGTTTTCATTGAATGAATTCTTCATTATACATTGCAAAAATAATTTTTTAAACATTATAAAATTTGAGAAACAAAATTTCTTCTTTCAAAGTTTACAATTTTCCACCAAATAAAATTGAGAAATATTCTTAAGAAGTGATATGGACATGTTCTGTTTACAGTTAGGAATTCAGAAGCCATGTCGTCAAATGAAAAGTTATCAAGTCAAAAAGATATTCACTTTAAAAAATAATTACAGGAAAAATGTTTAAAAGTGAAAATATGCAAATGTAAACAAACATAAGATATATGAATATGAAAAAATTGAACATAACAATACAATTCTAAGATACAGTAACTGTTGCTGACTTGAGGAATCAAAGAAAAGCAGAGCTTGGTGGTTATTCTGAATATATAACGATCTAAACATAATGGTAATATTAGCTGTTTCCTTACAAGGAAACATTAGGCATTCATTAACCAAATAGCCAATGCTACTTTCTGTTGAAATTTATAAAATATTTCTATTAAAACAATTTTTCAGGAAAATAGGTTTTTCAATTTCACTAACGTTTACTGATTTTCCAGTATTGATGGGGGGGGGGGGTCTTCTTAACCTTTTGTTTGTAGTAGTGTCAAATGTTAATATTTTCATTATGCCATTATTTTTCTCTACATGGCATGTGTTCCAACAAGATACATTGCTTAGTGCCACTTGTCCTGACCTTTACAAATGGTTCCACCATGCCACATATACAAGTGTGAATCATACCCATTTTCCCTTACTAATGGAATATGATTAGTAAGAAGTTCCAAGAACCGCTGATTTGTGGAACAGACTCCTGGCAGGATTTATTTCCTAAATAATACAATCTGGACCTCCTCAAGTTAAACATTAACTTTCCTGCATAACACCATGAATTTCATTTATTGCCTTTTGTTACACTCATACAACACCACATAGTAACCCTCTACTTTGAGTGGCTCCTTGGCCTTGTATTGGGTGTGTATATATATATATATATATATATATATATATATATATATATAGGTTTTTACATATGAACATTCAAGTAATCACTACAAAGATACATATTTGTTTCGATGCGTAAGCCTAAGCATCTCCTCAGGTGGTGAACAAAGATGGTTATAAACAGTTTTATTTAAAAATGCAACTTATGAAACATCACTTCTTTTTACATTATTTAAAAATTTAAAAAGACATAAGAAGAATTACCATAAAAGGAAAAGAAAGAAATATATAAAAATTTCCATAAAAAGAAAAGAAAAAAGTATATGCAGGTTAAAGCAGAAAAAAGAAGAGGATAAGAAATCAATAAAAGGAAAAAGAATGAAGAAAGTGAAATATGAAAAGTTAAGAAGAAAACATAAAAAAAATTATCACTTCTCTGAAGAAAATGAAGAAAAAGAAAAGAAAATTAATTAATACAAAGAAAAGGAAAAGAAAAAGAAAAAAGTGAAAGAAAATAGAAAGGAAGACAATAGAAGTTGTTGATAACAATGCTTAGGCTTACACATCAAAACAAATATGCATCTTTGTAGTGATTACTTGAATGTTCGTATCTAACAACATAATAAATAACTATTGCTCTACTTTTGGTATTGAGCCCTCTTTTAAATTAATGTTATGAACGTTTGAATTTATATTTTTTCTTCATTCTCATTACATTTGGATATATACACACACACGCACACACACACACACATATATATATATATATATATATATATATATATATATATATATGAAGAAATATAGTCTTAAGGTGTGGCATATTATGGAATAAAGTGCTTAATATCAGGTATAGAGCATATGTAAATATAAAAGTGAACATTGACGTCAACACTCAGAGAAAAAGTCTGTCGTCTCTAAGTGTTGACTTCAATGCTCACTTTTATTTTTATATATATATAAATTAGTTGTTGAAAGTGATTTAGTTTTCATTATTTGGTACATTTTTTTGTGATTTTGTAGCATCAGTTCACATGGCTCCAATAAGTATGGTTCTTTCTAAGACCTACAGGTTTTATTTGATTGAAGCTACTTTTAACCATTTATTTGAGAAAGTGGCTGTATATAGCTGACAGTTTAGATATTTCTGAATAGGTTGCCATGCATGACATCCATATAAAAATATTGATCTGACAAGGCTATTTAAGAACATGACTTGAGTTTTTAGGTTAATGCTTTGATTTTGCAGCAATTTATGATGTTGGGTGAAACTATCCCTGTTGCAGCATATTTATATTAAATTTCATTATCTCCTATACTAAATTTGTTATAAATGATCCATGCACCAATCAATTTGAAGTGTTTAGTATTTACTAATTCCATATTCTGAATTTTTATGATGAATTCAGGGTAGGTACCATCATTGCTTTAATTCCAATTCAAGATCATAATTTCTGTTTTGGAAAAGTTTATCTTGAGTTCTATTTCTTTGAATATTTAGTAGAGTATGTTGATTTTTTATTTAAGATCATTCTTAAAAAAAAAACAACAACTATGAATACCTATGTCATCAGTATATTGGCCTCTGGAGGGAAAGCTGGATTGCTGTTTTCTATTAGTATATTTGTTTGGGGTGTAGTATAGAATGTTAAATGTGTCCATCACTTCACATCTGTGCTTGTATATGTGCAGGACATAGTCTACAAAATGATTAAATAAAGTGGGGCTCTCATTCCCTCCTTGTTGTACTCTTGATGAGCTTTGAAATGTTTCTGTATTAGAGTCTGAGCTTGAACTGTATGATTTTGTGAACTAATATAGTTCCTCTATTAGATCAAGGCATTCAATGGCATCAGAGTTTGGGAAACAGTTTCTAATGGATGAGAAGAGGAGGTCTTTATTAATGTGGTTATATGCTGCTGTTTGGTCTACATAGCAGTTATATACAATTTTCTATTGAAAACATATACCATCTCCTGGAGTTGTTTAACAATATATATACCATCATTACACTCCTGTCAGAACAAAAACCAAACTGGATTGTGAGGAATTCTTTCAAAAAATGATGAAAGTTTAATTAGTTTATTAAAACATTCACCATAATGGATCCAATTGAGATACTTTTTTGTATGTGTGTGGGCCTACCTTTTTTTTTGTTTTCATAGTGCATTAGTGTGGGATAAATCCCAAGTTTTGGGGATGTGTCACTGATTTCAGCTTCATTCCAACTTAAGAACTTTATACAAAAAAAACAACGAAGTAATAAAGCATCACTTGACATTGAGGCTGAACTTTTGAAAATAGATTGCTAACAAGTTTCTCATTTTCAGGAATGAAGGCTGAAATCTTAAAAATTCTCAAATGTCAATTTTCAACTTCTGTCTTTTTGAATCCTGTTCTTTGTCTTTTCTACTCAATAATGTTTTCTCAGTTTCTTCCAATTTCAGTAACCCCTTGTGTTTTAGTGGTTTTATCACCTTGCTTGGTGTGAAATGATTAAAAAAAATACTAAGAATTACAAATTATTAGGCACACTTCTACATATAAAGTGATAAATAGAATTTTTTTAGAACCAAATGAAAAGAGCATTTTGTCATACAACTTAAAAATGTTACCCATTTTAAATAATGAAGCAACAGTTACAGAATCCATGGTAATTACAATATGGGGAAAATGTCCTCTTCAATAATTAATGCAGTGCAGTTATTGAAAAAAAAAATAATAATACAGGTCATGTAGAAAATTTTATTTTGTTGTGAGAACAATTGAAAAAAGAGAAACAAGGTAAGTAGATAACAATGATTTCAAAAATTTATTTTCAATTTTCAAGAGAAGAAAAACAAAGTTGTTGCAATTCAAAAGATGTTTTGCATCAATACAATTACCTCAATTAACCGAAAGCTTATTTTATACATGGCATGTATATATATATATATATATATATATATATATATATATATATATATATAAAGAGAGAGAGAGAACTAGCTATAGATACATCTAGAAATATAGGGTCTACTTAATATGCTTAAAAATAACATTTTTATTTTATTTATCTATTAACAATCTTTGATAAGACTAATAAGGAGTATATTTTATTTTTATATATATATAAATAATAATAATAATAATAATAATAATAATAATAATAATAATAATAATAATAATGATGGCTACTTTTTTCCAAACACACCCATCTGTTAAGATATTTAGCAGAACTCTGCTCAGGTACATTTGTGTTAGTTCAACACCGACAGAACCTACCTGTGGTTTATACTGCAACTATGCTGAGTAGACCAGAGTTCAGTTTCTGAGAGAGTGTGCATAATCTGGCATGATCATCAATTTGAAGAATGCCAGTATGTTCAAACCATAAGTCACATTTATGACAGTTTCCAAACTGTTCCGCTTATCCAATTTCACTCACAAGGTTTGGGTTAACCAGTAGTATGCTTTTTAGGCACTTTCCAAAAATGTCACATGCTGCCATCACCTCCCCAGGATGATAGCATCAAGAAATTATTTTCCTGAGAAATTGACCATGGTTAGACTCACATCTATACATATTACCTATGGAACGACAAATTTATGTACAAATAAAAATATGTTATTTGTACATATATATATATATATATATATATATATATATATATATATATTGGGAAGCATATAAGTTCAAATTTTTTGTTATCTATATGAACATTAAATTAGAGATTATAATGATCAGATGTTGCAAGAAGTTATGAATTCTGCTGGCTGATGTCTAAATTGTTAACTTGTGAACAGGAATGTATAATTAGCTTAATGGTAATTAGTATGGAAAGTGGACTCAGTAAGTCTTGTTCAAATTCTAGATGAGTCTGTTGTATTCCATCTTGTACTGTTGGAAAAGGCATGAATTCAAATTTTCTCCTAGCTATGAGTCAAATAGCAGGACAGGGAGGACAACTATGAATTCAAAATTGTTGAAAAGGCAACAGGAAACCACTCAATTATCTTTCCCAAGAAGCCGTGGCAATTCCCAGATAATAAAAGGCAATAATCTGTGGAGAGCCATGATCAACTACATCCTAAAAGGGCATTTAAAAAATTTGAGAATACTTTAATAACCAAGGATAAATTTACAGTCAGTTTTATTGTTGGAGCTAGTAGAAAGTTCATCTAGAGATTAAAAACATATCAGATTTCAACTAAGTTTAACAAGGATTATTTATTAATGATGGAATATAGAAAATGGAATTTTGAAAATTAAAATAAAACTTTTTTTTTGATGGCAAGAAAAATTTTTGTGTAACTGGTCAAATGAAAGTAATTTAAATGCCAAATATTTCATATTCTGAAATAAATTAGCTAAGTATCACAGAGTATCATGAATTTAACAAATATATTGTGTTTGCTAGGAACTGTAACTCCATTGTCAAAATACAGCAATATAAAATGAATAAAATAAGGCATATTTTGTCTAAAATATTTTAATAAGTATTACAAAAGAATAGAAACATACAATAAGTAATGAAAAATCTGTAACATTGTTTTAGAAATAATATTTTCACAATTGGATTAAGAACATTCAACATTGAGCATAAAAAAACATTACAAAAAAATTAAAAAACAGGTTTTTACTGCACTGCAAAATTACAATATTAATGCTAATAAATACAGTTGCCTTGTTAAAAAATATGTGGCGTTGTTAGAAAAAAAAAACATTTAAAAAATACTTGACAATCTTTTTTAGTGTTCTTTAAAAAATGAAAATTTATGAGGTGAAAAGAGATTGTAAATACAAAGACATTTTATTTGTGGACAAAGCAAATCAATATCATCCTGGTATGCTACTATCGGAACAAAACTGACAAGACATGGTTAGTTTAGTTCAAAGGAATTTTAAATTCTAAGGCAAAATATTGAGAATTATAATAATTCAATGTTGCAAGATTGCAATAATCAAGTCTGGTCATTCACTAATAAGAACATGACTATAAGTTGTGCATTTGCTACAAACGTATGACATATTTTTTAATGAAACAGAAATTCAAGAAGGTAAAACAGAAACAATCTCTACTTTTGGATGATAATTAAGAGAAATCATGCCAAATAAATGAACATGGTCTTTTATTGATTAATTAATATAAATATTCTAGAATTTATACCTTCAACTCTCTTTACCTTTATATTAGTTTAGATAAATACAAAGTTTTACCTTGAAAAATAAAGAATCCTATCGTTTTACATTTTAAGATTCTAGTATTTCAGATCTTTTAGTTTTTTCTTGCCACAATGATTTCAAAACTGTTTTTGCAATAACCTTCAGAGGCAATGTTATGAATCTTTTCTCTTGTAAATAATATCAATAAATAATCTTTTACAATTGAAATTATATATGATAACCATAATTGCCGTAAAGATTTTTATTCACATTAAAGTGAATAAAACCTTTATGGCAATCAGTTAAATGATGAACATATTTCTGAAAATGTTTGAAGAATAAGAAAGAACATTTGAGCAACTCATCATCTCGAACATGTAATCATAACATGTTTCATTAACAATCATTTGTATAAAAAATAAGTAGAAATCAGTATATTATAGGTTTGCTTATTTGTACAGTTATCAAATATATTTTAATCACTAGTGAAAGCAGTCATTCTTTCTAGATAAATTACTTGAAAATCTTTTAAAAAATCAATGTTAAAATATTTTTGAAACATCAATTGTCAAATGCAATCACCAAACTTTCTTTTTAGTGTTCTTCATATTTTTATCATTTCATATGCACTTCTATATGATGATATTGATAGTTAAAATCTAGTTTTCATGAACAAGAAAAACCATGCACAAGCAATAAGTAAAGATTTTCCTTATCCAAAATAGAAAGCAAATGGTAATAGCAGAAATGAAAATTGAATTGAATAATATAAATTTTGAAAATGATAATTAAAATAGAACAAAATAGTTTAAAAAAAAACTCAAAAACAACAATATAAGCTTTTCAGGTGAATTTACTTTAAGATTTAGTTCATCCACAGCTCTCTTTCATTTATGCAAAAGATTATACATCTATGAAGTATATACATATGTTTAAAAACTTCACCAAATATTGGGCCATTTTAAATGAAAACATTCATAAACACCTCTAAATCATGTATAATAAAATTGCATTAAATAGTATATTTTGGTGAAAGTTTTGAAAATATGACTAAATACTTAAAAGTATATAAGTTAAAAAAACATTGTTTATCACCAGAGAAGTAAAAAGCTACTAATAATTGATTTAAAGAATTTCTTACCATAGTGATATTTTCTTTTAATTAATATTTTCCAAATGTATAATTTTTGATATAATATTTAAACAAAATTGTTTAAAGGAATAGTGTATTCAAAATGAAAGCTTATAATTGGGAATTTTAGTTCAAAGATGCTTTTTATTTGAATGACTATGGAAACAAGTATGCATTAAGAATGACATATCTAAACATAATGGAAGAAAGAAAAGAAATATATCTTTTGAGCACTTTCATTGAAATGATATGTAGTGTATTTCAAATATGTACTATTCCAAGATATAATAAATGTAACTATAGATAGACACACCTAATTATAATTAAATGACTGTAGCTAAATTTTAAAGCATCACTGCATAAAATGAATATATAATTCAAAGTAAAGTCATGGATATATGTAATTATAATTCATATCTCATCAATCTTTGAAACTGAGGCAACATAATACCTAAAGAAAACACATTTTTCTATGATAGCATTTTTAAATATTTCTTCATTTTCTTTCATAATAGAGAATTAATATTATTTGTAAAAATATTCACCTTTATTTTATTTAATAGACCTTAAAATTATTAAAAATATTTAAAAAGTTAAAACTAACAAAACATTTTTAAAATGGATTTCTATTGAAACATGCTCTGAAACAGGTTTTCTTGATTTGTAAATTAATTACATGTTAAAGGTATGAAATGGAAATTCCTAGAAGTTTCTTAGGCCAAAACTTGTTTCAGGTAAACACGAAATCTAAATATTGAAAACATAGATTACCAAAAGAGTCAGATGTTGACAACAATTTTAAGACATTTTTTTTTATTTTATAATGTACAACTTAAAACAATATATCTGATGTGAATAATTATTGATGAAACTATTTAGCATATATTGTCTATAACAGATGAATATATCCTTGAATCAGTTGTGAACATTGTCTTTGTTTTTTCAAACAATCTAAAGAAAAGATATAAAGTTAGATAAAAAAAAATTAACCATGAAAATCTAAGTTCAATGAAACATTCTGTTTGAAATTTGGTATTTAGCAATATATGCTGTATGGGTGAAATATACTGAAAAACTATTCTATATTTTGAAAGTTCTCTTAAACTAGTGTATTTTTGCTGGTACATCAGTCAGAAAAAGTTAATGATTTGTTTTACACATTTATCAAAGTCTTAAGATTCACTATTTTAGTTCATTGTTTTTATGCCTATGTGAATGAGGGTGAGTTGGTTGAATTTAGATACAAATTGTGCCAGGTATTTGAGAATAAAATCTTTAGTAAGTCATAAATGGAGGATGACCTATTGTAATGTTATATTGCATGTACCAAATTTTGATACTTTTATTTTCTTTCAGATATATTAAAGGCATTAACATGACAGCTTTTAATCTGACACATGATTTGAAAAAGCACAATAACTGTGGTACTAACCAACAATTAACTAGGTTCTTGGACATGGTCAGGTTAATATTAATAGTCAGAATATATCATCCATAGCCAAAAAAAACAAAAAAAAACCTTCTAAGTAGCTAGGCATAAGAATAGCTGAATTAGTTCAGCAAGTCCAGGTCATCATCAGTAAGTTGATGAGTGTCATCTTGAGTAGGCTTAAAGTGGTGAAATCCACCATGAGACATGGGGTGCATAAAGACATCATGTTCAATTCCTAATTAGAAAGGAACAGTGCACAGGGCAGCAAAACCTGGGAGAACTATGAAGAATGCCAAATATGGGATCCTGACATATTGTGAACCTTTGTTAGGACCAAAACATGAACAGAAAAAATAAAAAGTTGCTCTGCACAAAGACCAGAGGAGAAGTACCTACAGTAATGATCCTGGGGTCATGAGCAAAAAAAATCATGTTTACATCGAAGTGTTTCTGTCTTTGTAAGTTTAACATGAATACAAATTGCCTTTTTTCTCCTTAAATTATTTATTTTCCTTTACATTATATTTTTCTCAATTACCTGGTACACCATATATATATACATACATATATACATACATATATATATATATATATATATATATATATATATATATATATATATATATATCCCCGATGTGATGAGAACTAAAGTAATATATAAATTCCAATGTTCACAGCATTAATCCAAAAGAGGGCTCAATACCGATAGTAGAGCAATAATTATTTATTTATTATAATTTTATCATATAGACTACAAAAATGCAACTTTGTTTCAGTGCGTTTCAACTGCATTTTGACAGGTGAGAATCAAAAATGGTTATAAACAATCCTGCTTGTAGGCAAGCCATATGTGAAACGTCACTTCCTTTTTCAATTTGTTTGAGAAGAAAATTATACATAAAAAAAAAAATGTGACGGAGTGAAACAATTGTGCTTGTTTATAGCAGTTTGCTGAAAAATGGATTGGGTGTTTAATGTTGACTCGTCTGTGGAAATTTTTTTGCCGATAAGCACCAGTCAAAAGTTTAGGCACATCATTTCATAAGCATCCTAAGAGTAGGGAAGGAAAGATGGGGATAGTATTACGTTTGAGTAGGTAAAATTGTAGCGATAGTTCTAGTAGTAATTGGGAATATTATTTTTGGTTTACTATAAAATTCTAGAGCTGAATTGCATGTATTTATGTTGGGGTTATCACTACTAATTCTGTAATCAATGAATGTGTTTTGTGGATTAAAATTTAGAAGTGGTGATTTCCTCTAAAAAAAATAAGGAATGTTAATATAACCTTTTATAATCAAATTTTGAACTATTCCTGGACTGTATAGCGTGTAGAATAAGTATGGGTGTAAAACGATTTATCTGAAAATATTACCAGTAATTTATATAAAAAAAAAAAAAAATTAAGAATCATAATTTAATTAGGGGAAAGGTACATAAGAGGGTAGGGAATATATCGAAGGAGGTGATTTATAATTTTAAAATGTTTATAGTTATGGAATTAAGAATTAAACAAGATTCTAGTGTTAGATCCTTAGTATGTCTACAGAAAATGGTTGTTTCATATCTTTGATTTAATAATTGGGTGTTATTCAAGAGTTCAATGATACATATTTTCTCCTGTAAACATAAGAAGCAAGGTTCGTTCAGAGAATTCCAGGTTCTGGCTTGTCTTAGGATTTTCCATTTAACCGTAGGTGTTTTTCCTTCTTCCTTGAGTTTCCAAAAATATTTCGAAAGTGATATCATATTTCATTTTGTTGTATTTGTAAAAGAATTCATGTGATTATAATACCTGTCCTTAAAAGGTCTGCTAGTTGACCCCACATACAGCTTAATATTACTTATATCATTTGATGAGATATAGCACATATACCCTATGGATTTGGTTAAGCACCTGTTTAATAATGAACATTGATCGGGGATTCCATAATTACATAGTCTTTTTTCCTAGGGTGTATTAGAACTTGCATTTAGGTTGCATTTATTATCTCTATGAAGTTTCAGTATTCTATTGTTATGCAATTTAATAATTTTATCTAGATTTCTAGAACAGCTATAGCTAATTTTTAAGGTATTGCGGTTGAAGATCTGGCTTAATTTGCTCTCCGTAGGGAAGTGCTTGTTAATTAGATTTAAGAATTTGTGTCCTAATTTGGTACAGACTACTTTGTTGAAGGGAGGTGTATACCAAATTATTCTCCTTCCTCTATTGTTTTTTTTAGAATAACTACAGTTTTCTCTATATTTAATTTCGGAAGATCTGTAACCACTATCAGTAAGGATTTTGTTATAGATAATTTTGTGTTTATCGAATATTTCCTTGCTAGAAGAGTGCTTGTTTATACTGCATTCAATGGATGATGGGATATGCTTAATAACTGCGTTGGGTGATTGGAAATTATTTAAGGTTAAGTTTAAGGTTACATTTAAGAAGTCTACTTGTTTTATGTGAGAATTAATTTTAACCTTGAGGTGTAAAGATTTTTCATTGTGAGCTGTGAGATTGTATAGAATAAACAGTCCGACCAAGTCCGATGATTCAGCAGAATCCAGCGATACCATTGATACATCAAAGTTTACACCAGATTTTTTATCGATTGTTAGTTGTTGTGTATCATAATTGATTTCTTGTAATTTTGGGTAATGCCGATTTCATCCTTAGAAATATCGGAGTAAAACTTGGCAAATTCCATGGCTGTTTCAAAAAGGTCTTTAGATATCGATGGGTAGAAATCCACAATGTCAAATTGGATGAAGGTACTGCTGTTTTTGTAATTGAGGCTTTTAAACCAATCAATCACTTCTGCAGTGCCGACCCACTGGATTAGGCCGAGCTGACTCTTTATCTGTTTGTTTACACATTCTAGGATCGTTTTACTAATTCTCCTGATTTCAGATTTGGTCGGGTTGATAATCCTTGTAGGTAGTTTGTTTAGGAAATCAAGTTTATGGTCTTTGAGTAGAATGTAGGCTTCCCCAGTCGAAAGTTTGGGCACCCTATCACTTATTTTCAGCTTATCCATTCTTCACCAAACTGCTATCAACAAGCACTATTGTTTCACTCCGACATTTTTTTTTTATGTATATTTTTCTTCTCAAACAAATGGAAAAAAAAAGAAGTGACATTTCACATATGGCTTGCCTACAAGCAGGATTATTCATAACCATTTTCGATTCTCATCTGTCAAAGTGCAGTTAAAATGCACTGAAACGAAGTTGCATCTTTGTAGTGAGTAAAATGGTTTTGTCTATATGATAAAATTATAATAAATAAATAATATATCTATACTTGATCACTATGGAAGAAAAAGTATTTGACAGCTGCTGCTGCTATAATGCTAAGCTGTTTGCAAGTTATAGAGCACTTTGGTAGCTGATAATGCTTATATCACATACATAATGCATTAAAAATTCCCTTTCTCAGCAGGTAAGCCTGATGTCAAAATGGTTTTGATTCTGCCTTGAAGCAATCTC
This sequence comes from Acanthosepion lycidas, assembly GCA_963932145.1. NCBI lineage: Eukaryota > Metazoa > Mollusca > Cephalopoda > Sepiida > Sepiidae > Acanthosepion > Acanthosepion lycidas. Next base: position 72,243,596 of record OZ010597.1, on the reverse strand, counting down.
ATGTGTCTAGCCACACTGAAGAGCTGTGATAGAGCAAAACAGTCTGTCTGTGGATGACTATATATATATATATATATATATATATATATATATATGCATGTGTGTGTGCGCATGTGTGTGTGTACCCCTGTGTATAGGATAAAGAACAACAACATGTGTTTTATTTTTGTCATGACAGAATGAATAGCCAATTCCTACAAATAATTTACAATGCTACAAGTAATGCAGCAAAATAAAACAAAAAATAATCTAATTGACACAAGCCATATCAAAGAAAGAAATTGTAAAATATGTCCCTGTATATTATACTCTATCAAACTTTATTAAGCAAATCAGTGTTTTCGCAATAAGATAAATATTAAACAAACAATGTCTATAAAATTTTCAGGATACACTTAGATAAATATACTTTTTCAGCTTATAAGATCTGTTTTATTAGAAATATTTACAGTAACTTATTCGGTGGTAGCATTCATCATTTTGTAAATAAATATATATAATAATATAATTATTGATATCTATTTGTTAATCTTATATAAAGATTATTGCAATTCACAAGAAAAATATGACCTCAAATGAGAAACAAGATATTGTAAAATTATAGTGATAATAATGCAAATTTTTTAAACTGCAAAAAAAAAAAAAAAAAAACTATCAAGAAAGAAGTTGAAAACATTGGCAAGATAAGAGCAAGAATATTACAAAAAGAAATTTGAGAAAAATTAAGAGGGTAATAAGCAAGAAAATGAATTGACCAGCATGAAAATTTCTGAAGAAGTTGGTGTTGCAAATGCAATCAGAGAAAGGATGAAAAATATTCAGATTGTTGGCTAAAGGCATGAAAGCAACCAAACTATCACTTTTAAAATAAAGGTCACAATGAGAAATGTGTAAGTTGAGCAAAGAAGAATATGAAAATTGATTTTTCAATAGTAATGTTCACTGATAAATATAAAACCAATTTGGAGAGTTTATGGGTTGGGTTCTTCATAAATATAGATAACCATCATGACAATAGGTAGAAAATAATATTCAAGCAATAAAAACTGCTCCAAGTAATTTTAAAGTTGAAACAGTAGCAAAGTTAATAAAATCTATGAATAAAAGACTGATGAGGGTTATATAATGTCAAGAATTAATGTAAAATCATAAAATAATAATTTATTCAACTATATAGGATCTTATGTTTTCATCAGATATGTTTCGATAGGCAATATCTTCTAATTTTATACATATTGTACTTTGTTTGCATAATGAAATCTCATCTACTACCCCAAAAGTTATGAATATTTTTAATAAGGCTAGATAATATAAGCTGAAATGCATGAGATATATTGCTGATATAAGGCTATCCTTAAAAGTTTACTAGCATTGATTGGTTATGCCAATTCTTTGAATGAAAATATTAATTCATAATAAAATCTGACATAGTTTAGAGAAGAAAAAAGAAGTGAAATTTTTGCCTGGAAACAAAGCTTTGAAGAAAAAAGTAATTATTTGAGGAGGAAATATCATTATTTTAAATCAACATGTGAAGGAATGGTCAAATGAAAACTCACCAAGTGAATAAAACTTCAATTCAGATGCCTGATTAAAAAGGAAAAATTAACTTGTAGAATAATTATCGGCTCCCAAACAGCTAAAACTGCTCAACAACTGATTCAAAGATTTTACTCACATCTCTTATGAAATTCATTTGAACAAAATTTCAATGTAAACAGTACATACTAAAAATCTACAGCTATTAATCAATTTCTAAACATTTCATTTAATTTCAGTATGTTATACGTCATATTTGACACTTTTCACTTAATTTGATAAATGTTATATTTGACACTTTTCATTCAACAGTGAAAAAACATCTAAAAAGAAAGACTGTTTCTCAAAAACATTTACAAATAAGAACAAGAAAAATAATGACATATGTAAATGATAAAAATGACTACAAAATATATGAGATGATATATAGTAAACTCTTGTATGCTGTTTATATCAATTTTTTAATTAATGCTTTAAGCTCTCACCTTGACTTTCAGTATATAATATTTCAACAGATGATGTTGATTAAACACCATTTTATCTAGTTACATTTGTCTTCATTATATCAAATTGCATAACCACAAATTACAGTAGAAGAGAAGTCACATTTTTCTATATGTAGGTTATTTACTAAAATACTAAAGATATAAACAAAGTACCTTTAACAAATAGAAAAAAGACTGAAGATTATAATCCCTAAAAAGCAAGCTAACTTTCAAGAACAAGTTCAATCACTTATAGAAAGAAAACAATGTCTGTGAGTTTTTCCATCCATCAGTAAAACCAGTACAGTCATAGTAATAAGCAAATGAGGTGATGGGGTACTTGATATAAAGGGTATTTGATGAAGACTAATGAAAGAGAATGACTGAAAACAGAAGCACACATATACTGGACCTTTTGAAACATTAAGGCAGTTAAATGCATTGACAAATCTCATCACCTCATTTAATATATTTGTAAGCATTTTTAAATTTCAAATGATTGCCTTCAAAAGTATTATAAATCTACCAGGTATAATGTGCAATATAAGTTTTGACATTTCTAACATTTGAAGAGTAGCTATAATTAATTATAATTGCCTAATATTACATAATCAACACTATAGAGAGAAATTGGTGGACCTTGTATAATGAAATATGCATTTTGATGAAATGTTTAGTATTTTCTTTGGAACCTCTGCTAATAAAGAAATAGGATATCAAAAATATATACAGTGTGAATGTGATGTGGAAAATTTTGAAATGAGACCATGTAAAAAGCTTCTCTCACAACTCCAATCATTCATTCATGCTATTTACTGCAATGAAAATTTTTTTAAGGTCGATAACTAAACTGAGGAATGGATTTATGCATAATTTACTGCAAAGCAGTTCCAAAATGTTCACTCAAGCTGAATTCTAAATTGATCAAATAAAATATTATGTTGAACATTGTTTTTTTAATGTGAATATTTTGTGAAAACCTGTAAGTGATTCTTATCACTTATGATAAGAAAAAAGACAAAAGCAACATTAAACTTTTGAAATTAGTTCACATATAAGATAGGCAACCACAATATACAGATGAAAAATTGTTGGTGTTTTTCTAAAACTATATTTGGAAATGAACTGAATTTCTAAATTTTTGGTAAAACAAGATGTTGTTTTAAGTTTCCTACACTGTGACAAACTTTACTCTGCACTTTCATAATTAACTACAGGAAATGATGATATTTTATATTATAAGAACTGTACATATATGAATGCCATCTAAAGCAGGAGGGATTGATTTGTTGAAGTAATACAGATTGAAAAAATTTGAAATGATATAAATTTATGTAAAATGCTTTTTTCTAAATCTGTCAAAGTGAGAATTTCACCTGTTAACAAAAGCACCCAGCTTCTATCTTAAAGGATATATATTAATTTATACTGTTTCTGAAAGGTGTGGGAAAATATTTGCTTGCACTCACCATCAGGATGCTTTGGTTGTGGCTTGTAGTTGTCAACTTGAATTGTTGAGTTTGCACCATTGCGTGTAAAACGAATCACATGATACTCGCCATCATTTACCTTGTGGTAGACCTCACCCACTGGATGGTCAGCTGTGCCCATATTGTACACAACAAATATATTGCCATCAACCTGCAAAACAACATTACAAAACTATAGGAATAAGTAATAAGTAATGCAATTTTTATTTCTACTATTAACATCTTAGTTTCTAACATCTTGAAATCTTAAAATGAACAAATGAAATATTTACACAATTAATTCATTCAGATATACTGAGAAAAACTAATTAAATAGTTGTTTTTTCTAAATATAAACAATAATGAAAATTAATTATATATATATATATATATATATATATATATATATATATATATATATATGACCCATGCCCTTTATGCCTACATGAAAAACTACACATTAAGTTTCTAAATAATAAAAATCTATTAAACAATAGACATGAGTTAACAGTTTTTTGTCGACCTCATCAAATTTTCGCATTGAATAATTAGCATAAAAACAAACAAACAATAAAATAATTTTTAAATTCCATAGTCTAAATAAATAATTTAAATGCCCTACAAAAATAAAAAAAAGATAACTCTTTATGAATTTGTCAAAAAAACAAATGTTAGCGACTTACGACAGTTTTTTTTATATACACAAAACCCTTTCAGAAAAAAATAAATAAATCTCCATAGACACTTAACCAGACTAGACGATGTCATCTTCTACTTTAAATTTAGACACCCCAACCTTACCCTGACTTGAATGTAACTGAGATATGGATACAAATTATTAAGCCTTATGCCCCTTTTCTTTAAACGATTGCTCTAGCCGTTACCATAGTAATTTTAATTTCAATAATGAATATGCTTATAAAACGCATAATAAGTTATTCCAAAAAAAATTTCACTTGAAGATGGAACAGAGCTTAGTACTTTAATTCAATTTAATTCAAATAATTATATTGAAGTTTTCGGCTCTTGTTTTGAAACATGAGAACTCTTATGTAGTGTTGGAATCATATTTTTAAATAAATAATTATATATATATATATATATATATATATATATATATATATATATATATATATATATATATATATATATATATTGATGCATATTTCATTAAATAATACAGACAAGTTTTGTCTATTTATTTTAAGTAAATTCCTTTCATATTGTCTGATAAGCTTAATAACATTATCATTGAAAGATGAAAGAAAATCACCATACTGATACATGTTTTTTAAACCTATCTATATATCTATATATAATACACACACACACACACTTTTTAAGAGTTCTTTTGGAGGTTATGATGATGATCAAAACCTAAATGATTTCTCTTATTTTGGGAAAGAATTATAGATTTTGACCAACTCTTCTAAAATACCACTCACCAATTCTGCTTCTAGATAATCATCAGACTCTTTACTTTCAACACGAACAATAACAGCATCTTTCTGTTTGGTTTTTATTCCAAAAGCCAAAAAATCTTCCGTTCTGTCTTTCCGTTTCTTGACTGGATAAGTGTACTGAAGTAAGCCCGGCCCTGGTCCAAACTGATAGGTCGTGCTTTCTAATTATAGAAGAAATAGTAGTTTTTAAGCAAAATCATGAATGTTGGCAAATCTTACAAAAAGAAATGTTCTTATCATGGTTGAGTAGATTGTTGCATGATCATGTCCAGTGGTTGGAGGAAATGGGATGAAACTGGAAAAAAATAGTTCATGCCAAAGTGATCAGAATTATTGAAAATTCAAATCTAAATGATTACAAATTATTTGAAAAAGAGAATGCAATTAAAACAACATTATAACATTATTGGGTAAGTCATAAAGTACATTTAACTGTTTCACTTATTTGAGCAAGACATTTTTCATTGAATAAGTTATATAATGAGTTATATTGAATAAAATGAAATTAAAGTTAAAAAATTCACTGTATTCCTTTTTTCAGTTGAATTTTTTAAAAGCTTCTTTAAATCCTTAGTTTCACATAATCCATTCTCCTTGAATCACAATCAATTGCTTGAAAGTTACTCAAGTTCAAGGATATCTAGAAGAAAAGAGAATTTCATGATGGCAGCAAATTATGTCAGCTTCATATCATTTGACCAAACTAAAATACATACAAAGTTACTAGAGTTTGCCATTTGAAATAGCAAAGAGAATAAAATATATTTTAAGAGGAGATGGTACAACAAAATCAAACTGAAACTAAATAAAATCTAAAACTGACATGTTTACATTTATCAAGTTTTTAAAAAATTCTGTTAAGTCATTTCATGTAAAATAATAAATCCTGAAATATAAACAAAGTTGTTCAATTTGCACAATTAAAAAAAGTCAATAGAAGGCAAATGAAAATTTCCTAGATATATAATTTGCAGATCCAAAGGATGCTTACAAATGAATATAGGTATGTTCAAGTGAAAAAGGATACAATCCTGAAAGAACATGCACTGGATAATTATTAACAAAACTGTAATTCTTCTGTGGAAAATAGATTCAATGCAATTTTATGCTAAATTTTGAATATTGATTTTGTAAAAAAAGCGGAGTAAATTAGGAAACATTTTATTGAAGTATCATGGACATTTTAAATAAATTACATCAAAAACCAGTTTATTGGGATCATTCTTTACCATAATGACTGATGAGGAAATAGGTTTTCTGAAAGTGTGGTTTTTGCTCTGGTCTTAAGTAGCTAAAAATAAGAGACATGTAATATTATTAAACTGAAAGACCATAAGCAATTATTAAATATCTACAAACATTTTCTATTTTATGTTTTAAGGTTCAAATATTTGGAATAATATTTCATGTAATCAGACATGTATAACTTGCATAGCAAATTTGCTGTTACAAAAGTAAAATGTATTTCAACAAATTAATTTTATAGTTTCTGATAAGTAGAAATCATTTAACTTTATAAATATTTACACTTCTATCTATATTATATATATTAATTATATGATATAATGAGAATTATAACATATATATATATATATATATATATGTATATATATATATATATATATATATATATATATATATATATATATATATATTAATAATGTCATTTTAGTAAAAATGTTCCCATTAAAATGGCTAATAGATAAAAATGACAATTTTTTTTTATTACAAAAGAAAGAAAACTTGTTGATTAGTTGTTATATTGTTTTATTTTTTATGGTGATTTAAATGGTTAGAATTCAGTGAAGTGAAGATAACAAAAATAAAACTGAGTTATTAGAGAATCTTTTCCTTTTAAGTTAATGAAAATATCATCATAGAAAAGTTCATTTTCAAATAATGTTTTAATGAAATAACAATTTTATTTACATATTTTGGTTCTTTAGATTAGGAGGAAGGGGTTGTGAATATCAAAATTGCCATCTTGAATCACATTTTTATAACGTGTAAATGTGAAAATGCAAAGAATTAATGTAGAACATTTAACAAACATAACATGATAATGTGCACCTGTTTCTTAATTTTTCCAAAATTAAAATATTTTTTATTCACTTCATGTTGGGTCTTTATTCTTTTCATGTCTACTCATTGTTAGAGTGAATTTTGCTCTGAATGTAGCTCCATGTTTTCTTAAGTTTTGAAATTATTAATTAAAAATGTTTGTTCTCCTCTTTTAGAGTTTTCTAATTTTTATTATTATTATTATTATTATTTCCCTGGGTTTCTGTTGCATATACATTTAATTCCAGTTCCCAAACAGAGACCTAAGGTCAGAAATGGCTTCATGTCATTTTCCACTGATCATTTTTTGTAAAAAAAAAAACAAACTAAGAACACACACATTTTACATAGATAAAGCTCGTAATGTGTGAACTGTACTGGTGAGTAGAGTATTTTTTTAAGGCATGGTCTATTAGGAATCCCTTCAATGAGTCTATCGGAGCCTTTTCCAATGAATCAGAGGGCTCCAACTACAACTGGAATTATTGATGTCCTCATGTGCCATATTTTTTAGATTTCTATTTCAAGATACTTATATTTTGATAGTCTTTTGATAATCTTCAAACATACATTTCAGTCTGCAGGGACTGCCATTCTTCTGTCTCTGTGCATTGTAAAGTCCCATAACATTGGCCTACTCTATCATGCCAAGTTTTATATTCAGTTGATGCTAACACTGTGCAACCTGATATAAAATGGTCAATTTTTTCTGGATATTTATCACAGAATCTGCATTTGGGGCCAGCAATTCAGTAATTTGGTAATGTCTAGTATGCAAACATTGGTCATGTGCAGCAAGAATAAAAACTTCAGTTTCAGCTTTTAGCACTGTATTACATAACCACTGAGGGATGCAGAGTTTGTCTACATCTTTTTTGGTACAGGCAGAGTATTGACCATAAAGAGGTTTATCTTGCCATCATTTCTGCATTTGGTACATTGCATTTGCTTTTTCTTTTTTAGGTTCTTTGCCACTGCAGTAAGTGTATTATGGTTTGTTTGTACTGCTTAATCCACTTGAAATTCCAGTTTGAATTTGTTGGTTTCCGTTATTTCTGAATAATGTTTATTTCATTGATGCTCTTTGACACAGATCATTATCCAATGTTCTGTAATTTCATGCTATATTTAAGAAAATTTACTATAATCGAGGAGACTTTGTACATTTACAAAGCCTTAAGAATCCAAGAGTGTGGAACACAATCAAAGGCTTTACAGTAATCTATTTTTACCTTTTTTTCCTGTAATTTTCCAGAACCATTTTATTTATTAGTATTTGATCTTTGCAACAATATGAACCTCTTTGGGATCCCTTTCATTGTGGTTATTAATTAGCATTGTTAAAATTTGTGCAGGAGTTTTATGAACTGATGACAAATGATAGAGCCAAATGTTGGGTACCTTGTCATTTTTGAGATTTTGTTAGAGGTTGCCTAACATTATTCTTGGTTATATTTTTCCATTTTTGCACAAGTTTATCCTTCATTTTTTCTTGTTTTCATTTGATCCACTTTGCATTATATTGCTTTGGGTTTCTCCAAATATTCTCTCAAAATGTTTGCACTTCTTCAATAGATGGTGGCTTTTTGACTTCTATAGCTGCATTTCCAATTCCCTGTAAAACTTTTTGAGGTCCATATCTTTGCTCATAGAACCTACAATGCTTTTTTCATCATCTTTAACTGCAGTTTCTGCTTAAGTATTTCCTTGATTGATGGAATTGCATTTACTACTTTATTCTTCTTCTTCTTCTTATTTTATTTCCTTTGATTTCTGATGTGTACTCATTTCTTTCCAGGTCCTGCTCAGGGACCTAAGGTTAGAAATAGCATCATGACACCCCCACTAAAAAAAAAACAAACAAAAAATTTTACACAGACAAAGCCCTTTGTAAGGTGTGGGCTGAGAACAATTTTTTGTATTTCTTTAAGTCATTGGCTTCCAGGAATCCCTTCAATTATTTTTTTCCAACCAATCTGAGGGCTCCAAGTACAACAGGGATTGATGTTCCCATGTTCCACATTTTTGAGATTTCGATTTCAAGGTCCTTGTATTTTGACAGCTTTTTGAAGATCTTGAAAGATACATTGCAGTCTGCAGGTATTGCCATATCAATAAGGAGGCACTTTTTTGTGTAAGATCTCTAATAACAATGTCTAGGCGGTTAGCTTTGATTGTTATGTCTGTGTATATTGTTTATTATTATTATTATTATTAGTAGTAGTAGTAGTAGTATCACTTCCTGTTCAATTCTACTTCTTGCAATTTTACTTAAGTTGTACTTTAAAATTTTTGATTAATTTAAAAATATTTGTCCATAGATAGATGCATTTATTGTATTTGCAATCTTACTGGTCATTTTGGTGACTGACAAATCCATTAAAGAATTTCTTTTGCATATCTACCTTAAAATAAGTGCCAAAAATTCTCTATTGCAACAAGAGTAAATTAATTTTCCACTTAATTTTTAGTTGATAGAAGTTAGAAAATAAGAGTTTAATAATGCACTGACAGATTCCTAAGCTCCATACCAAAATACATATACATATATTTGAAGTTAATCCTATATCTGGAGCCCCACCACTATATCATTACTCTTAATTTTATCCTATTTTATTTTTATTTTTATCTTTATTTTTTTATATGCATCCTGACTAGTAGTAAGGAGCCCAAACTGTCTGGTAATGCTTAGTGAGGCTACTCTAATCATCAGTTGCACAATACCAGGGTTCTTGCAGTGCCATGGCATGCATGGATATGTGTTTCTGCAAGCATTTCCAATTTAAATAAGTGTAGATTGGTTTGACTATCACCTAGTTCACATTCCTCCCTTGTCTTTTGTACAGGAGTAGTGGCTTATCCTTTGTTTCCTGTTTAGGATTGGGTTTCTGGTTCTTTTTAAGTCTTCTCATTATCTTTCACTTCCAGTAGCCCCTTAGGGGAATTATCACCTTGCTAGAGTGAGCTGATTAAAAAAAATCAACAAAAACTGAGATCTTCTCTACCTAAATCATAGTAAGCACAATGCTTTAATTTATACTTGAAAATATGTAGATATTTTTAATAAATCAAAAGAAAACAAATTGCATTTTCTTCATAAAAAAAAGATGTTTAAGTTTAAAAATGAAAAGGTTTGTAACGAGTTTTAACTGTTATCTGAATATTCATATTCTTTTCTTAAAATTTTAAAATCTTTCAATTTATTCAATTCCAGTAAAATATAGGATTCTGAATGCTGATTTTCAAGGCAAGCCCATCACACTTGGAAGATTAGCACTATATAATTTTCTTCTCTAGTATTTTTATTTTAAGCTAAGCTTAGCAAATATCTACTAACATCATTTTAGTAACTGAAACAATTGAATGGCCATATTTTGAGGTAAATGAATATCCACAGGTAGAAAATAGAATGTTGTGTGCATATAATAAATTAAACAAACATATTCTATATATTATTATTAAGTTTTTCACAAGGAACAGTATTTAAATAATCAATTCATTTACTAACTGCCATAGTTAAAATTAACAAATATAAAATGGCTTGACTAATAATTTTAGAACAATGTAAGACCCATTCAAAAGCAAAATCAAAAAGCAATTTCAATAACAAATTTGTGAAAATTGACAAACATTCAATGACTTATACATAAAAAGGGTATAACTAATTATTTAGAATAGTGGGGAATTGTGATCAAATTCTAATATTTTAATTATGACAGTTTCATTAATTTTTCGTAGAAATATAAAAAATAAATTTTTTTACCAGTAGTTAGCATAACTGAATAATAGTGTTTTGTTTTTTCATAGCATTTAAAATTGTTTTTTTACAGTACTTGTATAAATTAATAAACAAATTTATAAATTATGTCCACATGATTATTAGTCATCAGCAATACCTTGAAATGAAACTAAAGATTAACTAATGATTATTAGTGCTTTTCCTTTAAAAATGCATGCAATTTTATAGAGAGAGGTTTGAAAATATTTGGAAAGTTTCTTGATCACAATATTTAGTTTGGAAAAATGACATAAATTTACTTACCCTCATAACAGAAGAAGGAAAATTGTCCACATTATATTTACACACAATTTGTGACTCATTATTTCATTTTCAGAGAACTACATATTATGTTCAAAGATTTGCAGAAAATGAACAAGAATCTGTATGATTGAATGTTAAATAATCAATTTTTGATGCAACACATTTAAATAATGATTTCAAAGATACACATTGTTATAGGAAATCAAATTAACAAGAATAACAGACTTTGTGTAGACATACTTTGATCACCCAATGTTGGTTTCTGATTATATTATCTAGATTTTTCTATAAAGTTATTTTTTTTCTTCTGAAAATATTATATATTTATCTAAAAAACATTACATTGCAAAAGCTGTATCAGCAATCTGAGACAAAAAGAAAGAGTTTATAATTCTATTAGAAAAGCAATTATCACCAAAGAAAGATAGACAATGCATGAACCCAGTTATGGATTAAATAGTAGGGCAGATTTGACTCTTTAGCCATGGTTGGTAATCAGTTTAAGAGAAGGAAAACTCTGAATTCAAAATCAATTGACAGCAACTCTGTCTCATAAAAACCTACTACTTGCTATGGAAGTCACAGCAGCAATACCTACCATGTTGTGGCCCCATACTCATCAGGGAATCAGTCTACAGGACTAGAGTGAATGTGAGGAACTCACTAACCACAAAACAGCAAAATGAATGTTTTCAGTTCAAAATGCAATGGGTATACAAAATAAATAGTTTTCAAAATCTGGTGAAAGGATTCAATATGTACTACTTTGAAGATGACAACCTTGACCTTAAGATTAAAAAACTGGTAACAAAATGCTTGTTGAAGGTAAGAACATCTCTTCCTGTCTGAATTTCTGGGATGAGGAATTATTATTTACATTATTTGTATATGGACTATTGTCCTCACCTTTATCATTGTTATCACATGTTTCAGCCATTGAGCTCTACGGCCTTCAGGCTTACTTTATTACATTCAATTGTGCCTCTCAATTTAATTCATGCTCATATTAAATAGCAAAAAAAAAAAAAAAAAAAAAAAAACTTAAAAGAAAAGTGAATCAAATATTTGCATTGCTAATTTTTGCTAATTTTGTATTTTTGTTAGTTTAACAAAATGTTCAATTCTGAACATCAGTAAAGTCATCAATGTATAATATTCGATGTGAAATGGATTTTCAGATTCAATCCAAAGGCTTGTAATTAAGAGTCACAGGTAATGTCAAATATGATTTTGTCAAGTGGGCAATTTTCTTTCATAAGAAATGACATAAAAAACAACAGTACTGTGATATTTTTGTGGTATATAAAAGGACAGTGAAAGTGTTAATCCTGATGCAATTACACTGGCACCATGTGACAGAGAAACAAAAGAGAGAGAGAGACAGAGAGAGAGACAGAGAGAGAGAAACATCAGAATGGAAGGAGACATAATCAATAACAGATTGTTGATCTACTACGAATAGCAGAAGCAACTGGAAATGTATTGGGTTGGAGAGTAGTAAAGGACAAAAAGAAGTGGAGAAAGAGGCATGCAGCTGATTTGATAACACCCCCCTGCTTCAGAAATTAAACAAACCAAACAACCAAAATAGAGAAGGAATCAGGAAAGAAAAAGAAAAGAGTGAGTGATGAGTAAGGTATTTTTCTGTTGGCGATGCACCATTTAGTGTTAGCATCCATATAAGAAGCAGATGTTGCAAAAGTCATTTAGGATCTAGAAACATTGAAAAGACAGGTGAAAAAGGGTGTTGATGAAATGAACTGATGCTGTCAAGCTTGATTGAAATTAAAGCAAATGCTACAGTTATAAAAATAACTTGTTTATATTCTGTCATTTTCTTTGGAAAAGTAGCAAACAATATATTATAAGTTTGCTATATATTGGATCAGTTGACCAAATGCTATTATAAATTGTGCATGCACAACTGGAATCAAGTGATTATTCATTTCAGATATTTATAAAGTTTGTTTTTACTTGATAAAAATAAGTAAACCTTTTGTATACACTTGCACAGTTTATGAATATTTCAGCATATCTGGAACACAACAGATACATTAAATAGTTGTTTATAGATCCAATTGGCTGTTTGAGAATACTAATAGTTTTAAATCATTTTAATGCTAAGCACAATATGAATGATGCATCAAGTAAGATTGATTGCTTTCAATCTTTTTGCTGTGTGATTTCAATATTCACTGCTAATTGCAGTAGTGATTTCTTTGATAAAAGAGAATGAAAGAAAAAAAGCTATAGATTTAGATATCAAAGTGTGTGAGGAGTGAAAGGTTTGAAGATTTTGCTTTTATAATGTGAGCATCAATCTGTTGTGCAGGATTTTTAGGTGTAAAAAATTGAGTAAAGTGTGTGTGATTCTATTTACAATGGTCAAATAAAGAATGACCAATGGTCAACTGGTGCTGGAAATTAAGTTTATTTTTTGCAGACTTGACTGTAATTAACATAGTTTTCAAGTAGATATTTTGTTCCTGAAAGTTTAGGTTATGAAATTAGAATTTATATAGTTAAAACAGAATGAATATCTGTGTATCACAGCTTCATAATTCTGCAATCTCTTGATCTATTTTGAAGATCAATTAAAAATGTAAAGTTTAAACTATTTTTGATCCCCATACAACCTTTCAATTGATTTTAGGATGTTTTTATGCAGTGGCTCACTCATTTGGTTATACATTTGGATCAACATTCTGTGTTATTTTGTCTCCTTGTTTAGTTTTCTACCATGCATGCATGCCTGCTGTGTGGCACTTGGCACTTTTACTCAGTGTTGAGGTGAACATTGGCTGATGTGGCTCTTATGCTTTTATGTATTGTGACCGTGCATGCAAATGTAGCAATGGTCATGCTGTTATTGAAGTTATCATTTGTAGACATGAAGAATTGTTAGAAAAGAGAGAGAAAACTAGCCTTATAAAATTTCTTGTCTTTCACAAAAGAGCCAAACTATAAAGGATGGTTTCTATTTCCAACATTGTTAACAGATCGCTTCATTCAAAAGTCCAATAAAAACATTGTTTTCCAAAAACTGTTTTTGCTCAATTTAGTGTGAAATTTAGCTGAAAGTTAAACAGGGAACAGTTCTAGAGAAACAGAAAAGAGGCTCTCTATATGTTCACCTCAAAACATTTTCAAAAATCTTCTTGAATAGAGGAAGTTCTTTCACATAGTAAATTTTTGCAGATGAATCAATTACAAGTATATCGAAGTGAATAAAATAGAGTTGTTTTTGTAAAAGCAAACTTTGTATCAAATATAAGCCCCTAATTTAAAATTAAATTTTGACCAAGATGTCAAGATAATCAGAATGTTATTTCATTAAGGATGAAGATTTTGTTCTGACTTATCACCTAGTGTCTACAAGGATTGATAAAGAATGGTAAGGAAATTGAAATTCTACAGGAAATGAAAATCCATTATTAAACCATAAAGACACAAGATGATAAATCAATCTTAGCTCCTCAGTACATTACAAATGGAAGCCACAATGTAGCCAATATTTGATAGATACAAGAAAATATTGCATTGACTTCAATTCAAGCTTACAATTGTTTTAACAAGATAAATTTCAAATTTGAGAACTGATGATTAGTCTAAAATGATTTTGGAGAAAGGCATCATGAAAAGCGAATGTGAAAGAGTTCAAATGAATTTTCCTAAGGTGAAAAGGTAGTAATTGATAAAATCACCTGCCTCAAGTGTGTTTAGTGTTTATTATAAATGTGTTTGGTTATTAACAGAAGAAATATCTACAAACAAACACATCAGCTGTAGCAAGCAGACAAGAAAGATTCCACCAGAATGCAGAAATAGCAGTGATTCCATGCAGACCTGCTGAATGAAGAGAGATCTTTGAAACAGAAGCTTAGCCCATCCTCTATAGGTGTGCATCTTTTTAGTACAAGAATGAACCAACATTCAAAATTCAATAGTAGCTGCTCTTCAGATACATAAGTGTATGTATGTTTGTATGTGTATTTACCTTCTAATTCTAAACAAGCAACCATTCTCAAGCTAGTGTTTGATTGTTACAGCTGTTCATCAACAGCCCATTGCTCATAAAACTGATCAAGTCTCTTAATTAACAATCCAAGTAGGGAACAAAGGAATTAAAGCCGCTGATTTTCACTTTAGCATAAGAACTACAAATATGAATTTATAGTTCTTTCCTGAATTGAAATCATTATAGATGGAGGTATAAATCAAATAGTTGAAAGCATGACAGACACTGGTTATTTGACATTTTTTCTGATGGAACATTGTTGACAGTAAAGCAATTTTTCTGATAAAACTGAATATCAGTTTCAGCTCAAAGTTAGATTTTAATTCAATACTTTAAAACTTGCATCCAATTAAATACATTTGTGTGTCAAATAGATTGGGAATTTTTAAATATTTTTATAATTTTCAGTAATGAAATCTTTGTCCTAGAATGTTTGCTGCATAAATTAAGGAGTAAGAGGAAATTTCCTGATATTTAATAAAAGAAGCTGTTGGAATAAAAATGTCCCAGGTCGATTTTCTCCAAAAAGGAATAATTCTTCCAGCTTATCTATTTGAAACACAAATGTATTGATTTGGAGATCAAATGTTTAGGAATCATCATAAACAGGAGAGACAGTATAATAAGTTAACTGCTTTATCAGTTAGCATCAATTCCATCATTACTTTATTATGGAAACTGAATATGAATTTCTTAACGCAGTGTAATGCAAACACTTTTCAAAATGACATCTATAAATTTATGTACTGAGAGATTAGTACCAGCTTCAATAACAATTGATAGAATAATATAATGAAAAATTGATTCAAATGAGCTGCAAGAATGTATTTCTTGGAAATTTGGATTGGTATTTCCATGTGTCTCTTGTAACATGCTGAACTTTATGTACATTTTCTAAGGAAAAAGTTTAATTTTGTTGCTAAAATGAGCTGCTATAATTTTATTGCATGTTTGTCAGTGTTAAAAGATCTTAAAAGGATTCAAATCAAATGTCATGTGTTCTGGATGAATGAAATGTATGTCAGTGTCTCAATATTATGGATGATGAGTCTGGGAGAATAAACATGAGAAAATTGATCAGTGATTGAGCAGTGGACCTGTGATAGGTGCATCATTTCTCAGATATCCTATTAACCAATGGAATTGTTGTGACTAAACATATTCAAAATGGCCTTCCAAAAAGAACATTAAAAAAGCCTTCTTGCATTTCTCAGTGTATGTGAAACCGAAAGTCTTTGCAATGAAAAAAACAAAAAACAAATTGTCATCTATTGTATGAATACATAGGAAGCTGTAATACTATTTTTAGAGAAATATTTCTGATATAAACTAGTAAATTATATAATTAATTTTTATATGAATGAACATTTGATTAGGTCTGTTAAATCACTGCTGTATAATGTCAAACCTAAGTTTTCAGAGAAGTTTAAGGTATATTGTATTTTAGTTAATCCAAAACTAATTTAAAAACTCAAGTAATCTTACCTGTATTTCTTGTATATATTTTTTTAAGCTTCATACAAAATCATTTCTTCCTTAATTGAATTCACTGTGTCACCACTTTATTACAATTTGGATATCGTACTTTACCTTTGTGGCCTTTTTTAATACTTTATCTTTTAGAGATTATCTATTCATTTTCTTATTTCATATTGAGCACAAACAGGGATTATTATTATTATTTCAATCAGCTTACATTAGATAAGAAGCTTCAGAAACCTTTTTCCAAAGTTAAACACATTATATTTAAATTCAATTCATTAGTACTGATGACAATTTGCCACTATGTACAAAATGCTTGTGTTAAATAAAGGAGTGGTCATAGACTGTAATCAAGTAATTTTGGGGAGAATTGCTGCATTACCTAGCAGACATCTCTTAGAATATCAAACTTTAATTCATTTTATACAAATTGTGTTTACCATAACATAATTAAACCAGAACATTTTAATTCCAGAAATAGTAATTTTATTTTGGCTTAGATTGTTTAAACATAGAGAATTTATTTCAATATACATAGTATATTTTATACAGACTATATATAATAATAATAATAAAAAAATAAAAATAAAAAAATCTTTCTTTATTTGATATTCTGATTAAATATTACTAAACATAATAAAATGCTTTAAGAATGAGTTTCATACATTAGTAACAATTTGGCAAGCAGTCCAGGGAATAAAAAAAATATTTTTCTGTTACAACAAAATTATGAGCCATTTTGAATATGCATAATCAAAAGCAGAATTGAGCTGAATTTGGCTTGGAAAAAGCAAATAGTGAAGTCTATCAGGTGACAAGATTCGTGCTTCAGTGGCAGTCACAGTAGTAACTTTAGTAGTAGTAATAGTTGTAGTAATAGTAATATAGTATTAGAAGTAGTAGTAGTAATAATGGTAGTAATCATGGTAATAGTAATAGTAGCAGCATGATTGCTATTGTATCAGTATCAGTAATCACCTTCGCTACAGCTGTGCCCCGAATATGAAGTCAAGTCACAGTTACAGGTGTAAGAGTTCCACTGTTGTACACACTCTCCATGGTTCATACAAGCCTCGGGGTGGCACTCCCGACTAGGACCTACAACACAAACACTCACCTTTAACTAATGCTCCAAGGTTAAGAAGAGGAAAATATACTCATTAAATTCACAGCAGTTATACATGAGTATAACAAAAAAATAAAAAATAAAAAAAAGATCAACATCTAATATTTCCTAGATCTGAAGTTAGGCATTTTAAGGCAGGAAACTATAGTGTAGTGCTACTGCATGCATCTGTTTAGGGTTCTGGAATATGTGTTATGGTTAGGAGTTTGTGTCAAGTGGGCAAGACTGTAAAGTGTTCACAAGAATTCTTTGCTATGAACAAAGATACAAACATACTGAATCTCTGTTTTGATTATGTCACTTAATTAATATTCATGTTTGAAAATGCATCATTAGCTGGGAATTCAAATGAATTCAGAGATATAGAAAGATATTAAATGAAAAACTGAAGTAATCTGAATTGGATTACCAAACCTATGAAAATGACCAGAAGTAACAATTCTTACAAATATTTTTATTTTGCTTTTCAAATTTGGAAGTGTTTAAAAATTAATAAATAGTTACAAATTATGTTTATTGAAGAGTTAAACCTCTTCTTGAAAGTAGTATCCTGCCATTATTTGATATTTTATGCAAGTTCATTGATTTCTTTACTAAACTGTAGGGAGTGAACATCAGCAAATATCAATGGCTTGTAAATTCAAAGAGGACCATAGAAGGCCTTATCTTTATAAGCTGAAGAGATAATGATGGAGATTATTAATTATTTAACTATCCAATATGAGAATCACATATTCTTTGTTTCATTTGTGTTGGCACAAGAGCTGATCAAATTGTACAATGTATATTTCATCTGTAATTTCACTGCTGAAAGTGAGATTTCTGTATTAGCCACATTACACAATATGACAGTTTTTCAAGAAAATAAAAAAGGTTACATTTCACTTTAAAGCTGGGATGTTTTTGGAATTTAAACAATCTATAACATCTCTGCAACTGTTATCATATTAGTATAAAATAAGATTTTTGAAACAGAATATATTACTTATCTGATCTGTAATATAAGTAAAAAAGTGTAATAAGAATGAAAATGTTTTTCAAGTAACTGAGATAGGTAATGAAGAAATATTAACATCAATATTTTAAAATCTATCATACACACAATAATATCTATTTGATAACATTAAGCTGATCCATAAAGTATAATAATTTCTTTATTAATTTAAAATATTTTAGGAACTATTAAGATCTAACAATGAATAGATAGTTAAATTCAAAGCAGGGAGTTGAATTTGAGGTGAAATATAATAATCAATACTATGTAGATCAGGGGTGTGCAATAGGCAGTTGGCGGGCCACAATGTCAGTGTGGCCTGCCATTTTTCCCTGTATGGAAGAAAGAAAAGCTGTGATCTCACTTGTACAAAATATGTTGTAAGTATTCAAAAACTGAGAGAAGAATTTGGTAACAGGTTCATGGATTTCAGAAAATATGAAAAGGGCTTAAAAGTGTTTGCTCAACCATTTGAAACAGCAGCTGAAATCAGGAGCTTACTGATTTTCTGTCAGATATGGACTTGAAGAGAGCATACAGTAAGAATAATTTGGTGACATTTTATTCAAAGTATGTTGGTGGAAAATATATAAATTTGATGCAAGATGCCATTAAAATAATCTCACTTTTTGAAGCATATACTGTTGGGAACAGTTTTTTTTTATTTTAAATTATGTATTCACATGCTTATTTATTTAATAAAAATGTGAAAATGCGTCTATACAAGTTGTTGTTACAATCAGTCTTTGTGTGTTAAAAATATATTGTCTAAAAAAGTTATATTTTTGGAGATGACCGGCCCTCTTTATAACATAAAATTTGAAAGTGGCCCTCCAAGAAAATATGTTGAACACCCCTGATGTGGATCCTTTGTTCAAGCTTAAAAATATTTTCTTTTGTCAATATCTTGTCATAACATTGGAATTTTGACTCTTTTGTTTCATAATATAGATAATAAAAATATTCCATTATTAGTCAACCTCACATTTAAGGTCTTTATTTTTTAAACTGAGAAATACACTGGACTTGTATGAAGATATTCAACTAAATTTTTACTACACTAAAATGAAGCATACATAAAGATTTGTATGATTCATTTATAAAAAGCATGAATTCAATGTAAAAATATTTTTAAACAGCAATACAGTACCTATTAGAGCACATATAAGATTTCTTTTTAGCAAATCTGATTTAATGGATGCTAAGGATCCAAAGAAAATACCTCTATTACTTCTACCTAAATTCAAATACAAGAAGTGACAAATATATTCTTAACAACAACAACAACAACAACAACAACAACAACAGCAGCAGCAGCAGCAACAGCAATAATAATAATAATAATAATAATAATAATAATAATAATAATAATAATAATAATATAAATGTAGACAATTAGAAATGAATATTAACAATGATTTGAAGCAAATAAAACAATTTGGCACATGCATTAATTTCTGACATGCATCCACACATTGGGTTGCAAGACAGATCAGTAAAAACATTTTTAGTATCGAACAAGACTAGAAATAATTTTTTGCAAAATGTTATCTGGTGATTTAATATGCACCAAAAGTTAAAAATGATACTGGAAACTTATAAATGTTTAGTTGCAAATAAAAATAAAATCTTAAATAAAAATTTTGTGAAGGTGGAGTTTATTTTAAATAATAGGTGTTGAATAAATTAATGAAAAGAAACATAATGACAAAGCAGCAGTACATCATTTGATCATTTTTAGTAAATAATCATATCAATGATATATAAGAGATGCAGTGATTTTAATTCTTTAATTATTTTGACTTCAAGATACAGTTATAAAATTAATACAGTTGCTCATCATTTTCCTGGTGATTAATTTAGTATCTTAAACTCTATCATTCAGAATATGTGATCATGGAAAAACAACATGATTTTTAATAGCAGTAAATGTCATTTGATGAATGCATTTTTAACATCCCTGATCTAGTATTGTAATTTTAAGAAAATCAACTACTGTAGTATTTCAGAATTACTTCCTCCATATTACTTAGCCATACTTGCATTAAATTCTTTATATGTCCAAATAGATATATTCATTCCTGATGTGGGAAAAAATAAGGAATATGTTCACTAAAATGGTAATGAAATTTATAAGTTAAAAATGTTATTGTCTACACTCACTACAGCTTAGATACTTTGTCAGTAATAGTAATGAAGGAATAATTATACTTAGCCTCAGAAAAGATGATTTCTTTTATAATTGCATCTTAATATTTCTAAATAAAGTAGCTAATCAACAGCAAAAAAAGTTGAACAGATATTGTGAAGAGGAGCTAATTCAAGCAAATTAAATGGCAAGTAAACTGTTTACAGCTGTTCAGAGGAAAAATTACATTTTTGAAAGAATAAATTTCATATTTTTTCAATGACCACATTTTACTTTCAATAGTAACATTCAATACTAAGTCATTTAATTCTAAATCTTTTTAAGGAAAATAGCTAAGTCACAAGACAAAAAGCTGTCTTCTTAATTATATAAAAAGATACCCAGTGAAAACTAAGTGAATAATCAAAATAACCAATATATACAGAAATCAAAGATTTGATTTATAAAAAAGGTAAATTTCACTGGGAATACCAAATCAAGCAAACACAAAAATATCTTCATAAAAATTTACTTAATGGAAATGTAGTGGGCAGATTTTTGATTTCCGACCTGAGCATATTTTCATTAAATAAAACTTCATCTTACCTTTACATCCTGGTATGACTGGCCCATGAACAAGGAGAGCGTCCTTCAAAACGTTTGGGTATATGTTGTTCAGATCTATCGATGCCATGCATCCTTGAAATCCATGCCTGGAACGGACAGATTTTGGTAAATTATGATACATGGTTTTTTTTACTCCACCAAGGTATAAAGGACCTTCTAAGTCAAAGTGGATGGCTTTTCCATCAAGGACATGAATGTGCTCAGTAGGATTGATATCAATGCGGAAAAACTGAGAAGTTTTCTCTAAACGAGACAAGGATACCAAGTGCCACCGATTATCATTCAGGGGTCCAGGAGTGTTTCCCTTGATAACTTGCGCTCCATTGCCCATATTATAAGTGTAATAAAGGTACCCATCAATTAGCTCCATTGACAAGAAATCTTGCCCTTTTCCACCACTATAAAGTAGTAGACCATCAGGTTCTGTTGTTTTAAATTTAAAAGAGATAACAAACAGCAAATGTATATTTAATGTTTGGAGCTCTGCATAAGACGACATTTGCTTGAATGTTATTGGATCCCGGACAATATTTGAGCCTCCATCGAACCGAGCAGTTACCTCGATATTTTTCACTTTACCAGATTTTGCCATTTCAAAAAAGTGATTTTGATTGAAAACGAGTTGCTGCATAAGTCCAATGAAACTGGCATATCCCTGGACTGTGTTATCATTTCCAAGAAGTAGTTTACCGGCTTGAACATTACGGAATTCCAAGACACTTGAGGTACCTTGAAGTTCTTCTGCAAACAAAAAAAATCATTTTGTTAGTAAGCATCTTTTGGAAAAAGCTACAGAAATGTACCAAAACTTACAAATAGGACACATAGATAAAAAATGTAAGTAGTACATGAAATTTGGTAATCTTAGAAATTAAACATTAAACTAGTAAAAAAAAAAATCTTAAATGTCTCAAGTTTTGATTTCAGATGATATGTAGTATCATTAAATTACAACCAATTAAGAAGTAAATATATTATAAAAATTTGAAATAATTTCCTCATTTTTCATACAGCTTGTTGCCTTCTCACAAGAAATTCTGAAAATGACTGATTGACAAAAATTCTAAAAATTGTCATATTGATAAAAATAAAACCTATAAATATTTATGATGAAATTTCTAAATAGTCCTTTGAAAAAGTTATTGAAAACAAAAGTAAATAATAAAATATTTTATTTCTATGGAAAAAAATATTAAACATTTCCTTAAGTACTAGATTAAATCCTTTATATTCAACTAATATTGTAAACAAAAATAAATGTTTTAATCTTAATCAAAATACATTTTTTTTGTAATTTTCTGATGAATCCAACACATTTATTGTAGTAACTATTTCAAATCTAGTCTTGATCCTTTGATAAAACTCATGTGCAAAAAGCTTTCAAAAAGTTTGTGGAAAAATAGAATTAAAAGTAAACATTTTTAAAGCATAAGCTCTATCAAGGTACTTCTGTGAGTGATGATTCCAGCCATTTATATAATTCTGGAAATCTTGATTTGGCTGAATTTTGTATTCAGGATCATAATGGTAAAACCAAGTTTCATCTCCAGTTACAATTCCTTTCAGAAAAACTTCAGGTTTTTGATCTTTGTTTAAAATTTCCATTGAGAGCTCTGTTTTTGCCTGTTGTTGATATGGATGTTACACTTTTGGCACCCAATTAGCATAAAGTTTGCTCAACTTTGATTTTTCAGATAAAATTGTATGGGCTGAGACAACTGAGTTATATTAGCTATTATTGTTAATAATTGTGGATCCCCCACAATTAAATTTCAAACAGCAGTGATTTTTTTCAGCACAAACTGATATTGATAGTCTACTGATCTGTTTGTCATCCTCAGCCAATTTTGATAGAGTTCATGCTACTCCAAAGGAGATTATTTTTAAACTGGCATAAAGTTCAAAATACTTCCAGTTTATCCAGGTTATAACATGTAAGTTCAAGTTTACTTTGCTGCAAACAAATATTAAAAAATGCATAGTTTTCTTATAACATACTTTTTGCACATATGAGAGCAAATACTAAAATGAAGCTTTTCTTCTATGTGACTGTCAATTGTGCACATGTGAATGTGTAGGTGCAAGTGAGAGAAGGACAGAGAAGGAGTCTATATTAATTGAATGTAATTTTAAAAAGTATTAGTCCTTTGATCTACTTTTATAGTTTCTATAAAGAATTGTCTCTTATTATGCCAAAAGTTAATATTAATAAAGAAAAGAAGGTATTGAAATACTGGATAATGGAAACTAATACCATAAATATGAATCTGAAAATGATGCTAATCTAATAAGATTAAAAGAATAAATGTTATCAAATTTTTATTTATATTCTTTTTTAGGAAGACTAGCTTCAATGAATGGGGCTTTATGTCCTAAACTTTTAATGAAAGGAAATTATATTAGTATTGCTTTATCAACAATCAAATCATCAAATGATAAAATGAAATAGTATATGTTAGAAATTTTTAAACAGAATGTTTAGAAAGCTGTAAGTGTGAATTTTACTTTAATCATCTTGAAAAAAACTTTGTGGTGCATACAACTGCCATAAAATCTCATCTATACCTGATATCTCTCCATGTTGCATTTCGGAGAATCAGAAATCTTTTTAGAGATTTCACACAAATTTGCTAGAACAGATTTTTTTTCAGAATGGATGTATAGTGGTATGAATAAAAAATAATAAGAACAGCATTGGTACTCATCAATGTGTGAGCCAAAATCACTCAAGCAGAAAGATAGAACAAATCAAGCAAGATTAGCTATACAGAAAAAAAGATAATCAGGTGATTTCAATGCTCGTGTTGGCAGTGATTATCATTCTTGGAAGGGCATTTTAGGTCACCATGGTATTGGTCATGTGAATTCTAATGGATTACGCCTTCTCACTATCTGCAAGGAATTTGACCTTAGTATCACTAATACCTTCTACTAGCAACCCAGCTGTTGTAAGACCACGTGGATGCATCCTCGTTCGAAAGACTGGCGTCTGATCAACTGCGTCATCACCAAAAATACGGGACATAAAAGATTTTAAGATAACGTGTTCATTCCACACAACATGCTACCTGTCAGATCTACTTCAGAGTAAAGCTACACTGCATCCGCAAAAGTGAAGGATTATAAAATCTACAGTGCCCAAGCGCATTAACATACTGCCTCTTAAATCGACTGGAATGAAAATTGAGCTCTCTGACAAACTTGATGCTGCACTTGATTCTGTAAATATTACCAATGATATCGAATCATCTTGGAAGGCTCTGTGTGATGCAACATATTCTTCATCCTTGGAGGTTCTCAGTCTGCCACATCGTGAACATCAAGACTGATTTGATGACAATAATACAGAAGTTCAGCAGCTTATAGATCAATTGCACTCTCCTCATAAAGCATGGATAAGAAGATCACTTACAAGAAGTACAAAAGTCAAGTTCAACGAGCTCTCAGAGCCATGAAAGAGCGTTGGTGGTCTGAAAAGGCCACTGAACTCCAAGAAGTTTCAGATAGAAAGGATCTAAAGGCTTTCTATGCTGGCCTCAAGAGCATTTTTGTTCCTCAAAAAAAGTGGTGTTGCTCCAATCTCCACAGCAGATGGTGAAACTCTCTTGACGGATAAGTCAGATATTTTAGATCGCTGGAAAGAGCATTTTGAAACTGTGTTAAACACCACTTTCGTTACTGATGAGAAAGCTATCACATCAATTGAGCAAAATCCTGAAATTCCAGAGTTGTCTTTTGAACCTACCTATCAAGAGGTAATTAACTCCATCAAGCAAATATCATCTGGAAAATCACCTACTCCTAAGGATCCTATTCCACTTGAAGTGTATAAGCATGGTGGCCAAAAGTTGGTAAAAAAGTGACATCTTCTTTTTGTTGAGATATGGAAGGCAGGCTGTGTCCCACAGGATTATAAAGACGTCTCAAATACCTCTACAAAAACAAGGGTTCCATGTGTGTCTGTGATAATCATCGGGGGATAACACTACTTTCAATTACAGGCAAAACCCTAGCTAGACTGATTCTAAACAGAATCATTATACACCTTGTTGACAACATCTATCCTGAATCGCAGTGTGGTTTTTGATCGGGTCGTAGCACCATTGACATATTTTCTCTTTGTCAAGTTGCAGAGAAGGTTCACGAAAAAAACCAGGAGTTGTACATGGTGTTTGTGGACTTGACGAAGGCCTTTGACACTGTGAAATGGCACCAAGGCACAAGGTTGTGTCATGGCCCCTGTGCTTTTTGCTCTTTTCTTCTCAGTGATGCTGAAATATGCATTTGTAGACACAGAGAGTGGCGTGAAGTTTCAGTTTCGAACAAAGCTTCAAAGCCAAGACCCACCTTCATATGCAAATTATTTGTGTTTTGTTATTTGCTGGTGATGCGGCTCTTGTAGCGACGTCCTTTGAAGAGGTCCAACATCTAATAAATTGTTTCTCTGCTGCATGTAAAGCCTTTGGTCTTACACTTAGTATAAAGTAAACTGAAGTAGTGCACCAACCTTGTCCTACTCTGAAGCAATTTTTTGCGGTGAGAAACAAGAGCCACCAGTCTACAAATTTCTAGAGAGACCATTGAAAGTAGAAGACAAAGCCCTGAACTATATAAAGTCTTTCACCTATCTTGGTAGCAAAGTCAACTACAGTGGAACTTTAGATGATGAAATCATGCATTGGATCGCTAAGGCCACCAGTGCTTTTGGCAAACTTCGCCATCACTTGTGGAATGAGCGGGGTATTCAACTGGATACGAAAATTCGGGTTTACAGAGCTGTTGTACTTGCCATCCTTTTGTATGGCTCAGAGTTGTGGACTCCATACAGGTACTATATATGCCAGCTGGATGTATTCCATAAAAGCTGTCTGTGTGCAATCTGTGGAGTTAACCTTCAAGATAGGACATCTAACATAGACCTGTTTAACAAGTGTAATATTGGAGGAATTGAGACTTTTCTCATATAGTCTCAATTACAGTGGACTTGTCATGTCTTGAGAATGTCTGATGACAGGATACCCAAGATCCTAATGTACAGCCAGTTAGATCAGGGCTACAGTAATGTAGGACACCCATGGCTAAGATACAAAGACAAACTGAAACTGTCAGCTGTCAATATACCACATAACATCCTTGAGCACTTAGCCTTGGAGTGGGTAGAATGGAGATCAACATGTTTTAGTGGACGGAGCAGTTTTCAATCTGCATGTCTGAAGTGAGAGCAAAAACTAAAAGGTCAGCCAATCTAACAGTGATCTCATCTCACAATCCTCACTCTTGCTACATACGTGGCCTCCTTTGTAAATCACTAGCAGGTCTTAAATGCCACTTAAGATTTTTGCACAAAATTTCATAACTGAATCAAATAAGCTGTCAGATTCTCATATGCTGAAACCAACGGGAGAGTCCATTATTATTATTATCATACACACACACATATATATATAGTTAAAAACATAAAATAGCTTGAATTAAGATGTAGTGATCAGTAAAAGAAGGACATCTAAAGAATAGCAAGGAAGAAATCACAAAAAGTAACAATAAAAGACTTACTGACTTACTAATGAATGAATTGGGCTCTGAGTGCATAAAACAACAATCCTTTCCAATACTTCTTCATCTGACTATTCCCTGCTTTCAAACCATAAAAGGAGTTTGAAAAAAAAAGTACTTGTGAATGATCCAGAGCAGTATTCCAATGAGAATATTTTTGGAAGGGCTAAATAATTTGAAAACCATTGTGCCAAGTTTGTAGAATGGCAGTGTGAATATATGGAGTAGCATCTCAGTTTCATATCTCAAGTGATTCCCTTCTTGAGCTAAGAATGTTTCAACATTTTTTATAAAATCAGGAGAGCACAGTGTGTGTTAAATTCACTATCCTAAAAATTATCACACAACAAAACTAATTTCTCAACCAGCACTATATAGCAAGTAATCCCGCAATACTTACAATGTAGCATTACTATTTACTTAATGATTTTAGTTTTGTTGAGAATTTATAAAGATTAATAAATTATATTGAGCATATGTGCAACCGTGTAATAATTTCCATTTATTAATTGATTAATGACCAAATTGTTTTATTATTAAGAAAATATACTTTTGAAAGGATGAGCATAGTAAACATAGACAATTCTAGTGAGATTCTAAGCAAATAGGATAAATGACAAAAGCATATTTTAAGCACTGAAAATTCTACTGAATGGACAGAACAATGAAACATAACCTATGAAAATTCTATGAAAAAAAGTAAATTTTACTGAAGTATGCAGAAAGAGGAAAGGTTATTATAATTATTGAAAATCTATTAAAATGGACAGGAAGATGAAAATGGTGAAGGATAATGCAGCCAGTGAAAATTCTATTGAAATGGGCAGAAAGTAGAAACATGAATTGTGTTCAATACACTATAAATTATAATATATATAAGAAAAAAAATATATATATATAATAAACAGTCAAAAGAAATTGAAAATGCCACTGAATCAAATGACATCACATGCAAGGAAAATTCAACTGAAACTAGCAGAAAGAATTGATAAAAAACATTGTGAGTGTGTACAAAAGTTTTAACTAGAGAAGGTGAGCACAGTTTTGATGAGAATGACTGCACAACATTAATGTAACAACAATAAAATGATTGCTAAATTTTATGTTGAATTACCAGATGGCAGTGGGCCAATGGACCCTATGTAGATATACTTGTATTTTAATGTTCTACTGGGTTCAGGCAAGTTATCTGCAATACACAAATCAATAGAAATGTCTGTTATCATTTGTTACTCAGTTAATTAAGAAACTGAAATGGATATGAAAACCAGAAACAAGCAAGAGAAAAATTTTGGCAATAAATCTTTTCTTTTCAATATAAGTAGCTTGAATAAAAAACATTTTACAAGCATGATTTTACATCTGGAAAAGAAATTAATTTCTGAGATTGTTTCAAACCCAACATGTGTCTTATTAAAATGTATATGTAATTTAACAAGAATTTTTTTAAGTACATTTTCTAAAAAAATACAATAACTTTTTCCAATTTATAGCTGATATTAAGAAAAAATTTATATAATTAATGTATCAATAAAATAATAATGAAATATAATGACAAGTCATTTATAATGTTTGCCCGAGTGTAATGGAAATATTATAATGAAGACTACAAGGTCTATCCAGAAAGTATCCAGCAATTTTGAATATCATACAGACTTGATATAACTTGTCAACCAATCAGAAAGAATCTTACTGTGCTTGTGTGACTAGAAACTTTCTCATGGAGTTTCTCAGTAGGCAGTGAATTGCAGTTGAGTAAGCTTTTATATTGAGTAACTGTTACATCTACAATAACAACTTGCATCAGACTTTTTCTTTTTTAGTAAAATATAAGATCATCCAGGTGTGTTTTCTCTTCCACTACAATCCAGATTTGGCTAAGATTTCTGACTTTTTTCAAAGATAAAATTCCTCTGGAAATAGAGGAGATTTCATAGTAGTATGAATCCATTTATCTTGTGAGATAATGGTAACACCCTGTTTTGTTGAAATTCAATCCTTTAGTGAGTAGCATCTGGTGTTGCTTAACAGTTTGAATTTTGCATGAGTCTCATTTGCAGATGTGATACATGAAGCTTGAATAGTTTAACATTGATTCTTGTGTGTAAGTATACAGTCTTTGTCCTTGTGCACCTTCTTTCCATTGATCTAGACTGCAGCATTATAACTGGTGTTCCAAAGTAAGTTACATCTATCTTCCATGTATTGTGATGAGGCACTGGGAAGTGTCTCCACAAACCTCTCAGAACTTCTGGCTTTCATCTGGATAGGCAGTCTTGCTAGTATTAATTCTCAACTGATTCTTTGATTGATGGAGTATATTAAGTTTTAGAGAAATGCTAATTTTTTAAGAAGTAAAGGAACTGAACTGTCAGACTTGAAACTTTACATAATCAAAGTGATTTATGAAATAAGCCAGAACCCTAATACTATGCATCAATTAAAAAAAATAACTGTAGAAACTAGCTTACCTTTAACCGGCAAATTATAATCAACAGCCAATTCAACACTCCTGGCACGCCGTTTCACAAATACAGTGTGATATTGTCCATCATTTAAACTTTGACCTGTAATCAATGTCTGAAAAAAAAAAAAAAAAATGAATATCATCATCTTTGAAAACCCATCCAATTTTTTAAAAGTAAAATAAAAAAAATAATGGAAACAAAAAATGTTAGAATCTGAAAAGATATTATATTAGAAATAAAATACAAACACAAGATAAAAAGGTTATTATTTCAGAGAAAATATTTAAGGTGCTAATTTTCTGAATATCTCAAACCATGATTTAAAGAATGTTTCAACTGAATAATAATTGGCTAAATATATGCATTATATTTAATCTTAAACATGAAGGTTTTTGTTACATTATATTCAAATTTAACAATCCTATTTATTAGTAGAAACAACTGGAAAGCAGTTGTTTTTCTGCTGATATTTTCCAGTATTCAAAATAACAGAATACAAAAGAAAGAATTGTAATGACTTCCAATCAATTATTTTTATATAAATAAATTGAAAACCAAACAAGTATTGACATATAATACAAATTGTAAGGTTTTGAATTAGAATTCTTTTGAGTTGCTTACTCTTGTGCCACTTCCAAGATTTAGCTTCAGTTTAATGGCTCCAGATTCCAGTAGTAATTCCATTATGTCTTTTGTTTCTTCTGAAGCAGTAAGGAAGAGGAGGCCATGGGGCCTCACTGTATTAAACCGTAAAGATATGTCTTCAACTTCTGTTTTTGATTCTCCTGGCATACTTATTTTCATGTATTGAGTGCCGTCAAAATGAAGACTTGAAGCAACTGTAAAGGAAAGTAAGTAGAAATTGGAAATTTCTATTTCTGTTACCAGTCAGTCAAAACTTTTAGTTGATGATTTCATCAGTAAACCATCTCTGTAAAAACAAGTCATTCAGAGCAAATGGAACTCTTCTAGCAATGTAGTTTTTCTTAAAAAAATAGTTTTCAAAATATTGCAGTTTTATAAAATTATCACATACAAAAGCAGTAAATTAGAAACTTACTAAATCAGTAAAATTTCATAGTTGAAATAATGAACAGAAATACAAAACATTCCCTATTGGAGCATGTAGTTAAATTTATAAAAAAATGAAGAATAATATTTGACAGAAGAAAAAATAGTGAGATATGAAAATGAATACTTATGAGTCTAAATCTAATAAAACTGAAAATATTTTAAGCAGAGTTATCAAATCTGAACTGAGCTACTAAATTTAATCAAAGTTAAAAGCAGTAGAATGTTATATTTTTCTAATATATTTTCATAATCATTCAACCACCATAGAGATTCTCTATAACTAGAGAGAAGTGATCAACCAAAATGTTGCCTTCTAGATATTAGCAGTTGCCAGTTGATAATCTCTAATTTATTTTGGTCTTTTTACTGGTCTTCTAATTTAGCATGAAAAGCATTTTCCCTGAAATGTCGCTTTGAATAATAAACTTTGAAATACATCGACAGACATTAAAACTTAGTTGAACCAAGAAAAAGAGAAGAGCACTCAGCCTGGTATAGTGGTTAGTGAGCTTGTCTCATAGTCCATTATTTGTAAAATTGATCCTCACAGGGTACTCTAAAACCATAGCCTTTTTGACAGAGAAGCTTAGAAAGTGAAAGAAATAAACACTTAGCACAGTTGGCTAGAAAGAAACTAGTCCCAAAGAAAGTTGGATTATAAAAGAAATAAATATAAAAATTGGCATATGTAAGCAAGCAGGCACAAATATTAGGAACAAAAAAGATGTAAAAAATTTCATATTTTAAGAATCTGATGAAAAACATTAATTCTAAGACTGGAATGACATGAAGGATCCTTTTGTGAAATTATTATAAGACACTGCACATTTTAATCACTAGTGATGTGATTATTTTATTTTAAAGCATTAAATTTTCTGAAAATTACAGAAAAATAGATTCAAAGTTTTTGGTTGTCAGCAATTCTTTATATGAATTAATATGCATGTGCATCAATATTTTTAGATAAGAAAGTGAATTCCAGAAATATACCTAAGCTGATCATTGAAGAATAAAAAGGTGAAGATAAAACAACTTGTAAATTAAATTACATGAAATAGTGAAATAAATAAAATCTTACCATGTTCACAAAGTTTGCCATAATAGCCAGTCTGTCTGCAGTCACATATGAAACGATTCCATCCCTCAGCACAATTTCCTTGGTGCATGCAAGGGCGTTTTACACATTGAGGAGGTGTTTTGCGACATTCAGCTTTTACTCCTGTGGCCATTTGTTCAGCACTAATGGCAGGCAAGTCATAAGGGTCACCATTCACATAAAATTTATTTAAACAGCCAACAAACCCATATCCTAGCATCCCAGCCCAGATTTCTTTTGGCAACAAAGCTTGTTCTTCTTTAGCACCAATGCCTCCAACATACATTTTCCCATGTTGACTTAATACGCTTTTGCCAGGGACTGCATAATCAGTCTTATGTCCATCCACATCAACATATCCTCCATCAGCTGTCATATTAATGAAGATGTAATGAGTTGTGGCATCGTTGACTTTCTCGTTAGTGACTTGAAGTTTTTGTGAACCTGATCCTACACTAAAGACAAAGTACACGTGACCTTCAAGAAGTTCTAAAGCTAAGAAATCTTCATAGTTTTCTCGCCTGCTATTGTACAATAGGACACCATTCGGTTCATTGGTCTCAAACGTGAATGATAAGTTGCCTCCCTTGGAGACATCCCATCTTGGGAGGGTGATGAATGATTCAGATGTGGTGAACGTGACAGGTTCAGGATCTATATGAATGTGACATCTTCCAAATTGGACATCCCCAACAACATCGATCAAGTCATGCTTATCTCGGCCTAACTCAATCAGATTTAATTCAATGCTGTCGGCTTTATAAAAGACCTGAAATAAGTACATCAGAAGTTTATTTTAGAACAATCTGTATAGCATTCAATTACAAGTACAGATCTATAAAATATATTATTTTAGAAATGATAGATTATTAAGAGATATTAAACAAACAGTTATTTGAAATTGATCAAATAAATAAATAATTGAAGTTCTTAGTTATTGTGTATAACACTGATTTACAGGAGAATCATTAGACAATTTTTAAGTTCATAAAGTTCTATAAATACCAAATTTGAACAAAAAACCTGTTAAGTTTCCAGATGTATAACAGCTGATTGGCTGGTGTTGTTACATGTCATACTTAGATGCAACCATTCCAGCAAACAGTGAAGGTGTGCAGTTTGACAAAACAGATTTGAACCAGGAAATCACCACTGTTCTTTCTGCCAGAAAACTACCAGGGAATATCCCTTTCATGCACTTTAGGAAACACCGAGAAAATCAACATTTCTTATTGCTGGATAATATTTGTTAACAAAGTTTAATTGTACTATTAAGGCTTACATTTTTCATTCAGTAAAGAACAGAACAACTGAATTTCTTTAATGAAAAATACTTGCTTTTCTAATGTCCATTGATTTCAAGTAAATAATATGTAAATGATGAATGATATACCTTACCCACCACAGACAGCAAATCTTTGGATTTCTGAATAATTATCAGTAAGGGATAAGAAAGTAATCAATGTTCTTCAGAAAATTTTCCAAAAAAATTAACAGATCAGTTTATTTATGAAGAAATCTGAAACAGTTTTTGGATTTTGCCTACCTTCTTCATACATCCTTTGAAATTTTGCTTTACTTTAGAACCAGGAAGCGTATTAGTATTCAGGCTGCCCCCAAGGAACAACACTTTGCTCGAGAGCATGGTGAACTTGCCAATGGTTGTGCCAACTTTCTTGATGTGGTCGACCTTAAAAGTGATCTGAATCACAAAAGTAAAACATTCAAATTAGACAATAACATATAAATAATAAATAAAATCTAATTAATATAAATTAATTAAAATAATGTATCCATTATCAATAGAATAAAAAATAATTCATTCAAAAAAGAAAACAAAAGCAAAAGATAAATTTTTCAGTGAAATCAGTTCAAATAAAATATTTTAATAAAACAAAACAAAAGGAAAAAAAAAGACTTAACAATAATCTCTTTTACTAAAATTTTATAAAAGGTTCATTAGATTTTTACTACATAATTATTAAAAACTCTTTCAGTAGATTGGTGCCTAATGGTGGTAGAAAGAGAAAATGTATCTACAATGGGCTTTAAAAATATTTTTTAAGACATTTATTTGCACATAAAACATGAAAATAGCCAAAACTGCATGAAGTCAATGTTTAATAATGTAGGGAGGCAAGGACCAAAAAATGAAAGAAAAATTAAGAAATAATGACATTTCAAAATAATCTTTAAGCTGGGCAAAAATTGATGACATCAATTTTAAATTAAGAGCAAATACACAATGTCAGGTTTTATGATGTAAGTTAACATTTTCACAAAAATATTGGCATTAACCAATCAATGCTAGTAAACTTTTAAGGATAGCCTTATATCAGCAATATATCTCATGCATTTCAGCTTATATTATCTACCCTTATTTATATTCATAGCTTTTGGGGTAGTAGTTGAGATTTCATTATGCAAACAAAGTACAATATGTATAAAATTAGAAGATATTGCCTATCGAAACATATCTGATGAAGACATAAGATCCTATATAGTTGAAAAAATTATTATTTTATGATTTTACATTAATTCTTGACATTATATAACCCTCATCAGTCTTTTATTCATAGATTTTATTAACTTTGCTACTGTTTCAACTTTAAAATTACTTGGAGCAGTTTTTATTGCTTGAATATTATTTTCTACCTATTGTCATGATGGTTATCTATATTTATGAAGAACCCAACCCATAAACTCTCCAAATTGGTTTTATATTTATCAGTGAACATTACTATTGAAAAATCAATTTTCATATTCTTCTTTGCTCAACTTACACATTTCTCATTGTGACCTTTATTTTAAAAGTGATAGTTTGCTTAAGATGCTTCATAAAATATTACATGACTAAATAAGTTCTAAATATTTCTACTAAAAATGTTTATTAAAAGTTGAAATTGGTATATTTATGAGTCTAAACTGAAAAATTTATTAACGTAGTTTTGTTAATACCAATTATACTGTAAAAAATAGACTTGCATGATAAAATCTATTAAAGTGTACAGAGATCCTACCTGAGCTAAAAGTTAGAACTATAAGCTAGAAATGGTTATAATGTCAATGACCCCTTCTAGATTGTTATTAAACATTAAATGCACAAGAATGAACACCAAAATTATCAGTAATTTTGTAACATATTTTTAAAATATTGGCAATTAACTTCAAAATTTTATTCCAAATTTAATGAAAGTAAAGCATATTTTTTATTTAATCCCTTTCCAGTTTTGTTCCCATAATCATAACTACATCTAGAATCAAATAGTATTTAGAATCAAATAGTATTTAGAATCAATAGTGTACAGCAATGTTGAAAAATTTTCTTCTCAATCAATATCTTCAATTAAAATTTCATGCCACAAATATGAAAAATATTTGGTTCAGCTTAGAATATATGAGTCTGCAGCTTGGTAATTATTAATTGAACTGTTAAGACAGTGACATATATTCATGTAAAAAAAATGCATTACTTTCTTCCCCTAAGTGAAAAAGTGCATAACACAGAGTGTGAAGAGCAAATGTGCAATTTAAATGCATCTGTAAATATAAAAGGGATGAGTGTACAGATTTTCAGGCTGCTAGGCAATGATTTGTAATCATCACTTCTTCATGAAACAAAATAGTTATTACTTTCAGGAGCCAATTACTTTTAAGCATATATTCGCATACATGGACACAGACACAAACATACACATAAGCAAACATACAATGAGGTGCTGAAAAGTATACTTGGTTATTTGATTTTGGGAAGGAGATTGACAAATAAACTTTTCAGCATCTATTTATATTAATATATATATATATATATATATATATATATATATATATATATAGTTTGATCCTCACTGGTACCCTATACTTTCAGCATTTTGCAACATCCAAGCTTTACTTAGAAAATAACCATATATATACATATATATTATGAAATGATTTATTTAAGTAAATGCTCTGTTTTTAAGTAAATACTCTATTTATTTTTATTTTAATACTCTAAAATTCATGGATAAATTTCTTAGTGTTGGTACAAAACTGATTAAGAAAGATGGCATAGCTGCTCTTATACCTTTTATCTTTCCAGATATTTTCAATCTCATCCAAGATCGTCTTCAGAGGTGAATTGCCAAGACAAAGGATTAATTTAATTGACAGTTATGAATGCTGTGCATCCACATGAACATTGTCTTGAGAATTCACCCCTGAAGATGATCTTGGATGGGACTGAAAGTATTTGGGGAAATAAAAAGTACAAGAACAGCTACACCATCTTTCTTAATCAGTTTTGTACCAACACTAAGAAATTGATCTGATAAATAGACACAATATGTCTAGATTACTCAACGACATGGTTCATTGAATAATATAGACATATTGCATCTATTTATTTTTTTTTACTGATCCTTTCCAGGTTCTCTAATCAGATTCTTGATGTTAAGATGAAATTCATCAAGGAATAGTTTTTTCTAATGCAAATACTTTTGATCTTTTCCAAGATTATCCTCAGGGGTAAATTATAAAGACAAACTTATTGTAACTGTGATAAAATCTGCATTCAATTGTGATGGTGATTTTTAAAAACATGTGCAAATGTGTTCTGTAAGTACTTTATAATTTTAAATTCATCTGCAGTAGTCATGTAATTGTTTGCAAAAAAATTCTGAACATTGAACCTCAATCTCTGTGCTTTATTTTTATCACCTGGTTAATATTAATAAATTTTTTTTGTACTGATTGCATTGGTACCCTTTTGTTTGACTTTGTTCTATACACACACACACACACACATATATATATATATACACACACACACACACACACATATATATATATATATATATACATACATCATATACATATATATATGAACATATATATATATATATATATATATATATATATATATATATATATATATATATATATATATTTAAACATTGTTAAATATAACAGACAATGAATGTCTATTATGTCTGATTATGAGCTGTTCTAATGTTTGTATATTTGCTTTAATTCCAGGTGAAAATAAAGACAAAAACTGTCCAAAATTTTTTATTAAGTTGATCCCTGTTATAAGCATTTGGCTCACATAAGCCATCTTCAGAGTGGTTATATGGACATTTTAACAAAGATATTCAACATCAAAGATAATATTTTGTTATGTTAACATAGAAGATAGCTATGCGGTGATAATGGACGTGGAATAGCAGACTCAGTTTATAAGTTCAAGATGCAGTTCTATGACATACCATGCAACAGGGCGAAATATTATCAACAGAACCATATGTCTTGATGCAATGTAATGTGTTGTGAGTAGTTTGAAATGTAATTTTGTTGAGTGTGGGTTTGTTTTAATGTAGATAGCCTCTAATATCTGAAGGTTCTTCACTGTGTGCATGTGTGAGTATTGTGTTATCAACTAATATCTCTCTAATATGCACATGGCTATGTTTTTCTAAGAAATGTTGTTTAATAGAACTAACATCAGAAAGGTGACAGATAAGTCTATGGGAGAGTGTGGTTGTAGTAAAACCAATATATGTAGTGTGTTTGGTATAAAGCTTCAATTTGTATTTTTTTAAAAACTGAATTAAGTTTCTGGGCAACATGAAAATTTGGTCCAACATTAAGCAATTCCATTTCATTTGGATAACCAACTCACTCCAAATGAATCCTTAATCTTGGACCAAATTTTCATGTGTGTGTGTGTATATATATATATATATATATATATATATATATATATATATATGCCTCTTAAAAGATTGAGGGAGGAATGAAATGTTCCCTCTGTCTGCACAGAGTTGGTTGATGTAACTTAATATGGATAACTTCAAGGAGATGTAAATGTTGAGCAGACTGAGCTCTGTGCAAAAGAATTCTTCACATATTTATTTGCACAGTCTGGATTGTCAAGTAAGTACTGATCAATGGCTGAATCATGAGCAGACTGAGTTACTCTCAAAGAGTGACTTGAACAACCAAGTCTTATACTGGAAGAAATGTATTGACGAATTCAAGTTTCCAGTTGTTGATTGGTTTGCCCTATATATTCAGCTTTGCACTGACATTTGAATTTATATTTCATAAAACTGCTTTGGAAATAGGACAAATCATTTTTGACAAATGAAGAAGACACTGAATCAGTCCCAAAAATAACACACAATCTAACAGTAGAAAAAACAGGTATGATAATTTAAAATAAATGGGGCACAGGCTAGAATGGAACATTACTGGTTTTTTAAAATGTTTAATCTTATGCTCAACAATACATTTAATGACATTTAAAGGATAACCATTGAAAAAAACCCCCAAAAAACACAATGAATGTTCTCAAATTCTTGATTGAGCCTACAAGATGAAATCATCAATATACTAAGGTAGGAATCAGGTTAATCGTACAAGAGTTAAGGATGAAAGAATTCCAGTTGGTGTAAAGACCTGTGAACATAGGCTATATATATATATATATATATATATATATATATATATATATATATATATAATGTATCTCCAAATGTAATGAGAATGAAAATAATATATAAATTCTGATGTTCACAGCATTAATTCAAAACAGGACTCAATACCGATAGTAGAGCAATAATTATTTATTATAATTTTTTTTATACAGACAAAAATAATTTACTCATGACAAAGGTGCATTTAGTTACACCTTGATTGGTGAGAACCAAAATGGCTATCTTTGTCAAAATGGTAGCCATTTTGGTTCGCACTAGTCAAGGTGCAACTAAATGTACCAAAACGAAGTTGCATCTTTGTTGTGAGTAAATTGTTTTGTCTATATGAAAAAAAAAAAAAAAAAAAATAATATATATATATATATATATATATATATATATCCATGCTCCTGGGAGTACCTCCAATGGAAAAAATAATATTTATGTTGGCCAAACTTTCAGCAGCTGAGTTTTCATTTGAATGATGCACTGAACATTTCTAAACATTTACAACATTTACCTATGCACATCTGCAATTCAGAAAAATTCTTGTTGAAAATGCATCTATACTTTTTCATGAAAATGCATCTATACTTTTTCATAATAAACATAAACAAAATATTCTTGAAGCTATCTAAATTAAAAAATTGAAACCAAATCTTAATAAAATTATTTATGAATACTGTACAAATGTTTTAAATTTTTACAGTAGATAGCTTTAAATATCAAGGTTTGTATTAATAGTTTTAATACTTATTTCTTAAAACTCAACAACACCATACTTAGTTACTTTCCCTGAAGTGTTAGTCAAACCAATCACAGTACACAGTCAGCGTTCTTCCCTTGACAAGTAAAAAAAATTAACTTGAAGATAAATGCAGCAATTTTGTCTTTGTAAATGATGAATACAACAATATTTGTCTCAAAATAAGCAACACCCTGAAGATGACATTGTGCTATGACAAAATTACTTGGAATAAAATAATATGTATCAACATGGTGATATTCTCTCTTCCTTTAATAATGACACCAAAAAGCTTGTCAGTGTATACGAAATGATCCATTTGAAAATAAGTAGACAAAAATTGTCTAAATTATTTAAGGAAACATGTCTATATATATATCAAAGATGACAATTACATTTCAATATATCAAACAATACACCGACGAAACAATAATGATATTCTGTTTTTGTTGCATGAAAAATTTCAAAGCAATGACTCTTGTGTGGTCATGTGTGACGTCATGAGCTACGATGTGATTTTCACTTCCATGTCTTGTATACACAAGTTTCTTGTTGCTTTGAAATTTTTCATGCAACAAAAACAGACTATCATTATTGTTTCATTCATGTATTGTTTGATATATTGAAATGCATTTGTCATCTTTGATAATGGCTTATGTAAGCCAAAAGCTTAGATAGAAATTAAACATGTATCAATATGATTTGCTTTCGTCTTTCAATGATAATGTTATTAAGCTTATCAGACAATATTAAAGGAACTTACTTAAAATAAAGACACAACTTGTCTATATTATTTAATGAAACAATGCATCAATATATATATATATATATATATATATATATATATATATATATATATATATATGATATGTATGTACATATACACACACATATATATATATGATATGATATGTATGTACATATATATACATATATATATATATATCTGATGGACTCTCCAATTGTTTTTAACGTATGAGTGTCTTTCAGTTCAGTTTTTATGTTTATGTTTCATATGAGACAATAGTGCATGGGATTTATAAACAAATACACATGAAGGGCATGCTGAAAGTTTGACCATCATATGGGCTGATCTAACAAGATTTAGTGTTAATTCTTAATTCTCCATAAAGAAGTGTGATGAGAATGACTGCTTAATAGACACTGATTT